>CM062816.1:1579608710-1580147648 GCA_031772625.1 Pinus tabuliformis
TTTGTTGCTTCACATCTGCATCCTGTAGCATTCTCATCAATGAGGCTGCATCCAATTTTTTCCATTTTGAGAGTGGCCTCAGACAAGGTTGCCCATTATCACCCCTTCTCTTCCTCCTGATCATGGAAGGATTAAGTAGGTTCATATCCTCATCTCAATCATCCAGGACATTGCTTGGGGTCAAACTGACTGATGTAACCTATCTTATGCATATTTTATTTTTTGATGATGTACTAATATTCTTAGATGGATCCACTCAGGATACAACAAGCTTCAAGCATATTATGTCCCTGTTTTGCAAAGCTACAGGGATGATGCCTAACCTTATCAAATATACCATTATGTGTATAAGTTGTTCTCTCAATGAACAAAGGTATGCACTACATCATTTTCAATATAGACAACTTGACATTGAGGAGGGCCTCAAGTATCTAGGTTTCAGACTCAAGCCAAATGATTATCGTATTGCGGACTGGACTTGGCTCATTGCAAAAATTGAAGGTCACATCAACATTTGGTAGCAGAGATGGTTATCTATTCTCTAACATGATCATGAAGCATTATTCTATTCTCTATTTTGGTTTTGGCTTGCATATGTCTGAGGCAGTTCATGAAGATTGGCTCACACAGGTTCGAAATTGCAGGGTTCAAAGCTCGCGCACGTGTCTAGGGTTTTGGGTCACAACTGCAGGATTTTCATACATAGGTTTCAGTTGTAACTGTAGGCATGCAGGCTTATGCGTGCAGTTGAAGGGTTTTAGTCGCATGCATGACACTCTCTCTGTGTAGTTGAGAATTAGGGTTTGAATTTTCAGTTGACTGAAGATTTCGTCAGTTGACTACAGAGTCCGGCAGTTGACCATAGATAATGAAAGTTGATCGTATGCTTCTGGATCAAGGTTTTGGATTATTAGCATGGTTGGGTTCATCTCATGGATATTATTTAATTTATTTTTATGAATAGGTTTATGGTTGAAGATATGGATCTTTGACTCTCTTTTCTTGAATCATTCAATGACAATCTAATAAGAAGAAGAATTTGAAATGATTTTACCCATAGTGGGTTTTTCCTTGATCTCCGACCAATCATGGTGTCTCTATATGTGAACGTTTTTCTTCTATTATTCCTTTATGTTCCATTGCATTGATGATGATGTTGTTCTTTCTATATAATTGCATATGTTGCTGAGTAACGTTTTTAATCTGAATAACGATATGATGCTATGGGGTGAATTTAATGTGTAAATTAAGAAATGCAATTATCTAAAGCAAAGAAAAATATAGCCCTAAAAGAAATTAACATCTTGGGCCATTCACTTCATTGTATAGCTATTATATGTTTTGTATTTTTTAGCAGGAATCCAATGAAATATTTTTTTGTCAAATCATAATCTTTTATTATTTAAAATTCATTTTTTTGCTACATATATGGATTCAATGCCCTAAAAAACCATCGGGCTCTCGGATTGTGGAGAGTTCACAACCCAAACTTCTTATTCCGACAAATCCATGCCAAATTTTGGGAAAATTCGATAGAAAAGTATACTCAGAAAAGCTCCAAAATGTATAATAGGCAATCTACAATATTTTCTTACATTCAAAAAAAAAATCAATTAAGCAAAAACAATTTTGAATTATCGTATATATATATATATATATATATATACATTCAAAAAAAAAATCAATTAAGCAAAAACAATTTTGAATTATCGTATATATATATATATATATATATATATATATATATATATAGTGTGGTTCAACCATTCCCTGCCACTATATGCAAATGTATGCCAACTCTTCACCATTATTCAAGGAAAACCTCGCCACATGGACTTACCCTCTCATGGTCCCTAAGGGGGAAATCTTCCACTCCTTCTCGATGCCTCTAGTTCTTGGGCCATTCACATCATTGTCTAACTATTATTTGTTTTGGAGTTTTTGGCAGAAATCCGACAAAATAATTTGTTGTAAAATAATACTCTTTTATTGTTTAAAATGAGTTTTTTCATGCATATATGTATTCAATGCCCTAGAAAACCACTGGGGCACTCATATTGTGGAGAGTTCAAAACTCAAACTTGTTATTCCAACAAATACTTGCCAAATTTTGGGTAAATTCAATAGAAAAATATGAGTAGAAAAACTCCAAAATGTATAATAGGTAAACTACAATATTTTCCTATGTTTAGAAAAAAAAAATAACTAAGCAAATTATACTTTAAAATCATATATATATATATATATATATATATATATTTAATTATACTTTAAAATCATATATATATATATATATATATATATATATATATATATATATCCACTGTGGTTCACTGACATCAGAGATTAGTGGTTGTTATGTTGACAATAATATACGGGCAGATCCACTCGAAGTGATCACATACCATTGACTTATTAACAAAACCTAACTCCGAGAGTGTAAACAAGAATTAACCCATGACCTCCCATTAGCAGGAAGCTTTAGTGACATGAACTTGACCAATTAAACTAACTGTTAAGACTATATATGTGTATAAATTCTAATAACTAATTTCAATCACTACACATTAATAAAATGAAAGTATATAAAATCTACATCTATTTTCACCATTATTGCACCTTAATGAACATGGTCCATGAATGTTTGTGTAACTCTCTTCGATGTTTATGTGTCTATGAATGTTTATTTATCCATGTCTATGTCTCCACAAGTATTTAAAAATGTAAGGGTTGTATGTTTATTATAATTATGGAATATATGTATGGTAATAGTTAACAATAGATATAAAAATTACTATAATTCATTTCATATATAAATGATGAATTACATATATAAATGAATAAAGTGGAAATGTCACATCCTAGAAAAACTTAAGTGCTTCACTTGGTTGGCCCTCCATAATTAAATTTTGACTTGGGAGAATCTTCGAAAGAGAGGTTTCGTTGGACCAAATTGTTGTATTCTGTGCAAACAACATGAAGAGACTGTAGACCACTTGTTCACAAATTTCTTTATTGCACATGAAACATTGGACAAAGTTTTCATGACTATGGGTAGTAGCATTTACATTAGATGGCCCTCCTTTGAGGAATATCTTTTCTCTTGGGCCAAGAAATTGAAACTATTTGGTCCTCTCCCCATATTTGTGTCATGGGGCATTTGGATCCTCAAAAATAGAATCATCTTTAGAGATGAAAGAGCTTGCCCTATTTCTCAATCTTCCAAGATAGTTGCTCACTTCATAGACTATATCCATGAACTCTCCATAAAGGGACCTAGAAGACATAACTTTCTAGTGATCCCATTAGATGTGACTATTGGCCTTTTCGACGGGGCTGTACAAGGAAATTTGTGTGGTGGAGGGGGACTGATCAAACTATCTGAGAACAGATCCATTCAATATAGAATTGGCATTGGTCCTGGAACAAACACCAAAGTAGAGCTCATAGTTGCTTGGACCCTCATGACAATTGCAAAGCACAGAAACATAAAAAATATCTTCATCTTGGGGGATTCAAAACGTGTTAATTATTGGCTTACATGTTTCGCCAAGCTAGAAGTATTAAATTTGGCTACCTGGAAACACATAATTGGAGAGATCAAAGGATACTTCTAGGAGATCCATTTCCAACATACCTACAGGGAATTCAACAATTGTGATGATAGGTTATCAAAAAGTGCTCTATCACTAGAGCTTGGACACATTCTAATTGAATTAATGTTAGGCAATCAGATTCTTAATTCTTTCCACACTACTATATAACATATGGACTACCTCCCAACGCTCTAACAAGCCTAAAAGCAACTTCCAGAACAAGGAAATATGCAAACAGCTACCGAGCTTCTACATAAAATAGAATAAAGAAATCCAGCCTACAATCTCTCTTTTTCTATCTTACTACAACAATATAGTCAACAACTTTTTAATTTTTGATGTAATCTCAAATGATACAGGTTTGTCCAGAATTCCTATGCTCTAACAATGGCAACACTATATAAGTTTAAAACAGTTAAATATAGGACTTTAAAGCCCTCAGATAGGGTGAAAATGATGTAAGTTACACATAACTGTTGTGCGGCCCTCAATCTAGGGAGAAATATTAGTCTCTCTAAGTAGTCAAGTGTACTTTATTTATTTATTTATTTAGAAGAATAACAGAAAAGTAAATTGTGAGGTGAAAAAAAAGTTTATATATATATATATATATATATATATATCGATAAATTCATTTTAAACAACAAGAAACTACAATTTTACTGGAAATTGTATTTCTATTTTATAAAGAAAAAAACGATTTTATTTAATTTATTTATAAATATATATAAAAATTCAAATAAATATTAAATTATTATTATTAATTTTTTTCCTGTAAATAATTAATATTAATTAAAAACTTAAAATAATATTGAAACATAGTTTTTTAATAAAATTTAAAACCCCATAGGAAACTATAACACATATAGTGGTTCATTGAAAGTTTACACTTAAGAATTCACTATTCCGTTATATATCAGTTATTTATTAAATCTTTATCAGAAGTTGATAACTCATATTCCATGTTAATTCAACTCACTTATTATGATATGTTTATTATTTGTTGGACACCTAATCCGTTAGGGTTTGGTGTGGAATGTGGGTAGTTATTGAAAGTCCAAGAGACCTTGGAAGTTGAATCCAACTGTTAAAATATGGTATCTATATGTGTATCATCTTTAATGAATGTAACCAACACCCATTCTTTCATTTTTATTTGCACATTCCAACAGTGGTATTAGAGCCTTGTAGATCTGATATTCATTTAATATAATTGAAATACTAGAGAGATCTATTCATGTGATTGTGGTGAGAGGTTTTTTCTAAAAACAAGTTGGCGTTGAGAGCCTCCAAAAGGGATTGATACCAAGAGAAACACATCAAAATCACTGTGAATTGTTAATGAGATGAAATGTTGTCATAATTTTTTTCCCTTAGGAAATTCTATGCTTTGAAGGAGGAGGACTGATTGTTGTCTAAACATGGAGAAATGATGTTGTAGCATAAAAAGGTACAATATTTTATTATTATTCTTCAATTTTAAACATTATGGAAAAGGGTTCAAGATTTTAAAAGTCACTCCAAATCTGCCAAAAGTGTCGTCGTCTCCAAGGTCTGTCATGTTATTGTTGTTGTTATTTTTGTTGGGGCTGTGTATCGCTTGTTTAAAAACGACATCACTTCTAGTAATCGCAAAAATCCTAATGTAAATAGGCGAGTTGTCTGCCTATTAATAAGGCTGAAGAAAGCATGTATGATATGTCTTTTTGATTACATGTAATAGCATCCTTTGGGAAGATCTGTCTTTACATTCATTTATAGGTATTACATATGTGTAAATTCATTCTTCTTCAATTTGGTTGTTTGGGTATTGTTTCTCATCGAGAATATAAAAGAAAAAAATAAGTAAATGGATACAAGGCATGTTGGGAATGGTCTACTAATCTATTCAGTTTATTTGTACATCTCCTCATTCTGTTGATTGATGTTGAATCTAATAGAATATGATGCTTGCAAATGAAATTCAAACATGAGTGTTTGGAGTAATAATGGATTACTAAATTCATTTTCCTGGGATTATTTGATGAAATTTTAGACTATGAGTCTGTGACTTGATGTGCACTCTTTGAAACATTAATAAAGAGAGAGTGAATCTCATTTTTGCATCAGGGTGAACTTTTACTACTTTAAAGCAGGTATAGAGCCTGAGTAGGAAGACCTTACTTTGGCATCTTATTTTGAAAGTTGATCACTGTGTTGGGAGGTCACTTAATTAAGTGACATGTCAAAACCATTAAGGAAGAATTCTTTAGCATGACCATGTACTGTACTAGGGAATTCCCTTGTTCAAATGTTGAGACAGAAGACAACAATGTGATAACTTTGTACTGATATGAAGGATATAAGCTTGTGCAAACCTCCTACCAACAATAAGAAATTGATTTATGATCATGCAAGGAAATGCATTTTTGGGTGCTGCTTCAGACGAAATATTATTCAAAACTTCTGGATTAAATCTCAATTGATGAAGAGACTTTCTTTAACAAATAGAGATCAAAAGACTTACAAATAAGCAACGATCACTCCTTAAACATCCACTGGGATTCTCGGATGATTCATACTCGTGTGACTATTTGTTGGGAAGTTAGTTGTTGGTGATGGTGTTGCTGCAATAACTATTATCCCCTTATTTCTTCTAAGAAGAAGTGAAAATTGCGATTTCAAAAGTGGAACAAAGCAAGAACGATGAGTGAAACTTCAAAACCCTCACTCTCTTTATGTGTGTGGAATTAGAGTCTATTATATATTAAAAAGAAAGTTTGTTGGATATGTTAAATAAGGAATATGCATGATGGTTGGTAATTAAGAGAATAGTGATTTAACTTTTCTTGGAAAAAGGCTTTGTGGATTTATTTGCTGCATGTTTTCCTTAAGCAAGTTGGTAGTTTAAAGAAAGAAAAGTCGTTGAAAAGGTTTGGTGAAAGCATTTGAGAAGAGATACAAAGTGGTTTATGGGGAGGCAAGTAATGTAGTCAGATTTGTGTATTCAATGCACTTGAACACCAACTGAGATATGGGTGTTTATTCTCATATTGAAGGCTTTCCCTTCCTCTCTTCTTATTCTCCTTCAACATTTTGAATATTATACCAAAAATTATCCATTATTGTTGAATTTGCATTGTAACTAGGTGCATTTTCGGTTGAAGCTGTCACCCTTAATTTTTTGAGCTTGATTTATTGTAAAATGGATCAAATTACTAATGTATTAGAGTTAATAAACACTCTAATACTCTCTACTATTCATAACATAGTCAAAATCAGCGAGGACACTCTCTCTGACATTCGAATCTATTTGTAAAATGCACAAAACAAGATCTAGTTTCTATAACTCAAATCTCAACTACAACAAGATGAGCTACAATAGAAGAGTCATCATTTTTGAACTAGTTCTTTATTAGAACAACTCATTTTTTGATTCTATAGTTGACTCTTATCAGTAGATAGAAATTTATCAGAATAACGAGGCCATTTCAAGAGCACATTTGTATAAAGATACAGAGGTTCAACTTGCACTCCCCAAGCCCATCATCAAGCCTTGGGAAGAAGTTGTTACAACAAGAGTAAAATCGATATTAGATATGGGAAGGATGTCTCCTTTATATTCCAAACTATTCCAAGCCCATCCATTTTCATAGCACCAATATTCTTTAGGATGATTCCTCTTCACTTGCTCCTGCTCCACAACCACAACACATTGTGTAGATGCCAACATTGTAATCGAGTTGACCATGTGAAATATTAGTGTTTTTATCTTCACCCTTGTGAGAATTTTGGTAAGTAGAATCATCATTCAAACATATATTCTAGAAACGAAACTCCCACAAGAACAAGTATTCACTTTGGATGGACCGTTTCTTGGCAATGGTCTTCAATAGCCAATAAGATATACTAGTCATACCACAACATTTGTTCTTGATTATTAATTCATATTACAATAGAAATTTCTTCATATCCTCCCTTAGTATTTGATATGGGGGAATTGATGATCAGTTACTAGCTTGAATATTTATCAAGCGAGCCTATGCCACAACCTACACCAGATCCAATTACTATATCCTAGAACTAGAGTAAGCCATAACTAGATTCATAGTTGTAACCCGAGACAGATTTATGCTCTATGAGCATGTTTTTGGTTGGTGGATTTCCTTAAACCACCATCTACAAGAGACTTTTGTTTTTTCTACATGAGTTTATGGTCAAATTTAAACTAAGGAGCACTTCCACCAGTAGAAGACTTCATCTTTAAGCCCTATTTGGAATTGTTTAAGAACTACTTCAAGCTTTAGTTTCAAAGTTGGTGGTTAGTCTTAAAGCACCATCGATAGAGACCTTGAGTTATTCTACCTCATTTGGTTTGTGGTATTCCTTAAACCACCATTTCAGAGAGCACATTCAACCATTAACTACCATGCATTTTTTCAATTTAGCTCTCTTCTTGGACTCATATACACCCCTTTAGATTAAGAGGAGAATGTTGGACACCTAATACATCAGGATTATGGTATGGAATGTGGATAATAAATGAAAGTCCAAGAGACCTTGGAAGTTGAATCCAACGGTCAAAATATTGTATTTATATGTGTATTATTTTTAATGAATGCAACTCACACCCATTCTTTCGTTTTGGTTTGCACATTCCAATAATATTTAACTTTTTTTTTCCCTCATATAGTTAATTTTTTGTTTTTTAATTTGTAAATGAAAATAAATTTATTATTATTTTTGTCAATATTAATTAATAATTAAATTAAAATGAATTTTAATCAATAATAAATTGAAAAAACGAATATTTATAGTTAAGTGGAAACAATAACAATCCCCTTTTGAAAAATTTCCCACAAAAATTAAACTATGTCCTTCCATAACACCAAAAAATCTTCTCATATAAATTGAAGTTAAAGAAGTCAATATTCACTCAAATCATAATATTTTTCATTTAAATTGAGTTCCATTAATTTGTATCAATATAAACCCCATATTATTTTAATATTGTAATATTGTAATATTGTAATTTACAAGTGTTGAAAATTTTATGAGAAAATTCAAATCGAAAACTTGTTGAAAAAACTATCAAAATAAGGGTTAACAAGGATTGATATGAAAATCCATCTTATCAAGGTGATGTGCTACGTAGAAAGGGGATATTTGGGGGTGGGGGGGGGGGGGGGGGGGCCCACCACCTTTCAGCCTCCCATGACATTTAATAGGAGGTGTAGTGTGGCCTTCTTGCCCCATGCAACACACACGTTAGGATGGACATCCTCCATATGCTTGTTTCCCCTCTGCATAGATTTGTGAAAGGTGGTTATTTATGTTGGTTTTGGTTTTTCTCCCCACCGCTCGTGGAATTTTTATGTTGGAATTCAGTTAGGCCCATACCAGAGTCAGAAGGAAACTCTGCAAAATGATGGCATGACATTCTATTTTTTTATGCATTGGGGTCATCGAAATTTGGTCTCAAAGCATCAGTGGTGTGGACTTGTCACTACCCACTATTAGAGGGAGCACTTACACACCAATATAAAGGTGTTGGGCCATTTTTTAGTGACTTTCTAGTTGAGCAACTGCAAGATTTTTGATTTTTCTCTACAAATGAACTGCTTTCTTCCATGGAAGTAGGGGTAGTGGATTGGGATTGTAAGCAGGCCACAACTCTTCTTGAAATGGGTAATTTCAGAGGCTTGCTCGAGGCTCTGGACTTTGGTTCAGACTATGAAGTTATTTCTCCCACACAATTAAGTTGTGTAATTCACCAGTACAATTAGCTCAAGAGGGGAAGTCAATTAGCAGGTTTTCCTTGCGTGCAATCGATTCTTCCTCGTTTGCTTAGACATCTTGGGACAACATTCACCCAGTACTCACTTTCCTATATATCCTTATTTTATATTCTCTCCTCTTTTTTATGTGGTTCTTGGCCAGTGTATTAATCCCCTTAGGGGTCTTATGTGTCTTGTGCCTTGGGCTTTTATGGCGTGGGCATGAACTTCCTTGGTGGGTATCTTCTGGACCTGTAGTGATTTTTCCTTAGTTGGCAGGTTGGCTACACCTTATTCTTGTTATTCTTCACCTTCTCTCTGTTGAATAATGTAACTAGGTTTGGTCTTCATAATTGTATTTGAGTCATAATGAAATGTATTTTTAAAAGAAATAAAAATAATTTTATTATTATTATTATTATGAATTATTAAAGCATGGGTTTCATGCTCGGGTCATCATGTTTTAGGTCAAAATCCCCATTGAGGACTTCTAGGTTTTGTCTTGAGTCATTAGAGATATTTTCCATTTAATGAGACCCTTCTTGGGATTTTAAATCATGTAAAAATAATTATTATTGAGTCAAAAATGTAATTTGTCACCTCCACACCAAGTTAGCCCTTACATGATCAAGTCGACCTACATGAGGGTAATTCAACCTACATAGGAGGGTATATATACAAGTAGTTTGATTCATTTGGAATAATCTCACACAAGTTTCATATCCAAGAAGAGGAAGCATAAAAAGTGTGAATTTGCAGAAATAGGAGAAGATTTGTTGGAGAAAGAAAATCGAAGTTTATGGGTTGTATCTCTCTCACTCGTGTGGATTTACTAGGTTATTTTAGTATCAAAATTCTACTGCTGAGAAGGTCGAATTTCTAGATTTGCTGGGTCAAAGTTCTGCTGCTAGGAAGGTTGAAGTTTTGATGTTGGGTCGAAGTTATGCTGGGTCGAAGTTCTATTGCTGGGGAAGTTCAAAGTTTGTTGCTGCATCAAGGTTGAAGTTGTTGTTGGAAGAATATCCTTTGAAGAAGAAAGGAAGGGTTGACTTGGTGATTGGAGGAAGTTTGTGTCTAGGTCAAGGAGTCTTGGATCATCTCATGAAACTATTAAAGGAGGACTTTTTGAATGGGTTTTCCCCTAGATAAGGATTTTTCCCTAGATATCCTCCTACATCTGGTGTCTTTTATCTTCATGTTATGGTTATTGGTAATTTATTGATGAACCAAGTTAAAATAAGAACATAAGAAAGTTAATAAGAACATAAGAATATCACAAGTAATTATCAATATAGAGAAAATATTTCTGACTTTCTGATTTTCCAACATGGTATCAAAGTTAAGGTGAAGTAGAAGGAAAAGGCAACCTAAATATCTATTGAATGGAGAATAAGTAAATCTCAAGAATTTGAATAAGGGTCCTCAAAGTGGATCATATAAGCTTACTATCTTCAAGAACCATGTCTAACTCATTGAAGGGAGAAAACAAATCAGAAGGAGCCTCCAATTACAGGGCATGGAAAAAGAGGATAGTTATCATCCTCGAGAAGAATAAAGTCTTAAATCTGTTCAAAGGAAAAGTAAAGAAGCCTACAAATGAATCAAGTGAAGCAGAAAAAGAAAGGTATAGAGAAACAAAAATATTGACCATGAGCCACAATTATAAAGGATAACCTCATCCCATATATATCCAACATAGATTGTTCTCAAGAGATTTGGAAGAATACTCCTACATTCGAGAATGCATGCAATCAAGAAGAAGTCAAAATATCTTTAGTAAGAAACAAGGAGAGTGAAGAAGAGAAAATATCAAATGCCTATTCCGCTCATCTTAAGAATAAAAGACCCTTCAAGAAGTCCAAAGTGCCAAGGAAGAAGATATACCTATCCAAGATTAAATGCTACAATTGTCACAAGATGGGTCACTATAGAAGTAATTAAACTAAGAATCCAAGGAATACAAGAAGAGATAGGGACCAAACAAACATTGCCAACAAAGGTTCACCAAAGAAGAACAATATGGAAGGATCTGAAGTTGGAGACCTATTTGTTAGGGACACTATCCCTTACATATCCTTATATTCTAAGTTTTGAATTGTTTTCCTTTATGCTTTGATTTCTAGTACTTGTAGGTCTAACATGCTTTGGAAGAACATTTTTGAGTTGTTATAGATATCCGTCAAGATTGGATTAAGAGGGAACCCTCACCATTTTACAAAATATAAGTATCTTACTCCTTGTATTAGCCTTTTATATCTGGTTCCCATCTCTTATCTAGATGAGTTTGTATTAAATGCTAATAACATTTATTTTCATATTTTCCTTGTTTAAGAAAGGTTTGCTAAATGCTCAAGGGCTATGGAGAAGACCTCACAAGACAAAGCATGATATAATTTCCATTGGAAATGATGTCCCATAAGGTTTTTCTAGAATGAAACTCAAGGTTACGTCTTAAACCATAAGATTTGTTCTCTCTATGATAAATGTATATTCATTCCTTTTAATAATTTGTTCTACATTACTAACATTGTTGTTTTCTAGCTCCTTTGAATCATAAATATTATTGATAGGGTGACTAATCATCAGATAAATCTACACTCATTAAAATCATCATTTTTGTGGAACCCTAAAAGGTTCTCTATAAAACCCTAACCTAAGGGTGTGTCGATATTATTGATTAAACCCTAGTCTTCTTAAGGATATTGATGAAATCGAGAAAAATACTATTCTTTTGATGTTTGGGGTTTTGATGGTAATATCATGTTTGGAGTTTAGTGTTATTATGGAAACCTTAGTCCTTTAGGGTTGGATATTCGTAGACCTTGAGGTATTGGTAAAATTGGGTTTATGAGAAAAACCCTTATAATATCTAGAGTGGTCTCCTAGGAATGAAACCCTAAGTGTATGTTTGTCTGTTTGATAAAAAAACCTAGCCTAATCAAGATCGTTATATGTCTAACTTTAAATATCTTAATATTCGTGTCTTGGGCTTACCTAATGGATATTGATATGCTTGTGGACGATTATGAAATTCTAGATATGTATATGTGCTAACCAAATTTTTGATGATTATAGTGTGCAAATTCTAGGGTTTCTAAGCCCTAGAAGAAGTTTGACATTCTGGGATATGATGTGATGATATTGTTTAGCCTTGATGATGAATCTAGCGTTTACAACAAACCCTAGTAGAATTTAAAACATTAGATTGTGTTGTGATTGGTTTTGATTGTTGAAGCTTAGTGTCTCATGTATGGAATCTAGGGTTTGCATTAAATCCTAGTAGAAGTCTATCATATGAATTCTAAAGTTTTTAGACGCATTATAAGTGTACTTGTTTGAATTTCTTCTATGGTTTGAAATATATTATAGTAGAGTATTTCATATCTCTAGAAGAAATATTGAGGCCATAGATATAATGAGACTGATATCTTGATTAATTTACTGATGTGATCTAGGGGTTATAACCTAACCTGAGAAAGAAGTTGAGATTTAAAGTATGTGTCTCTTATTGATTATGAACCTAACTAAGCTTAGGTATTTGATGTCTAAAGTATAATACTTCCATGATTCTGATATAGTTAAGTTCAATCTTCTATATATGTATTTGGTTGTACTTGTTGTTTAAGTTGCGCATGTACATAATCTTCAAGATGTTGAAGATATTCGTAAGTAAAGATGATTTGATTGATAAGCATGTGGAAGGAAGTTATATGAATAATTATTATCAAGATGACTCTCATAAGAAGGATGGAATCCATGAAAGATTCTTCGATGTCATAAAAAGAAGTTAATCTCCCTAAGTTAAGAGGGAGCTTGGATAATGGAAAGAGTATAACTCCCAAAGTTGAGAGGGAGGGCATATTATAGTCACGATGGATACCTTGAAGAAGAAATTGGAGAATTAATGATAAGGTGCTGCTCAAAGAAGGAAAGCATAATCCAGTTGTAGAATATGTTGCTACATGTGATGTAGGAAAGGAAGTTGTATGATTGAGGAATCTTCTGTCATGATTTGTTTGGGAAGCCTCTAAGTCCTACTGTGATAAATTGTGTAGTAGCATCATGATGTCTGAAGACCCTGAAGGTTTGTGTTTACTCATGAGTATTTGAAAGGTTGGTACTGATTTGGGTTGTGATTGTTTAAGTAAATCTCTCGAAGTTTTTGAAAATCATTCTTGAGGTTATCAATCTGTTTGATCAAGAGAGATTTGATGCGCTGAAGCATTGTGTGTAAAATGCCTGAAAGGACATCTGGCTGACATATGTGTTGATGTATAGTTCCCAAAGTAGGGAGGGTGGCATTGGTCATAGAGCTCTAACCTTGCATTACACACCTAGTTCCCTGGGTTGATGGTTAGTAAGTAAGCATAATTGTACCTAGAGAGGTTGAAATCTTTAGTCCATCTAAGTCCCACCCAGATAGATTTCCCTGGTTAGGAATCTAGTCCATGGCACCATAAGTGCCTAAACTCTTCATGGTTCATGTGTTTTGAGATCTTTCATGTACTTGTATGTATGAATACCTCCCTAGTTAAGAGGGAGTGCTGAATATTGTAACTAGGTTTGGTCTTTATAATTGTTTTTAAGTCATAATGAAATGTATTTATTAAAAAAATAAAAAGAATTGTTATTATTATCATTATGACTTATTAATTCATGGTTGGGTCATCATGTTCTAGGTCAAGTTTCCCATTGAGGGCTTCTAGGTATTGTATTGAGTCATTGTCCATTTAATGAGACCCTTCTTGGGATTTTAAATCATGTAAAAATAATTATTATTGAGTGAAAAATGTAATTTGTCACCTCCACACCGAGTTGGCCCTTACCTAATCAAGTCGTCCTACTTGAGGGTAATCCGACCTCTAGAAAAGGGTATATATACAAGCATTTTGATTCATTTGGAAGACTCTCACACAAGTTCGATATTGAAGAAGATGAAGCAGAAAAAGTGTGAAGTTGCATAAATAGGAGAAGATTTGTTGGAAAAGGAAAATCAAATTTTCTGGGATGTATCTTTCTCACTCGTGTGGATTTACAGGTATATTTACTTGATCAAAAGCTGATAAGGTTGAAGTTATGGATTTATTGGGTCAAATTTCTACTGTTGGGAAGGTCGAAGTTCTGTTGTTGGGTCTATTAGGTCCCTATAATACTAGTGTATTCCTTTATCGTTATTTTCATTGTAGCCCCTTATTGTTATTTTTGTGCCCATGTTGTCCCCATATTTTTATTATTGTGCCCCATAGAATCCCACTATTGTTATTGTTATGCCCTTACATTATTATTGTTATGTCGGCTTTGATTATATTGTAACCCCTTAGACTCCTATATATAGAAAGGAGGTCTTGTCATTTGTATCATCCAATAATTGTTAATTTGTGTAATGTAAAGGAGGTTTCCACCTCAAAGAGTCTACTTTTGAAGTCGTTGATCTATCTCATTCTTCTATTTTGTAAGTTGGTTGCATACCAATTGGTATCAGAGGTTTGGATTCTAGGGTTTCGCTGCTTCAAACAGGACATCGTGGAATTTTATCTATAAAGTTTTTCTATGAAGCTTCAGTAGCTGCAATTAAAACCCATTTGAGACGAAATCGTGATCAACCTCAGGGCAAAATTTCAGATCTTTTCTCTATATATTTTCGGATATATGAACTGAGGAAGTTAGGGTTTTTGTACGTTCCTGAATTCGATCTTAAACAGGTCACCTTGGGAAAATCATTATAACTTTTTTTGTGAGCATTGGATTGAAATTTAGTAAATAGTTATAGAAAGAGGACAGACTATAGTTTCATGTGTATCATTTTCAGGTCCGAAGGTTGAAACAATGACACGTGGAACTTCGTACAAGTTCAGTCTATTGAACTAGTCTATAATCAGGTCATCGTGGGAGATGGACATAACTATTTCTTGGAGAATCCAATATGGATCAGAATTGTGGGGTTGGAAAGAGGACACACAGGGCTATCACAGAACGAAATTTCAGACCTTGGAGATCTGAAATTACATATATACAATAGATTCAACATCGAGCTCCTACAAAGAGAAAAACAATATGTAATCCTTTTAAAAGATTTGCATAAGTTTGGTTTGAAAATTTTGTTTGAAGTTATTCAAAGGGAATAGTGAAGCATATTTATCATTAATTGATTCCCTGAAGAAAGAAAATGGAAACACCTAGTAAGCAACCTAAAATCTCTAGCATGACTCATGAAGAAGAGGAAGAAATGCAACATGATATATCAAAATTACGAGACCAAGTGCAACAAATTTCACTTCACAAAAAGTAACAAAAGCTAAGATGGATGGTTTAAAGAAAGGCATGGAAGCTAATATGAATTGTGTGGAAGATAAGATGGATGGTTTAGAAGTAAACATTGAATATTTGAAGAAAGAAATGGAAGGTTTGAAAGAAGGTTTGGCAAAGTTGCTACAAAAAATGCTTCATAATGGCGAAAAGGTAGTAGAGGAAACTCATGATGAGAACAAAAGAAATGTTAGTCATGATTTCATAGACTCTAACATTGGATTGAAGACCCACCATTTTCCAAAGATCAATATGAGAAAGTTTGATGGCAAGGATCCTGTAACATGGATACTACAGATGGAGCAATATTTCGATCTTCATAATGTGCAAAACACACAAAAGGTACGCATTGCGACTTTATATTTGCAACCTAATTAGTTTGTATGGTATCGATGGATTTTCTCTCGTAAACAAATTGTCACTTGGGAAATTTTTAAGGAAGAAATGATAACACATTATGAGGATACAAAAACCAACACCTTTTTTAGCCAATTGATAAATCTCAAACAAAAGGGTTCAATGGTGGAGCACATTGAGGACTTCCAAAAATTAAATATAAAAGTAAAAGATATTTCAGAGGAGCAATGGATTGATGTGTTCATAGGGAATTTAAATGATAACATCCAACATGATGTTCGCCTTTAGGAACCTAATTCATTGGAGAAGGCATTCAGGTTGGCAAGAAAAACTGAAAGCAAAATTATGGCAACAAAGAAGCCTACCAATCACAACTATAAATATGGAAGTGTTGTTTCCCCTAGTCTTCCACAACCTACAAGGTTGACACCACAATAATTGGAATAAAAAAGAGCAAAATGGATTTGTTACAATTGTGATAACAAATACACTAAAGGTCATAAGTGTGTTGAGAAGAAATTATTTTACATAGATTGTGAAGAGGAACAAGAAAAGGAACAAGAAACATCAAAAGAAGAGGACACACACCAGGAACAAACTCTAGAGAAAGAAGAAATGAATTTGACCATATCTTGTAATGCATTGGCCAGAATTACCACTACTCAAACTATCAATATAGAAGGACATATCAAGAAGAAAAAGGTAATAATGTTGATTGATTTGGGCAGTACCCATAATTTTATTCATTGTAAGATAGCAAAGGAATTGAATTGCTTCCTATATCTAACATCAACGTGTCAAGTGATGGTTGCAAATGGAGGAACCATAAATTTCTCTGGAAAGTGCCATAATATCAAGCTATCCATGGGATAATATGTGTTGAATAGTCCAATTCTTTCCATTCCAATGGGTGCTGTTGATGTTGTACTAGGATTCCAATGGCTACAATCTTTGGGTACGATAGCTTTTAATTTTCAAGAACTTTTCTTGATTTTTTCAGAAGGGAAGGAAGTTGAATTAAGGGGTATCGCAGGGAAACCGGGAAAGATAATCAACTCTAACAGCATGACAAAGCTTCTAAAGAAAGAACAACGTGGCATAATTGCACAATTATGTTCACTATAGGTTCCCACATCGAAATCATATATTTCTCCAGTTCTCCAAAAAGTCTTAGACAATCATTACAAGGTATTTGAGACTCCCAAAGGCTTCCCACCTATTCATGATCATGATCATGCTATTCATTTGATTCCAGGAAGTGTTCCTCCAAACATCAGGCCTAACAGATATCCTTATTCCCAAAAGAGAGAAATTGAACGTATGGTTGCAAAAATGCTAGAGGCTGGTATAATTCAACCTAGTCAAAGTTCTTCCTCTGCTCTAGTAGTATTGGTGCACAAGAAGGATGGAGCATGGCACATGTGTCCAGATTATAGGGAGCTCAACAAGCTCAATATTAAAGATAAATTTCCCATTCCCGTCATTGATGAATTATTGGATGAATTTCATGGAGCAATTTACTTCACTAAGTTGGAACTTTGTTCAGGATATCATAAAATCAAAACGAATATTGAAGATATTCCAAAAACAACGTTTAGAACTCGTAAGGGCCATTATGAATTTTTGGTCTTGCCTTTTGGCCTTACCAATGCACCTTCTACATTTCAAGGTTTGATGAATTCCATTTTCAAACCCTTCCTTAGAAAATTTGTGTTAGTATTTTTTGATGATATACTAATCTACAACAAGTCTTGGAAGGATCATGTTCAACATGTTGACAGGGTGCTCAAACTATTGGGGGAGAAACAATTATATGCAAAAAGCTCCAAATGTTTCTTTGGAGTACAAGAGGTAGAATATCTGGGTCATATTGTATCTCATGACGGTGTTAAGGTAGACCCTAGCAAAATTAAAGCCATTAAGGAATGGAAAATCCCCACATCCACAAAGCATCTGTGAGGATTTCTCGGGTTGACAGGGTATTATCGCAAGTTTGTTAAGAATTATGGGAGAATAGTAGCACCTCTAACAACATTATTGAAGAAAGATGCATTTTCATGGACTCCAGAAGCAACAAACACCTTTGAACATCTTAAAGAGGCAATGTGCCAAGCACCGGTCTTAGCTACGCTGGACTTCACAAAAACCCTTTATTATGGAATGTGATGCTTCAAGAAATGAAATTGGTGCTATTTTAATGCAAGATGAAAGATGCATTGCTTTTGAAAGTCATCCAATCAAAGGAAAGTATTTACAGGAAGCTATTTATGAGAAGGAAATGTTGGCAATACTAAATGCACTTAATAAATGGCGACCCTACCTAATGGGAAGACACTTCAAGGTAAAAATGGATCATGATAGTCTTAAATACTTTTTAGAACAAAGATTATCCTTTGAAGAGCAACAAAAATGGGTCACAAAGATGTTGGGTTGTGACTTTGAAATCATCTACAAAAAGGGAAGCAAAATGTTGTGGCATATGCACTCTTAAGAAAGGATGAGGATGTGGAAGCATTGTTGTGCGCCATTTCTATTATCCAACAGATTGGATAAACGAAGTAAGGGATGAATGGAAGAATGAAGAAGAAGTGTGGGCACTCATTCAAAAGTTACAACAATATTCCAGTACATCTGATACATTTAGCTAGAAAATTGATTCATTATGGTACAAAGATCGCTTATACCTATGTAAGAATTCCCAACTCAAACAAGAGATTCTTATGGAATTTCACACTTATCCCTTAGGAGGGCACTTAGGATTTTTAAAAACTTACCACATGGTTAAGAAGGAATTTTTTTGGGATGGCCTTAAATCGGATATTCAAAAGTTTGTGGCGAAATGTTTGGTTTGCCAACAAAATAAAGTTGAAACAATTAAGACCCCAGGTCTATTACAACCTTAATCCATTCCAATCTAATTTTGGGAGGAGGTTTCAATGGATTTTATCACAAGTTTACCCAAGTCCGAAGGAAAGAGTGTCATCATGGAGGTAGTTGACAGACTTACCAAGTATGCACAATTTTGTGCATTATCGCATCCATTTAAATCTAGTATAGTTTATACTGCATTTATGGAAATAATTCAAAAGCTACATGGAAACCCAAAGATTATTGTAAGCGACAGAGATCCCATTTTCACTAGAATTTTTTGGACAAAATTGTTTTCTTGTCTCGGTACTCAGTTAGCTCATAGCTCATCTTATCATCCTCAATCTGATGGGAAAACTGAGATAGTAAAAAATGTTTGGAAGGATATCTTCATTGCATTGTATCTGATAAACACACATAATGGGTCAAATGGTTGCCTCTGGCTGAATGGTGGTATAACACTTCCTTCCAGACTGTAGCAAAAATGACCCCATTTATGGCACTTTATGGATATCATCCACCATCCATCACATCATATTTAAGAGAAAATTCTAAGGTTCAAGCAATGGAACATCACATCAAGCATCAACAACAAGCTCTCCAACTCTTAAAGGATAACCTCACGTTGGCGCATAATAGAATGAAACAACAGGCAGATTAACATTGCAACGAAAGAAGTTTTAATGTAGGTGACTAGGTATTCCTACCACTACAACCATATAAACAAATGTCCCTCAAGCAAGCTAAGAAGGATAATAAATTATCACCAAAGTATTATGGTCTGTACAAGGTGTTGCAAAAGATTGGTACTATGACATACAAATTGGAGCTTCCTGCAGCTTACCGAGTGCACCCAGTTTTCCATGTTTCATGTTTAAAGAAGGTTATAGGTGACAAGCTCCCAGTTCAAACAATATTTCTAGAACTTGACGAGGAAGGAAAAATAATATTGGAACAGGAAGTAGTCATAGAAACAAGAACTTGACAGCTACGAAATCGATCAATTTCGAAGTATCTCATCAAGTGGAAGAACTTATCCGCTGAAGATTCCACATGGGAGGGTGATAATTTTATACAGAAGCATCTAGAACTACTCAAGCATTGAGGACAATGATTTTCGGAAAGAGAGGGGCATGTTAGGTCCCTATAATACTAGTGATTCCCCCATTACTATTGTCATTGTAGCCCTTATTGTTATTATTTTTCCCCATAGAAACCCACTATTGTTATTATTGTGCCCTTACGTTATTACTGTTATGTCGGCTTGATTATATTGTGACCCCCTAGACTCCTATATATAGAAGGGAGGTTTAGTCATTTCTATCATCAAAGAATGGTTCATTTGTGTAATGTAAAGGAGGTTTCCCCCTCGAAGAGGCTGAATTCTAAGGCGTTGATTTATCTTTTCTATCTTTTTGTGAGCTGGTTTCATAACACACTGGTGCTATTGACCAGTGTGGATGACCATGCGTTTGTCATGTTGGGGTATCCATATGCGAGGATTGATTGGAGAGGGTGTCACAACATATTCTTCACAAAGGCTGAGCCTCTAGATGATAGAGGTAACATTAGTATTTTCTTTAAATTAATCTAGTGTCATTTTCTTGTTTTAATGAATTATAATAAAATTTATTCTAGCACATTCTTTAACTTGTTTTATTAAATTGTTTAATGAAATTGTCTACTTATTTTTGTGCACTATATATTTTGTAGACATCGGATCATATGATGGGGACATGCCTTCTCCCCCACCACCAGATGGAGGAGATGAGGAGATGGGCGAGGCCTAAGAGGGTGAAGCACATCTTCAGGGGGGGTGTGGGCATCTAGGGGCGGAGGAATGCAATGCGCTTTTGGAAGGAGTACTGTGATAGATTGGCTAGAGTTTTGGTTTAGCGGGTAGTCCTCCCTGTGAGGCCTCAAAATATCAGCACAAATCCAATGTTTGCAGATCTCTATAGGGACTGTCTATGGCATTTGATGTCTCTTATGCGACATGCCAAAAAAGCTAGTACTGTACTGGCAGTAATGAGGGGTACAAGGCATCATGCAACAACACATCCATTAGATGAGGGTAGTCATGATGATGATGAGGGTGATGATCATGATCATGATGATGAGGATGGTGATGATGATGCTTCTGGTGGTGCCACTTCCATCAGATCGTGGTCGTCAGGGTGTCAGTGATCCTTCTAGTTGTACACCTGCTCATTAGTTTTCTGATGATGATAAAATACTAGAGCTAGAGGATGTGTCATATGTTTCTCCTGACAGAGCAGACCGCCCACCTTCTAATCTTGCAGACCAGCCAGTACCTTCTACTATAGACCATCCACCTCTTAGTCCTCCACCTCAACTGTGTTCGACAAACGTACTTGATCAGGCAATAGTTGACCATCCACCATCTTCTATTGCAGACCAAGCTGCAGGCACTAGTACTACGTTTATTGTATCAAATATTTGATGAAACTTATTTGAATTCATGATGTAGTTATTTGAATTCTTTGTACTTTATATGTTGGTGTTGATGTGTATATTGTTAGGTCATGTTAGATATGTTTTTTTAATGTGCTTGCAGATATATTTGTACATGATAACAATTATTTGACATGAGATTTATATTAATTTGAGGATGTGTGTGGTGATGATGTTATATTACAATCCTTGTGTTTTGTTAGATGTGATCACGATGATGATGCACTGTTAGATTATTAGATTTGTGTGCTAAATAATTATGTTTATATGTGCTATCAAAAGTGTATCTAAGTAGATGATGGCAGTGAATTCGAATGTGTATCTTAGATGATATTTATGTTTGTTAGATGATTATCGTCATGATTTTATTTTTTTATGAAATAATAACTATTTTAGGTTATGTATTGGTGAGTTTATATCCAACTTTAATATATGAAATTGCATGTAAAACGACTTACTTTAAAAAAGCACAAAGATATTTTTATAAATTACAAAGTTAAATATGGTTGAAACTATGATTGTAAAATTATGATAAATATTTTTCTATTGCTTAGATCGGTCATTGATATTCTATGTAACTTAATTAGTAAAATATTTCAATACTCATAACGATAAAATAATTAAAGGTAAAATAATTTAGTTAGTTCTTAAAAAGACGAAAATGTGTAACTCATTCAATTTTTAATATAAAATATTATTAATAATAAATTATTCAAAAATACAATTTAATTAATTCAATATTGGTTTATAAAATTCAATCTATTGTTGAATTTTAAAAACTTAAGTCATCATTTTTTTACAATCTAAAACCTAGGTCTATCTTAACTCTCGATCTACCAAGCATCGAGAGGGATCAAATATCTTGAGATCAAACATATTCTTGAGTGAAAAGATATTTGATCCCTCTAGGTGCTTGGTGGATCTATGCAACTGGTATAATATATATGTAGTTCACATTGGAATATTTTATTTATAATTCACATTCTCCGTATTAAAATGTTAAATTATTTCCCCTCATATTTTTCCTATATGTGTACATTTAATTATTTTTATTATTAATATTTTCTAAAATATTACATATCTAATCCATATTAAACATTGAAAATTTTACAAATATTCCTCATACATTGAATGAGAAAGCAACTATTAATGGAATAAGAATTCTCTCAATATTTCTTACTAGAATGAAAATATAAGAGAAATTTCAATTTCAATTACTTTATTTTTCTCTATATAAAGCATCTATAAAATTATGTTATTTGATATGAACATTGAAATATTTCACATATGGTTGTCAGTAATGTATTTCTGTTTTAAATATCACATGTAAATAGAACATAGAATGAATTACACACAACACTATAAATAATACTATTTTTTGTCATGTGAAAAAATTACATTTTTTCTTTGTAGTAAAAAGTAAATTATATTTTGTTGAGTCCTAGTAGCGCAACTAGTTGAGAAAGAGTTTTGTTAGTAAGGTGGCCTGTGTTCAAACCTCACTGGCATGTTGAGCATGTGCTCTGGGAAGAGATATCTGACTTACAAAAAAAGGTAAATTATATTTTTTCACTCATTACATTTCTTACTCATAATAAAAGCTATTTTTTTTAAACTTCGGTTCCATTATATCTTTATATAAAGTTATATAAGATTAAGGTGCAAATTGAAGTATTGTAATTATGGCAGATATTAATTTCTTTTCTTATTACTATCTTTAACTTTTTAGTTTCAATTATTATTTTAATATTTTTAAATGTAACGTTATGTAACAACATCTCTGTCATACTAAGTTGTAGAGTGCCTCTCGACGCAATTAATTGAGATTTAATACAACTTAAAAAATTATGTTTTTATAAAATTTATTTTATTACTAAAGTTATGAGATTTTCAAGCAATTAAAATTTAATCTTTATATCAACCTGTTGACGGGCCAAGATGTATTGCCAACAACTAAGGGGATCTCCCTGGTGTGAAGTCTTAATCAAACCTCACACTGTATCAGAGGATGGTTGTAGATCACAAGAGAACCGAGGACATCAGCCGAGCAGAGCAGCAGCAGTAGAAAACAGTTGTCCCAAGTGACAGAAGTTGTTCTTAGCAGAGAAGCAATAAGGAAGGGTTGACGCAGTGCCTATGTCATTGAGTTTGAGCCGAGAAGAGGATCAGTGTAGTGGCAGAGGGGAGCAGACTTGACCTACGCAGTGCCTGGTCTTCTTTCTCATTCAGGAAGGATTGATGCCTGTGGGCAGGAGGTGCAGATTTTACTGGTGCCGGGATTGTGCAGAGCCTAGAAGCTCTAACCTTTAGTTTGTTGGGGCTTAGGAGGTTGTGGGTAAGTTGCAGAGTGAAGCTGGTGGGGTACTGTAGTCAGAACAATACCTAATAGGGCAAGATCAAGGAGGAGGGAGTTGTTACCAAAGATTTCTAGCCAAGAAATCCGGATCAGTGGTGCAACTGCACTGACAATCAGAGTGGGGGCATCTCAACATTGGCAAAAGGGTTTCCAATAGGGAAATCGAGGCTCAGAGGGAGTCACACCAAGAACTTCCAGGAGGGAAGTAGAGGAGCAACAAGATGGCAGTGAACGGGGTAAGAGATCAGGAAAAATTATATGGAGCCTCAAACTTCGTAGTATGGAAGGCCAAAATCTTGTCCGTTCTAGACAGGAATCGTGTTAAGCACTTCGTCTTGAGGACGATAGCAATCCAAGTTGATGCAGCTGATAACGACAAGTACGAGGAGGCAATGGCGAGGGCTAAAAGCATCATTCTTGATGGGGTCAAGGACCATGTAGTACCACATATTTCCGAAAAGGACACAACAAATGAGATGTGGGAGGCCCTAAATAAATTGTACCAACATACTTCTGTGCAGACTAGAAGGATGTTACTAGAAAGTCAGCTGCGGTCATACCACACATAGAAGGGAGAACAGATTGACCCATTCCTCGGTCGATTGAAGGAGATCCATGATCAGCTGACTTCCATAGGAGCCATGCCGGATTAAGAATTGATGGTGAGAATAGCCCTGAATGCGGTCTCAGAATACTGGGAGGTTTTTTTCCAGAGCATACTAGGCAAGGAAACCCTTCCAGATTGGGAGGAAATGTGGGTGACTCTTCGCCAAGAAGAGATCAAAAGGCTGAGCAAGGCGGGAAGCAACGACAAAGGGATCAAAATCAAGAAGGAGGAGGAGGTGGATTCTGCCCTAGCATCTGAGGGAAAGCAGGAGAAATCGAAGAAGAAGGACCTCTCCAAGGTCAAATGCTTCCACTGTGGGGAGCTGGGTCATTATGTGACCCAGTGTCCAAGGAAGAAGAGCAAAGGAGAGGCTTCTGAGACCAAGGCAACGCCAACAAGGGCAAAGAAGGAAGTGGAGACAGATGATGACTTTGCCATGAGTGCTCACATGGCACTTGAGCAGAAGTGGAGAGACATCGAGCTGTAGTTAGATGGACTACATGTGATGAGGTGAAGGATCCTTGAGGTACCCAACCTCTCGGATTATACCTGGCTATGGGAGCCCCGAAGAGGAGTAGTAGTACTGGCAGATGTTAGTAAAGACGGATGAAGATGGAGCATCAAAGGGAGCTACATTGCAGGATTCCTAGGGCAGCTTGAGGTAGTAGTGCGAGATTCATAGAGTTGTTGCAGCAATGCAGAGGTCATAGAGGAAGCACTTGTTAGCGACAGAGGGAGTTTTAACATCGAGGGTATCTCTAGCCTGACAGATATGTTAGAGTTGGGATATCAGTTACTTGCTTCTCAGTAATTGAGTTATAGTGCAGTAGTTAGTAGTGGTAGTGTTATGGGTAGCGCGATGCATCATGATGAGAGGGTTTACAGTGCGGATGCAGCAGTGGTAGTGGCAATGCCATGGGTAGTAGTACATGATGTAACAATTTCAGAGGATGTTGGGCAGTAGGCCTAGCATCAGCATAAGGACTAATGCCAAATGATCAGGGTGATGCTCAGTGAGGAGTATTACTATAGCATAGTCCTTGCTAAGAGGGAGTGTTGATTTGGGGTAGCATCGGATGTGTTCTAGCCACGAAAATTGGTGGAGAGGCTAAAGCACATGAGATCTCCAATACCTAAAAATGGTTTGGGAAGAATATAACCGGTTTGGGTAGAATCTAACCAGTTTGGGAGATATTAAAATAATTAATATTTTTAATGGAGTCCCTAAGTCTAAACTTAGGGAAAATACAATATTAATGTGAATTAATATAAAAATGAGTTAGAATGGTCCAAAAGTGATGGATCAGGCCAGATCTAATCTTAGCTATTGATTAGGGACTTAATATCAGCCTTTGAAATGTCAACGAGAAAAGTATAAGAGGAGGCTTGAGGGTCACTTGGAGAACACATCGAGTTGATGAAGATTTCGATTTTCTGGGGCAGGGTTTGCTAAGGAAGTCGAAAGAGTGATCAGAGTTGCAGCTGAGGGGTAATGAATATAGAAGCAGAGAGGCAGAGATAGTACTAGGAGGATCAACATAGAAGCTGGGAGAGAGGGACACAAAGCTAGCCAGAGGTTCACGCAGAGGCAACCAGGGCTCACGCAAAGGCAACCAGGAGATGCGCAGTGCCTCAGAGAGCCAGTGTGGGTGATGCAGAGGCTCTAAGGGCTAATGCAATGCCTCCAGAGGTTGACATAGTGCGAGCTAGGGTGATGCTGGGCCAGAAAGGGCCGATGCAGTCCCTAGAGGCTAACACTGGGGTTTTCGTGGCGCAGATTGGAGCTGGGAGCTGTTGGAGTGTTTATCCGGGTTTTCAACCGAAACATCTGTCTCTGACTGAGAGGTACTACTGCCAAGATTATTCTCTGTTGGGTGAGCCGATTTTGGCACCCAGATTGTATTCTGAAACTACTTAATAATACAAAACCTCAGATAGTTGCACCAGTTTTTCTGCATTGGGTTTTTCCGAGGACATTGGTCCAAAAACAACGGTGTCACTTGTGTGCTTGTTTTGTTTCCTTTAGTTGATGATCTGTAATTTGTTGAGAACGTACTTGTATTTATTTTCAGTATTTACATGGTAAATAACTTGTTAATTAATCAGAACAAGTAGGCATAAATAAGTCAGAAAAGTACATGAAGGGTTTCTAACAGTTAGACATAGAAATTCCAACAAAATTTAACTGCAAAGTATTTCATAATAGGTCACGAACATGTCAAGGAACAAGTAAACATGGATTCAAAAGAAAAACATACATGCAACCGTTATGTACCAGTCCATAATATATTACGTATATGAAAGCACAGATACAAATATAGTGAAGTATCAGGCAACTAATACAACCACCATGAGTAAGCATGGGAATCAGTGTCTAATAGAGAGAACATCTTATTAATGATGTTTCATATTCAAGTACACATCTTGCAATTGGTCAAAAACCAATAATGGAACATGGGCTGCTCATACCATTGCCCAATGAAAAACCCTCGCCCCACTGCAAATCCACTATACTAACTACCAAGAGATGAGTGGCTCTAGCTCTCAAGCATAAATCAACTATCTATTCCTAGCCTCAACTAAAGTACCAAAGTCCCCCCCTTAATGTAATGAGGCTTGAGGGAACATTTATAGAGATAAGGTGATTTTTCACCTATCGTGACCCTTGGCCTTCCCTCATGCCCTTTCGGCTACCCTCATGACTCTTGGGATTACCTGCTCCTTTCTCAAGCCCCAAATGATTCTTACATGCCTACATCAGTCCTAACATAGTGGCTAATATAATGGTGGGCGATATTTACATCAGGATGAAGGAGAGAGAGAGAGAAGGATGTGGAGGGTTATTGGAAACCCTAGAATGCTTGTTGCCAATATGTTGCAATGATGTGGATGCTTGGTCCTGGGTCCAACTTGTTTTCTTGCCACTATGCTTCACTTGCTTTCATCAATCTTCTAGTGATGCACCTTCAAGTTTATGGAAAGGTTCTTGGCACTTGGAAGAGAGCAGCTCGCTTGCTGAAAGAAAAACCCTAGTGTTGGATCTCGTTGCCGACATTGTTGTGAAACCATGAAAGCATGGATTGTTGGACTGCCTATTGTTGTGCCTTTCTTACATCCAATCACCTCTTGCTATTGTGTGGCTTTTTGGAAACCCTTGTTCCTTCTTCAAGGTCACATTCCTGATTTCTCCCATGATTTGCAAGAAAACAAATTATATTATCCACATACATATCGCAAACACAAGGTCACTTAATAAGGTGTCATATTTAATCAATAAAAATAAGAAACAATTATTATTGAAAATAATTGATTCTCATAACAACATTAAGACAGAAATCAAGATGTACTCATAGCCTTGAAACATTTCTGTAGAGATTCGTTTGTCGAGCCTTCTTCGACCCCTAGGGAACATTTCAATTGCCATCTTTATGAAACCATTCTCGTGCATGAGTATACTATCGTGTGCCTATCCTTCAATGTTAAATTTGAACCTTCGAGACTGCGCATTGGTATAGTGCATTCCTCCTACTCCCATTTATTTTTACCACAAAGAATATGTATTTGGTGAGTGAAGAGTTGGACATACGTGTAGCTCTGGTGAAGAGGTCGCGTAGTCAGAGTGGAGGAAGAGTCACACCTGTTGTAAGATTTTTCAGGCACGATTCAGCGACCCAACGACTTGTGCAAGTCGCACGGTCACATTTGAGGGCAGGTCACTGCTCTGGATGCATGCTGGAGTGCGAGTCTGCGACCAGGGGTCGCATGGTCGCAGATAATGGTTTGTAATAGGTGCCACTACGATAATAGGAGCAGATGGATGGGAATCCAAATCAAAGAGTTGGTCCCCCAATTCAATACCCATCCATCTCTATCCATGTTGCGAGCATCTTGGTACCCTCTATGGACTGAACGTGAATCATTTGCTTTCTATTCATAAGCCCCAAAACATTCTGTGACTAGTTTCACTCAAGGACTACGACTTATGAGGTCTCATGATTGTTTTATAATGGAGGTTTCACTTGTGGCTATGACATTGAGGCTTTACAATGCGATTGGAAACTGTGAGTGGGAATGCGACTTCTAATAGGTCGCAAAATTGCATCTCAGATAGGTTGTGCCCCTTGGATGTTTGCTAGAGGTGTTAAACTACAACATAACAATTGTGAGTGGGAGTGTGAATTCTGGGAGGTCGCTTAGTCACATTTTGGGCCAGGTCACACACCTTGGAGGCTTGCCTAAGGAGTAAAATGTGATCCAATGACTGTGAGTTGGAATGTGACTTGATGGTAGATATGTTTGAAGGTTGCTTCATAGTTGTCAATGAATCTCCTTCATTTTGGGACTCCGTTGACTGCAAAATAAGACTGAAATTGTAGAATGGCTTTGTGAAAGGCATTGACTAATTTGGTGCTCCAAAAATTTTAGTAATCACAATCATGGACCTTGGAATTTTTCAAAAGAAATTTCTGACTCCTCTTTGACATGGGATATATGTCACACTAGTTTTGAGTCTGTATAATCACACAACATGCTTACTAGTTTTAATGCATGCTTACAGTAGACTGGCCGTTAAGTATCGATAGCCTAGAATCATTTTTCATGTGGCGATACCATGCGTTCCAAAATTGCGCACATAGAGATTGTATTTTAAGAAAAAAATGGAGTTGTGGTCCGGACACATTATAGAAATGCGATGACTCTCATACATGTTTCTTCACCTTCCCATCCTGATTTAACAAGAACCTTGGTGCGTTGACTTATTCCTCTCCGCCCATATCAGATTATTCATAAGAGGGCACGGAGTGAACATAACTTATCGCAACACTGTGATGACTCTAAGAACTCAACAAGTGAGGCCTTCATTCCCTTTTGGAGAGATCATTCTAGTGGTCCTTATGAATAAATGAGTCCCTGCGATAATGCAACTGGGTGGAAGTTCAACTTGTTGTAGGTTGCAAAGTTGCAATCCAAGTAAGTCGGTCATCTTGACTACTTATGGAGTACGACTCTGTGACTTTTTCAAATCTATAACTTGCCAAGGGTCACATGGTTATAAAAAGTAGCTAGTCGCACCCCTCGGTGTCCCGTTTGAGGCGATGAGGTGCAACTCTGCGACCTATAGTGTTGACCAACTGAACCTTATGAATTTTACAAATCATATGAGTTTGATGATGTTTGTGTCTTTTCTTCCATATGCAAGAAAAGAACCTGCTTTGTGACAACAGAGGGGAGTGGTGGATCTGTTATGCCAATTCAAATTAGTCTCATAGCCACTACCCATACTTTTGGCAGATCAAATTGATGGATGGAACTAGTGGGTTTCAGGGAATCCTTTAGCGATGAGTTATGAATTATGCATTCAAGGTTCCTTTAACACACAAAGCTTGGTCTAAATCAACCCTTCACTATTTACAACTTTCGATATGTGAACTTGCAAGCCAAAAAATTCCCTGAATCCGATTTGAGAGGAGAGTTGAATACAATGCTCTTCCTTCAGGCTTCTGACATATTTAATCGGTATGTTGGCCAGAAGTATGCAAGCGTGGCTTCTGTATCTAGTTTTGTGCCATGCATGGGCCATGTTGGGCTTCTTGGTTGCATATATTGTGCCCTCTTCATATTAACCGAACACCTTCCATGTGCTGTGCGTTACCACTCAGATGCACGATTCATATGGACTGGCCAGCTGTGTAATATTTGTTTGGAAATAACACATATAGTGGTCGCATGATTCTCCTCTAGTGTTGTGTCAACAAATGTCCTAGCGTATGGTGCCTTTGATGAACTTCTCATTGATTCGTTTTGAATTCAGATGCCACCCACTATTATTTCATTTTGTCAAACCTTCAATATTGATTGTGGTTAACTTTATGCTGCCCACATCTCGTACCCATGTCTTCTACATTCTTCGAACCACACTCGGTGCAACACCTCTATGCAGCCATCCCATGTATCATTATGTTGTCATTTTCCATGCCTTGGGTATGGGATATCAATATCGTATACATATAGATGCCAATACCACATTCCCATAATTGTTTTAGACAGAGATTTTTATAAAGCCCTTAGTCACATATGTAGGGAATAGAGATTCAGATTGCACCTTAATAAAAACTTTGACAGTATTACTTTCCTAGCCTTGCATGGCACAAAGTGGCCACAAATTAGTTAAATGTCATCATGTAACAATGTTTATATTTAAAAAAAATGAAACTAATATGTGTGCCAAGAAGAAAGGAAGTGCATGCAAACTCCAAAGGTCATGCATATGGGTTCAACATCCTTTGACGCTGCGATACCTCATACATTTGGTGATATTAGAAGGATTAGCCTTTCATACCCCAATAGGGCCTTTTATTCAACAATGTGTCAGTAAAGCATGTAAATGAACTTTATGATTGTAGGCGAAGCAATATGTAATTACTTCCTCTAGGTGATGCAATGTATGTGCAACCAGAAGAATGCTCAAGAGAAAGCATGTTAAATATTGGGAGTACATTAGAACATAGCTGAGACTTTCATAATGAAAATTTAGCGTTTAACAAGTGTGTGAGCGAAGTCTCACCTTCTTAACCCTAAAGTAGTTAGGGAGAGGCCATCGTTCAACAGCATAGGGTATATTTACCTTATAGAAATTCTCCTTAATAAATGACGCATAAGGGTGCATGAAGCTTGTAATTCCTTATCATAACAACCACCCCCAAAACCCTAATTCATCAATGTGATCTGGGTTACGTGAGTGGGGCATAGATAGGGTTTGAGAATAATTGGGTCACAGGGGAAATTTACCAGCTCAAAATGCGATCAACACCCTTATGGCTATAAGAAAGCAGAGGGGGGACTTGAAATTTTGAATATGCCCAAAATTTTTGGTGGTGTTATAACAGCTACAACACAACCCTTACCAATTTAAATTGAAAAATTCTCTCTCTAAAGACGAGGATAAAGAAATGTAAAATAAGGCTTGTGATCAAGTTACTTGTAGTTGGGGATTTTCTCTATTGGAAGTTCTTCCTTAAAGAGGCAAGTGATTTTTTTTCTAGTAATAAAGATATAACATTTTGATGTTATTTTGGTTCTTTATTTGCTATTTTACTGGTTTAAATTGAACTCTTTCTAATAATAAATATGAGTTAAATAATATAGTTTAAATAATACAAATTAAATTATCACGGGATATTCACTAAAATTCATGTTTTTCACATTTCTCCTAGATACTATTCCATCATGTTCACAATGATAAAGACATGTCTACTTTAAATAATTTAGTTACAAATACCTAAAAAATAGATATTTATTTTACTTCATCTAAATAGGAAACAAAAATGCATCACCAAGTCTATTTGAAACTCAAACAAATGCCTCTTAATCACCACCACAAATGCGGTGCACTGGGTATGTTTTGATCGCACCAGTGCTATCACATTTACCCAACACACCACCTCAATAATATTTAAAAATATGGCTATATATTGGTGTGTTTGATAATGTGAACATTCTTTCACGGTGCGAAAATGTTATATGTGCGCACCAGTGCATACGTGTGACACACCGCTACAAAATTTTAAATTTGTGAACCAACATTGGTGCATCATAGGTATGTGCACATTGTCTATGGTGCAATTGTGTTTCAAAAAGGACCAAATCTAGTGCATGACTGTGTTTTTTCCGCACTGATATATATATATATATATATATATATATATATATATATATATATATATATATATATATATATGTATATATATGTATATGTATATATATATATATATATATATATATATATATATATATATATATATATATATATATATATATATATATATATATATATATATACACACACACACACACACACACACACACACACATGTGTGTGTGTGTGTGTGTGTGTATATATATATATATATATTGGAAATTATGTTTCCGTATTAATAAATACATTTTTCATTTAATAAAAAAAATATATTTAATGTATGAGGTTGATGTATTTTATATGTCAATCATGTAGCAGAGACGTTAGCAGAGGGAGCAAAAAAAATTGTAAATACTTAGTGAAATAGTGAAAACAAAACATACAATAATAGTATAAATGATTAAATAACACAAGTACATATCACTCTCCATGTCATCAACTTGATTATCTTCCTTGGCGCTTGGCATGATAACACTGTTGTTCTCAAAAACATGTTTTGATCTAGAGTCGTGTCTTAATATGAACCACCAATCCCTATCTAATACATATGGGTAAAAACACACCTGGTTTCATCGTTTTTGGGAAACATAAGGCTCCCTAGCTTCATCTCACATATTTCTAGAGTTGATAGATACCATCCCACTATTGTGATCTTACTTTACATTATTCTGATCAAATGTGTCCCACCACTTGCACCTAAAAATAACACATTAGAATGAAGAGAAGTCCACTTGAATGATCTCTTGTATCTTTCCAATGTAAGTTAATGTCCCCTACATTAGGCTTTGATCAGGTGGCTAGCATGACTAGATTGGTCGAACTCGACTTCCACTCCACAATATTGTGTCATGCATCCATCATCGACATCCTTTGTGAAAAAATGATGTCCATATGCCCACAGACATGGGAACAAATGCACCTATAAAAAAGTGAAAAATCAAAGTGTTATGTGTCTAATAACCCGACATAATTAAAAAAAAAAATATAGATGTTACAATTCAAAGGTGCAATATGAAGTTAAAATTGTATTGAAAGAGATTATAATTACCGAGTTATTGCAAACAATCCATATGTTTAGCGCATCCTCTTCATCACGCAGGTAACGACCAAATGCACCATATTTCTCTTCGACTTGATCAACAACCCAACTGTTAGGGCATGTCATTGGCATATTTTCCTTTAAATGATCAGGATAAGGCACACTTATACCATTTATCTGTTTGAATTCTTTCCTGTAATTGTCCCATTTCCTCCTCTTCTCTTCGTACAATGCGACCCACGGTTGTGTCGCTTCCATATTGTAAAGAATGCATTTGTTGATGGCTTCGATTTCTGAATTCACTGATGAAAGAAAACCAACGTGTGTGTGTGTATATATATAATATGTATGAGATCAAAATAATCATTAATATGAAGTTTAGTGTGAATAGTTATTTTGTAGTAATTTCTTCGAAGTTATGAATTCCAACTGTAAGCCAAAAACCCCATTCAAATTCAATTCTGCTTGGCTTGAAGAGACTGAATTCCATAAAATTGTTAAGGAATCATGGATCCACTGCTACCAAGATACCAACTCCTCATCGGCCACTGTCATCAAACAATCTGTCTCAGATCAAACATAAGACCATTGAATGGGCAAAGGAAAATAAGAGATGAAGCCACACTATTGAAGATTGACACTGAACTTGTTGAGTTTGTGGACTCATAAAATTCCGGATTTCAATCCATTGAATGAAAAAATCAATTAATAAGATTGGAAGCAGAAACGATTAAACTATTAAGACAAAGAGAGGAAGTATGGAGATTAAAAAGCAAAGCCATATGGCTTCAAGCAGGGGATGAAAACACTAAGTTGTTCCAACAATGTGCCAGAGGGAGGAAATTAACTAATACTATTTGGAGATTAAGAGATCAAACTGGTAGGGAGGCCACCACATTCAGTCAGCTAGCGGACATGGGCATCAGACACTTCACTCAATTGTTCAGAGCTCCTCGAGAAGCAACCATAACAGAAGTGCTCCACATCGCCAGGACAATGCCTCGATTTGTGAATGATGAAGATGTGGAGAACTTGAACAAACCGGTCACCTTGGGGGAAATTGAAGTTGTCCTGAAGTGGTTCAAAAAAGACAAAAGCCCTGGACCAGATGGCTAGCCCATTGAATTTTATCTTACCTTCTTTGACTCAATAGGTAAGGATCTCCTACTGGCAATTGAAGATTGCAGACTGTCCGGGAAGATGTATGAAGGATTCAACTCTACATTTATAGCCCTCATCCCCAAATCTGACAATCCCATATCTTTTGATGACTACAGACCTATCTCCTTATGAAATTATATCTACAAAATCATATCCAAAATCATCAACAACTACATTAAACCTATCTTATCCCTACACATATCCAAGGAATAATTCGCTTTCCTAAACCATAGGCAGATCCATGAAGCCATTGGTACTATTCAAGAAGGCCTTCACTCCATTAAACTCAAGAGTCTTAAAAGCATCATTCTCAAAATTGACCTAACAGAAGCCTTCGACAAAGCCTGTTGGACATACCTTTAACTCACTCTAACACACATCGACTTTCCTAACTCTTTCATTAACTAGATCATTTGTTGCTTCACATCCGCATCCTGTAGCATTCTCATCAATGAGGCTGCATCCAATTTTTTCCATTTTGAGAGTGGCCTCAGACAAGGTTGCCCATTATCACCCCTTATCTTCCTCCTGATCATGGAAGGATTAAGTAGGTTCATATCCTCATCTCAATCATCCAGGACATTGCTTGGGGTCAAACTGACTGATGTAACCTATCTTATGCATATTTTATTTTATTTTTGATGATGTACTAATATTCTTAGATGGATCCATTCAGGATACAACAAGCTTCAAGCATATTATGTCCCTATTTTGCAAAGCTACAGGGATGATGCCTAACCTTATCAAATATACCATTATGTGTATAAGTTGTTCTCTCAATGAACAAAGGTATGCACTACATCATTTTCAATATAGACAACTTGACATTGAGGAGGGCCTCAAGTATCTAGGTTTCAGACTCAAGCCAAATGATTATCGTATTGCGGACTGGACTTGGCTCATTGCAAAAATTGAAGGTCACATCAACATTTGGTAGCAGAGATGGTTATCTATTCTCTAACATGATCATGAAGCATTATTCTATTCTCTATTTTGGTTTTGGCTTGCATATGTCTGAGGCAGTTCATGAAGATTGGCTCACACAGGTTCGAAATTGCAGGGTTCAAAGCTCGCGCACGTGTCTAGGGTTTTGGGTCACAACTGCAGGATTTTCATAGGTAGGTTTCAGTTGTAACTGTAGGCATGCAGGCTTATGCGTGCAGTTGAAGGGTTTTAGTCGCATGCATGACACTCTCTCTGTGTAGTTGAGAATTAGGGTTTGAATTTTCAGTTGACTGAAGATTTCGTCAGTTGACTACAGAGTCCGGCAGTTGACCATAGATAATGAAAGTTGATAGTATGCTTCTGGATCAAGGTTTTGGATTATTAGCATGGTTGGGTTCATCTCATGGATATTATTTAATTTATTTTTATGAATAGGTTTATGGTTGAAGATATGGATCTTTGACTCTCTTTTCTTGAATCATTCAATGACAATCTAATAAGAAGAAGAATTTGAAATGATTTTACCCATAGTGGGTTTTTCCTTGATCTCCGACCAATCATGGTGTCTCTATATGTGAACGTTTTTCTTCTATTATTCCTTTATGTTCCATTGCATTGATGATGATGTTGTTCTTTCTATATAATTGCATATGTTGCTGAGTAACGTTTTTAATCTGAATAATGATATGATGCTATGGGGTGAATTTAATGTGTAAATTAAGAAATGCAATTATCTAAAGCAAAGAAAAATATAGCCCTAAAAGAAATTAACATCTTGGGCCATTCACTTCATTGTATAGCTATTATATGTTTTGTATTTTTTAGCAGGAATCCAATGAAATATTTTTTTGTCAAATCATAATCTTTTATTATTTAAAATTCATTTTTTTGCTACATATATGGATTCAATGCCCTAAAAAACCATCGGGCTCTCGGATTGTGGAGAGTTCACAACCCAAACTTCTTATTGCGACAAATCCATGCCAAATTTTGGGAAAATTCGATAGAAAAGTATACTCAGAAAAGCTCCAAAATGTATAATAGGTAATCTACAATATTTTCTTACATTAAAAAAAAAATCAATTAAGCAAAAACAATTTTGAATTATCGTATATATATATATATATATATATATATATATATATATATATATATATATATATATATATATATATATATATATATATATAGTGTGGTTCAACCATTCCCTGCCACTATATGCAAATGTATGCCAACTCTTCACCATTATTCAAGGAAAACCTCGCCACATGGACTTACCCTCTCATGGTCCCTAAGGGGGAAATCTTCCACTCCTTCTCGATGCCTCTAGTTCTTGGGCCATTCACATCATTGTCTAACTATTATTTGTTTTGGAGTTTTTGGCAGAAATCCAACAAAATAATTTGTTGTAAAATCATAATCTTTTATTGTTTAAAATGATTTTTTTCATGCATATATGTATTCAATGCCCTAGAAAACCACTGGGGCACTCATATTGTGGAGAGTTCAAAACTCAAACTTGTTATTCCAACAAATACTTGCCAAATTTTGGGTAAATTCAACAGAAAAATATGATTAGAAAAACTCCAAAATGTATAATAGGTAAACTACAATATTTTCCTATGTTTAGAAAAAAAAATAACTAAGGAAATTATACTTTAAAATCATATATATATATATATATATATATATATATATATATATATATATATATATATCCACTGTGGTTCACTGACATCAGAGATTAGTGGTTGTTATGTTGACAATAATATACGGGCAGATCCACTCGAAGTGATCACATACCATTGACTTATTAACAAAACCTAACTCCAAGAGTGTAAACAAGAATTAACCCATGACCTCCCATTAGCAGGAAGCTTTAGTGACATGAACTTGACCAATTAAACTAACTGTTAAGACTATATATGTGTATAAATTCTAATAACTAATTTCAATCACTACACATTAATAAAATGAAAGTATATAAAATCTACATCTATTTTCACCATTATTTCACCTTAATGAACATGGTCCATGAATGTTTGTGTAACTCTCTTCGATGTTTATGTGTCTATGAATGTTTATTTATCCATGTCTATGTCTCCACAAGTATTTAAAAATGTAAGGGTTGTATGTTTATTATAATTATGAAATATATGTATGGTAATAGTTAACAATAGATATAAAAATTACTATAATTCATTTCATATATAAATGATGAATTACATATATAAATGAATAAAGTGGAAATGGCACATCCTAGTAAAACTAAAGTGCTTCACTTGGTTGGCCCTCCATAATAAAATTTTGACTTGGGAGAATCTTCAAAAAAGAGGTTTCATTGGACCAAATTGTTGTATTCTGTGCAAACAACATGAAGAAACTGTAGACCACTTGTTCACAAATTGCTTTATTGCACAAGAAATCTGGGACAACGTTTTCATGACTATGGGCAGTAGCACTTACATTAGATGGTCCTCCTTTGAGGAATCTCTTTTCTCTTGGGCCAAGAAATCAAAACTCTTTGGTCCTCTCCCCATCTTTGTGGCTTGGGGCATTTGGATCCTCAGAAATAGAATCATCTTTAGAGATGAAAGAGCTTGCCCTCATTCTCAATCTTCCAAGATAGTTGCTCACTTCAGAGACTATATCCATGAACTCCCCATAAAGGGACCTAGAAGACATAATTTTCTAGTGATCCCATTAGATGTGACTATTGGCCTTTTCGACGGGGCTGTACAAGGAAATTTGTGTGGTGGAAGGGGACTGATCAAACTATCTAAGAATAGATCCATTCAATATAGAATTAGCATTGGCCCTGGAACAAACACCAAAGTAAAGCTCGTAGTTGTTTGGACCCTCATGAAAATTGCAAAGCACAGAAACATAAAAAAGATCTTCATCTTGGGGGGTTCAAAATGTGTTAATTATTTGCTTACATGTTTCGCCAAGCTAGAAGTATTAAATTTGGCTACCTAGAAACACATAATTGGAGAGATCAAAGGATACTTCTAGGAGATCCATTTACAACATACCTACAGGGAATTCAAAAATTGTTATGATAGATTATCAAAAAGTGCTCTATTACTAGAGCTTGGACACATTTTAATTGAATTAATGTTAGGCAATCAGATTCTTAATTCTTTCCACACTACTATATAACATATGGACTACCTCCCAACGCTCTAACAAGCCTAAAAGAAACTTCCAGAACAAGGAAATATGCAAACAGCTACCGAGCTTCTACATAAAATAGAATAAAGAAATCCAGCCTACAATCTCTCTTTTTCTATCTTACTACAACAATATAGTCAACAACTTTTTAATTTTTGATGTAATCTCAAATGATACAGGTTTGTCCAGAATTCCTATGCTCTAACAATGGCAACACTATATAAGTTTAAAACAGTTAAATATAGGACTTTAAAGCCCTCAGATAGGGTGAAAATTATGTAAGTTACACATAACTGTTGTGCGGCCCTCAATCTAGGGAGAAATATTAGTCTCTCTAAGTAGTCAAGTGTACTTTATTTATTTATTTATTTAGAAGAATAACAGAAAAGTAAATTGTGAGGTGAAAAAAAAGTTTATATATATATATATATATATATATATATAGATAGATAATAATTGTTCGAAAATTCATTTTAAACAACAAGAAACTACAATTTTACTGGAAATTGTATTTCTATTTTATAAAGAAAAAAACGATTTTATTTAATTTATTTATAAATATATATAAAAATTCAAATAAATATTAAATTATTATTATTAATTTTTTTCCTGTAAATAATTAATATTAATTAAAAACTTAAAATAATATTGAAACATAGTTTTTTAATAAAATTTAAAACCCCATAGGAAACTATAACACATATAGTGGTTCATTGAAAGTTTACACTTAAGAATTCACTATTCCGTTATATATCAGTTATTTATTAAATCTTTATCAGAAGTTGATAACTCATATTCCATGTGAATTCAACTCACTTATTATGATATGTTTATTATTTGTTGGACACCTAATCTGTTAGGGTTTGGTGTGGAATGTGGGTAGTTATTGAAAGTCCAAGAGACCTTGGAAGTTGAATCCAACTGTCAAAATATGGTATCTATATGTGTATCATCTTTAATGAATGTAACCAACACCCATTCTTTCATTTTTATTTGCACATTCCAACAGTGGTATTAGAGCCTTGTAGATATGATATTCATTTAATATAATTGAAATACTAGAGAGATCTATTCATGTGATTGTGGTGAGAGGTTTTTTCTAAAAACAAGTTGGCGCTGAGAGCCTCCAAAAGGGATTGATACCAAGAGCAACACATCAAAATCACTGTGAATTGTTAATGAGATGAAATGTTGTCATAATTTTTTTCCCTTAGGAAATTCTATGCTTTGAAGGAGGAGGACTGATTGTTGTCTAAACATGGAGAAATGATGTTGTAGCATAAAAAGGTACAATATTTTATTATTATTCTTCAATTTTAAACATTATGGAAAAGGGTTCAAGATTTTAAAAGTCACTCCAAATCTGCCAAAAGTGTCGTCCTCTCCAAGGTCTGTCATGTTATTGTTGTTGTTATTTTTGTTGGGGCTGTGTATCGCTTGTTTAAAAACGACATCGCTTCTAGTAATCGCAAAAATCCTAATGTAAATAGGCGAGTTGTCTGCCTATTAATAAGGCTGAAGAAAGCATGTATGATATGTCTTTTTGATTACATGTAATAGCATCCTTTGGGAAGATCTGTCTTTACATTCATTTATAGGTATTACATATGTGTAAATTCATTCTTCTTCAATTTGGTTGTTTGGGTATTGTTTCTCATCGAGAATATAAAAGAAAAAAATAAGTAAATGGATACAAGGCATGTTGGGAATGGTCTACTAATCTATTCAGTTTATTTGTACATCTCCTCATTCTGTTGATTAATGTTGAATCTAATAGAATATGATGCTTGCAAATGAAATTCAAACATGAGTGTTTGGAGTAATAATGGATTAATAAATTCATTTTCTTGGGATTATTTGATGAAATTTTAAACTATGAGTCTGTGACTTGATGTGCACTCTTTGAAACATTAATAAAGAGAGAGTGAATCTCATTTTTGCATCAGGGTGAACTTTTACTACTTTAAAGCAGGTATAGAGCCTGAGTAGGAAGACCTTACTTTGGCATCTTATTTTGAAAGTTGATCACTGTGTTGGGAGGTCACTTAATTAAGTGACATGTCAAAACCATTAAGGAAGAATTCTTTAGCATGACCATGTACTGTACTAGGGAATTCCCTTGTTCAAATGTTGAGACAGAAGACAACAATGTGATAACTTTGTACTGATATGAAGGATATAAGCTTGTGCAAACCTCCTACCAACAATAAGAAATTGATTTATGATCATGCAAGGAAATGCATTTTTGGGTGCTGCTTCAAACGAAATATTATTCAAAACTTCTGGATTAAATCTCAATTGATGAAGAGACTTGATCAAAGCCTCCATAATCTCAATTGATGAAGAGACTTTCTTTAACAAATAGAGATCAAAAGACTTACAAATAAGCAACGATCACTCCTTAAACATCCACTGGGATTCTCGGATGATTCATACTCGTGTGACTATTTGTTGGGAAGTTAGTTGTTGGTGATGGTGTTGCTGCAATAACTATTATCCCCTTATTTCTTCTAAGAAGAAGTGAAAATTGCGATTTCAAAAGTGGATCAAAGCAAGAACGATGAGTGAAACTTCAAAACCCTCACTCTCTTTATGTGTGTGGAATTAGAGTCTATTATATATTAAAAAGAAAGTTTGTTGGATATGTTAAATAAGGAATATGCATGATGGTTGGTAATTAAGAGAATAGTGATTTAACTTTTCTTGGAAAAAGGCTTTGTGGATTTATTTGCTGCATGTTTTCCTTAAGCAAGTTGGTAGTTTAAAGAAAGAAAAGTCGTCGAAAAGGTTTGGTGAAAGCATTTGAGAAGAGATACAAAGTGGTTTATGGGGAGGCAAGTAATGTAGTCAGATTTGTGTATTCAATGCACTTGAACACCAACTGAGATATGGGTTTTTATTCTCATATTGAAGGCTTTCCCTTCCTCTCTTCTTATTCTCCTTCAACATTTTGAATATTATACCAAAAATTATCCATTATTGTTGAATTTGCATTGTAACAAGGTGCATTTTCGGTTGAAGCTGTCACCCTTAATTTTTGAGCTTGATTTATTGTAAAATGGATCAAATTACTAATGTATTAGAGTTAATAAACACTCTAATACTCTCTACTATTCATAACATAGTCAAAATCAGCGAGGACACTCTCTCTGACATTCCAATCTATTTGTAAAATGCACAAAACCAGATCTAGTTTCTATAACTCAAATCTCAACTACAACAAGATGAGCTACAATAGAAGAGTCATCATTTTGAACTAGTTCTTTATTAGAACAACTCATTTTTTGATTCTATAGTTGACTCTTATCAGTAGATAGAAATTTATCAGAATAACGAGGCCATTTCAAGAGCACATTTGTATAAAGATACAGAGGTTCAACTTGCACTCCCCAAGCCCATCATCAAGCCTTGGGAAGAAGTTGTTAACAACAAGAATAAAATCGATATTGGATATGGGAAGGATGTCTCCTTTAAATTCCAGACTATTCCAAGCCCATCCATTTTCATAGCACCAATATTCTTTAGGATGATTCCTCTTCACTTGCTCTTGCTCCACAACCACAACACATTGTGTAGATGCCAACATTGTAATCGAGTTGACCATGTGAAATATTAGTGTTTTTATCTTCACCCTTGTGAGAATTTTGGTAAGTAGAATCATCATTCAAACATATATTCTAGAAACAAAACTCCCACAAGAACAAATATTCACTTTGGATGGACCGTTTCTTGGCAATGGTCTTCAATAGCCAATAAGATATACTAGTCATACCACAACATTTGTTCTTGATTATTAATTCATATTACAATAGAAATTTCTTCATATCCTCCCTTAGTATTTGATAGGGGGGAATTGATGATCAGTTACTAGCTTGAATATTTATCAAGCGAGCCTATGCCACAACCTACACCAGATCCAATTACTATATCCTAGAACTAGAGTAAGCCATAACTAGATTCATAGTTGTAACCCGAGACAGATTTATGCTCTATGAGCATGTTTTTGGTTGGTGGATTTCCTTAAACCACCATTTACAAGAGACTTTTGTTTTTTCTACATGAGTTTATGGTCAAATTTAAACTAAGGAGCACTTCCACCAGTAGAAGACTTCATCTTTAAGCCCTATTTGGAATTGTTTAAGAACTACTTCAAGCTTTAGTTTCAAAGTTGGTGGTTAGTCTTAAAGCACCATCGATAGAGACCTTGAGTTATTCTACCTCATTTGGTTTGTGGTATTCCTTAAACCACCATTTCAGAGAGCACATTCAACCATTAACTACCATGCATTTTTTCAATTTAGCTCTCTTCTTGGACTCATATACACCCCTTTAGATTAAGAGGAGAATGTTGGACACCTAATACATCAGGATTATGGTATGGAATGTGGATAATAAATGAAAGTCCAAGAGACCTTGGAAGTTGAATCCAACGGTCAAAATATTGTATTTATATGTGTATTATTTTTAATGAATGCAACTCACACCCATTCTTTCGTTTTGGTTTGCACATTCCAATAATATTTAACTTTTTTTTTTCCCTCATATAGTTAATTTTTTGTTTTTTATTTTGTAAATATTTTTGTCAATATTAATTAATAATTAAATTAAAATGAATTTTAATCAATAATAAATTGAAAAAACGAATATTTATAGTTAAGTGGAAACAATAACAATCCCCTTTTGAAAAATTTCCCACAAAAATTAAACTATGTCCTTCCATAACACCAAAAAATCTTCTCATATAAATTGAAGTTAAAGAAGTCAATATTCACTCAAATCATAATATTTTTCATTTAAATTGAGTTCCATTAATTTGTATCAATATAAACCCCATATTATTTTAATATTGTAATTTACAAGTGTTGAGATTATAGATTCTCATTGTTGAAAATTTTATGAGAAAATTCAAATCGAAAACTTGTTGAAAAAACTATCAAAATAAGGGTTAACAAGGATTGATATGAAAATCCATCTTATCAAGGTGATGTGCTACGTAGAAAGGGGATATTTGGGGGTGGGGGGGTGCCCTCCACCTTTCAGCCTCCCATGACATTTAATAGGAGGTGTAGTGTGGCCTTCTTGCCCCATGCAACACAAACGTTAGGATGGACATCCTCCATATGCTTGTTTCCCCTCTGCATAGATTTGTGAAAGGTGGTTATTTATGTTGGTTTTGGTTTTTCTCCCCACCGCTCGTGGAATTTTTATGTTGGAATTCAGTTAGGCCCATACCAGAGTCAGAAGGAAACTCTACAAAATGATGCATGACATTCTATTTTTTTATGCATTGGGGTCATCGACATTTGGTCTCAAAGCATCAGTGGTGTGGACTTGTCACTACCCACTATTAGAGGGAGCACTTACACACCAATATAAAGGTGTTGGGCCATTTTTTAGTGACTTTCTAGTTGAGCAACTGCAAGATTTTTGATTTTTCTCTACAAATGAACTGCTTTCTTCCATGGAAGTAGGGGTAGTGGATTGGGATTGTAAGCAGGCCACAACTCTTCTTGAAATGGGTAATTTCATAGGCTTGCTCGAGGCTCTGGACTTTGGTTCAGACTATGAAGTTATTTCTCCCACACAATTAAGTTGTGTAATTCACCAATACAATTAGCTCAAGAGGGGAAGTCAATTAGCAGGTTTTCCTTGCGTGCAATCCATTCTTCCTCGTTTGCTTAGACATATTGGGACAACATTCACCCCGTACTCACTTTCCTATATATCCTTATTTTATATTCTCTCCTCTTTTTCTATGTGGTTCTTGGCCAGTGTATTAATCCCCTTAGGGGTCTTATGTGTCTTGTGCCTTGGGTTTTTATGGCATGGGCATGAACTTCCTTGGTGGGTATCTTCTGGACCTGTAGTGATTTTTCCTTAGTTGGCAGGTTGGCTACACCTTATTCTTGTTATTCTTCACCTTCTCTCTGTTGAATAATGTAACTAGGTTTGGTCTTCATAATTGTATTTGAGTCATAATGAAATGTATTTTTAAGAGAAATAAAAATAATTTTATTATTATTATTATTATGACTTATTAAAGCATGGGTTTCATGCTTGGGTCATCATGTTTTAGGTCAAAATCCCCATTGAGGACTTCTAGGTTTTGTCTTGAGTCATTAGAGTCATTTTCCATTTAATGAGACCCTTCTTGGGATTTTAAATCATGTAAAAATAATTATTATTGAGTCAAAAATGTAATTTGTCACCTCCACACCAAGTTAGCCCTTACATGATCAAGTCGACCTACATGAGGGTAATTCAACCTACATAGGAGGGTATATATACAAGTAGTTTGATTCATTTGGAATAATCTCACACAAGTTTCATATCCAAGAAGAGGAAGCATAAAAAGTGTGAATTTGCATAAATAGGAGAAGATTTGTTGGAGAAAGAAAATCGAAGTTTATGGGTTGTATCTCTCTCACTCGTGTGGATTTACTAGGTTATTTACTGTATCAAAATTCTACTGCTGAGAAGGTCGAATTTCTAGATTTGCTGGGTCAAAGTTCTGCTGCTAGGAAGGTTGAAGTTCTGATGTTGGGTCGAAGTTATGTTGGGTCGAAGTTCTATTGCTGGGGAAGTTCAAAGTTTGTTGTTGCATCAAGGTTGAAGTTGTCGTTGGAAGAATATCCTTTGAAGAAGAAAGGAAGGGTTGACTTGGTGATTGGAGGAAGTTTGTGTCTAGGTCAAGGAGTCTTGGATCATCTCATGAAACTATTAAAGGAGGACTTTTTGAATGGGTTTTCCCCTAGATAGCCTCCTACATCTGGTGTCTTTTATCTTCATGTTATGGTTATTGGTAATTTATTGATGAACCAAGTTAAAATAAGAACATAAGAAAGTTAATAAGAACATAAGAATATCACAAGTAATTATCAATATAGAGAAAATATTTCTGACTTTCTGATTTTCCAACATGGTATCAAAGTTAAGGTGAAGTAGAAGGAAAAGGCAACCTAAATATCTATTGAATGGAGAATAAGTAAATCTCAAGAATTTGAATAAGGGTCCTCAAAGTGGATCATATAAGCTTATTATCTTCAAGAGCCATGTCTAACTCATTGAAGGGAGAAAACAAATCAGAAGGAGCCTCCAATTACAGGGCATGGAAAAAGAGGATAGATATCATCCTCGAGAAGAATAAAGTCTTAAATCTGTTCAAAGGAAAAGTAAAGAAGCCTACAAATGAATCAAGTGAAGCAGAAAAAGAAAAGTATAGAGAAACAAAAATATTGACCATGAGCCTAATAGTGGATGTTATAAAGGATAACCTCATCCCATATATATCCAACATAGATTCTTCTCAAGAGATTTGGAAGAATACTCCTACATTCGAGAATGCATGCAATCAAGAAGAAGTCAAAATATCTTTAGTAAGCAACAAGGAGAGTGAAGAAGAGAAAATATCAAATGCCTATTCCGCTCATCTTAAGAATAAAAGACCCTTCAAGAAGTCCAAAGTGCCAAGGAAGAAGATATACCTATCCAAGATTAAATGCTACAATTGTCACAAGATGGGTCACTATAGAAGTAATTAAACTAAGAATCCAAGGAATACAAGAAGAGATAGGGATCAAACAAACATTGCCAACAAAGGTTCACCAAAGAAGAACTATATGGAAGGATCTGAAGTTGGAGACCTATTTGTTAGGGACACTATCCCTTACATATCCTTATATTCTAAGTTTTGAATTGTTTTCCTTTATGCTTTGATTTCTAGTACTTGTAGGTCTAACATGCTTTGGAAGAACATTTTTGAGTTGTTATAGATATCCGTCAAGATTGGATTAAGAGGGAACCCTCACCATTTTACAAAATATAAGTATCTTACTCCTTGTATTAGCCTTTTATATCTGGTTCCCATCTCTTATCTAGATGAGTTTGTATTAAATGCTAATAACATTTATTTTCATATTTTCCTTGTTTAAGAAAGGTTTGCAAAATGCTCAAGGGCTATGGAGAAGACCTCACAAGACAAAGCATGATATAATTTCCATTGGAAATGATGTCCCATAAGGTTTTTCTAGAAAGAAACTCAAAGGTACGTATTAAACCATAAGATTTGTTCTCTCTATGATAAATGTATATTCATTCCTTTTAATAATTTGTTCTACATTACTAACATTGTTGTTTTCTAGCTCCTTTGAATCATAAATATTATTGATAGGGTGACTAATCATCAGATAAATCTACCCTCATTAAAATCATCATTTTTGTGGAACCCTAAAAGGTTCTCTATAAAACCCTAACCTAAGGGTGTGTCGATATTATTGATTAAACCCTAGTCTTCTTAAGGATATTGATGAAATCGAGAAAAATACTATTCTTTTGATGTTTGGGGTTTTGATGGTAATTTCATGTTTGGAGTTTAGTGTTATTATGGAAACCTTAGTCATTTAGGGTTGGATATTCGTAGACCTTGAGGTATTGGTAAAATTGGGTTTATGAGAAAAACCCTTATAATATCTAGAGTGGTCTCCTAGGAATGAAACCCTAAGTGTATGTTTGTCTGTTTGATAAAAAACCTAGCCTAATCAAGATCGTTATATGTCTAACTTTAAATATATTAATATTCGTGTCTTGGGCTTACCTAATGGATATTGATATGCTTGTGGACGATTATGAAATTCTAGATATGTATATGTGCTAACCAAATTTTTGATGATTATAGTGTGCAAATTCTAGGGTTTCTAAGCCCTAGTAGAAGTTTGACATTCTGGGATATGATGTGATGATATTGTTTAGCCTTGATGATGAATCTAGCGTTTACAACAAACCCTAGTAGAATTTAAAACATTAGATTGTGCTGTGATTGGTTTTGATTGTTGAAGCTTAGTTTCTCATGTATGGAATCTAGGGTTTGCATTAAATCCTAGTAGAAGTCTATCATATGAATTCTAAAGTTTTTAGACGCATTATAAGTGTACTTGTTTGAATTTCTTCTAGGGTTTGAAATATATTATAGTAGAGTATTTCATATCTCTAGAAGAAATATTGAGGCCATAGATATAATGAGACTGATATCTTGATTAATTTACTGATGTGATCTAGGGGTTATAACCTAACCTGAGAAAGAAGTTGAGATTTAAAGTATGTGTCTCTTATTGATTATGAACCTAACTAAGCTTAGGTATTTGATGTCTAAAGTATAATAATTCCATGATTCTGATATAGTTAAGTTCAATCTTCTATATATGTATTTGGTTGTACTTGTTGTTTAAGTTGCGCAGGTACATAATCTTCAAGATGTTGAAGATATTCGTAAGTAAAGATGATTTGTTTGATAAGCATGTGGAAGGAAGTTATATGAATAATTATTATCAAGATGACTCTCATAAGAAGGATGGAATCCATGAAAGATTCTTCGATGTCATAAAAAGAAGTTAATCTCCCTAAGTTAAGAGGGAGCTTGGATAATGGAAAGAGTATAACTCCCAAAGTTGAGAGGGAGGGCATATTATAGTCACGATGGATACCTTGAAGAAGAAATTGGAGAATTAATGATAAGGTGCTGCTCAAAGAAGGAAAGCATAATCCAGTTGTAGAATATGTTGCTACATGTGATGTAGGAAAGGAAGTTGTATGATTGAGGAATCTTCTGTCATGATTTGTTTGGGAAGCCTCTAAGTCCTACTGTGATAAATTGTGTAGTAGCATCATGATGTCTGAAGACCCTGAAGGTTTGTGTTTACTCATGAGTATTTGAAAGGTTGGTACTGATTTGGGTTGTGATTGTTTAAGTAAATCTCTCGAAGTTTTTGAAAATCATTCTTGAGGTTATCAATCTGTTTGATCAAGAGAGATTTGATGCGCTGAAGCATTGTGTGTAAAATGCCTGAAAGGACATCTGGCTGACATATGTGTTGATGTATAGTTCCCAAAGTAGGGAGGGTGGCATTGGTCATAGAGCTCTAACCTTGCATTACACACCTAGTTCCCTGGGTTGATGGTTAGTAAGTAAGCATAATTGTACCTAGAGAGGTTGAAATCTTTAGTCCATCTAAGTCCCACCCAGATAGATTTCCCTGGTTAGGAATCTAGTCCATGGCACCATAAGTGCCTAAACTCTTCGTGGTTCATGTGTTTTGAGATCTTTCATGTACTTGTATGTATGAATACCTCCCTAGTTAAGAGGGAGTGCTGAATATTGTAACTAGGTTTGGTCTTTATAATTGTTTTTAAGTCATAATGAAATGTATTTATTAAAAAAATAAAAAGAATTGTTATTATTATCATTATGACTTATTAATTCATGGTTGGGTCATCATGTTCTAGGTCAAGTTTCCCATTGAGGGCTTCTAGGTATTGTATTGAGTCATTGTCCATTTAATGAGACCCTTCTTGGGATTTTAAATCATGTAAAAATAATTATTATTGAGTGAAAAATGTAATTTGTCACCTCCACACCGAGTCGGCCCTTACCTGATCAAGTCGGCCTACTTGAGGGTAATCCGACCTCTAGAAAAGGGTATATATACAAGCATTTTGATTCATTTGGAAGACTCTCACACAAGTTCGATATTGAAGAAGATGAAGCAGAAAAAGTGTGAAGTTGCATAAATAGGAGAAGATTTGTTGGAAAAGGAAAATCAAATTTTATGGGATGTATCTTTCTCACTCGTGTGGATTTACAGGTATATTTACTTGATCAAAAGCTGATAAGGTTGAAGTTATGGATTTATTGGGTCAAATTTCTACTGTTGGGAAGGTTGAAGTTCTGTTGTTGGGTCTATTAGGTCCCTATAATACTAGTGTATTCCTTTATCGTTATTTTCATTGTAGCCCCTTATTGTTATTTTTGTGCCCATGTTGTCCCCATATTTTTATTATTGTGCCCCATAGAATCCCACTATTGTTATTGTTATGCCCTTACATTTTATTGTTATGCCGGCTTTGATTATATTGTAAACCCTTAGACTCCTATATATAGAAAGGAGGTCTTGTCATTTGTATCATCCAATAATTGTTAATTTGTGTAATGTAAAGGAGGTTTCCACCTCAAAGAGTCTACTTTTGAAGTCGTTGATCTATCTCATTCTTCTATTTTGTAAGTTGGTTGCATACCAATTGGTATCAGAGGTTTGGATTCTAGGGTTTCGCTGCTTCAAACAGGACATCGTGGAATTTTATCTATAAAGTTTTTCTATGAAGCTTCAGTAGCTGCAATTAAAACCCATTTGAGACGAAATCGTGATCAACCTCAGGGCCAAATTTCAGATCTTTTCTCTATATATTTTCGGATATATGAACTGAGGAAGTTAGGGTTTTTGTAGGTTCCTGAATTCGATCTCAAACAGGTCACCGTGGGAAAATCATTATAACTTTTTTTGTGAGCATTGGATTGAAATTTAGTAAATAGTTATAGAAAGAGGACAGACTATAGTTTCATGTGTATCATTTTCAGGTCCGAAGGTTGAAACAATGACACGTGGAACTTCGTACAAGTTTAGTCTACTGAATTAGTCTATAATCAGGTCATCGTGGGAGATGGACATAACTATTTCTTGGAGAATCCAATATGGATCAGAATTGTGGGGTTGGAAAGAGGACACACAGGGCTATCACAGAACGAAATTTCAGACCTTGGAGATCTGAAATTACATATATACAATAGATTCAACATCGAGCTCCTACAAAGAGAAAAACAATATGTAATCCTTTTAAAAGATTTGCATAAGTTTGGTTTGAAAATTTTGTTTGAAGTTATTCAAAGGGAATAGTGAAGCATATTTATCATTAATTGATTCCCCGAAGAAAGAAAATGGAAACACCTAGTAAGCAACCTAAAATCTCTAGCATGACTCATGAAGAAGAGGAAGAAATGCAACATGATATATCAAAATTACGAGACCAAGTGCAACAAATTTCACTTCACAAAAAGTAACAGAAGCTAAGATGGATGGTTTAAAGAAAGGCATGGAAGCTAATATGAATTGTGTGGAAGATAAGATGGATGGTTTAGAAGTAAACATTGAATATTTGAAGAATGAAATGGAAGGTTTCAAAGAAGGTTTGGCAAAGTTGCTACAAAAAATGCTTCATAATGGCGAAAAGGTAGTAGAGGAAACTCATGATGAGAACAAAAGAAATGTTAGTCATGATTTCATAGACTCTAACATTGGATTGAAGACCCACCATTTTCCAAAGATCAATATGAGAAAGTTTGATGGCAAGGATCCTGTAACATGGATACTACAGATGGAGCAATATTTCGATCTTCATAATGTGCAAAACACACAAAAGGTACGCATTGTGACTTTATATTTGCAACCTAATTAGTTTGTATGGTATCGATGGATTTTCTCTCGTAAACAAATTGTCACTTGGGAAATTTTTACGGAAGAAATGATAACACATTATGAGGATACAAAAACCAACACCTTTTTTAGCCAATTGATAAATCTCAAACAAAAGGGTTCAATGGTGGAGCACATTGAGGACTTCCAAAAATTAAATATAAAAGTAAAAGATATTTCAGAGGAGCATAGGATTGATGTATTCATAGGGAATTTAAATGATAACATCCAACATGATGTTCGCCTTTAGGAACCTAATTCATTGGAGAAGGCATTCAGGTTGGCAAGAAAAACTGAAAGCAAAATTATGGCAACAAAGAAGCCTACCAATCACAACTATAAATATGGAAGTGTTGTTTCCCCTAGTCTTCCACAACCTACAAGGTTGACACCACAATAATTGGAATAAAAAAGAGCAAAATGGATTTGTTACAATTGTGATAAAAAATACACTAAAGGTCATAAGTGTGCTGAGAAGAAATTATTTTACATAGATTGTGAAGAGGAACAAGAAACATCAAAAGAAGAGGACACACACCAGGAACAAACTCTAGAGAAAGAAGAAATGAATTTGACCATATCTTGTAATGCATTGGCCAGAATTACCACTACTCAAACTATCAATATAGAAGGACATATCAAGAAGAAAAAGGTAATAGTGTTGATTGATTTGGGCAGTACCCATAATTTTATTCATTGTAAGATAGCAAAGGAATTGAATTGCTTCCTATATCTAACATCAGCGTGTCAAGTGATGGTTGCAAATGGAGGAACCATAAATTTCTCTGGAAAGTGCCATAATATCAAGCTATCCATGGGATAATATGTGTTGAATATTCCAATTCTTTCCATTCCAATGGGTGCTGTTGATGTTGTACTAGGATTCCAATGGCTACAATCTTTGGGTACGATAGCTTTTAATTTTCAAGAACTTTTCTTGATTTTTTTCAGAAGGGAAGGAAGTTGAATTAAGGGGTATTGCAGGGAAACCGGGAAAGATAATCAACTCTAACAGCATGACAAAACTTCTAAAGAAAGAACAACGTGGCATAATTGCACAATTATGTTCACTATAGGTTCCCACATCGAAATCATATATTTCTCCAGTTCTCCAAAAAGTCTTAGACAATCATTACAAGGTATTTGAGACTCCCAAAGGCTTCCCACCTATTCATGATCATGATCATGCTATTCATTTGATTCCAGGAAGTGTTCCTCCAAACATCAGGCCTAACAGATATCCTTATTCCCAAAAGAAAGAAATTGAACGTATGGTTGCAAAAATGCTAGAGGCTGGTATAATTCAACCTAGTCAAAGTTCTTCCTCTGCTCTAGTAGTATTGGTGCACAAGAAGGATGGAGCATGGCACATGTGTCCAGATTATAGGGAGCTCAACAAGCTAAATATTAAAGATAAATTTCCCATTCCCGTCATTGATGAATTATTGGATGAATTGCATGGAGCAATTTACTTCACTAAGTTGGAACTTTGTTCAGGATATCATAAAATCAAAACGAATATTGAAGATATTCCAAAAACAACGTTTAGAACTCATAAGGGCCATTATGAATTTTGGTCTTGCCTTTTGGCCTTACCAATGCACCTTCTACATTTCAAGGTTTGATGAATTTCATTTTCAAACCCTTCCTTAGAAAATTTGTGGTAGTATTTTTTGATGATATACTAATCTACAACAAGTCTTGGAAGGATCATGTTCAACATGTTGATAGAGTGCCCAAACTATTGGAGGAGAAACAATCATATGCAAAAAGCTCCAAATGTTTCTTTGGAGTACAAGAGGTGGAATATTTGGGTCATATGTATCTCATGAAGGTGTTAAGGTAGACCCTAGAAAAATTAAAGCCATTAAGGAATGGAAAATCCCTACATCCATAAAGCATCTGCGAGGATTTCTTGGGTTGACAGTGTATTATCACAAGTTTGTTAAGAATTATGGGAGAATAACAACACCTCTAACAACATTACTGAAGAAAGATGCATTTTCTTGGACTCCAGAAGCAACGAAAGCCTTTGAACATCTTAAATAGACAATGTGCCAAGCACTGGTCTTAGCTACACCATACTTCACAAAAACCTTTATTGTGGAATGTGATGCCTTGGGAAATGGCATTGGTGCTATTTTAATGCAAGAAGAAAGACCCATTTCTTTTGAAAGTTGTCCAATCAAAAGGAAGTATTTACACAAGGCTATTTATGAGAAGGAAATGTTGACAATACTACATGCACTTAAGAAATGGCAACCTTACCTAATGGGAAGACATTTCAAGCTAAAAATGGATCATGATAGTCTTAAATACTTTTTAGAACAAAGATTATATTCAGAAGAGTAGCAAAAATGGGTCACAAAGATGTTGGGTTATGACTTTGAAATCATCTACAAAAAAGTGAAGCAAAATGTTGTTGCAAATGCACTCTCAAGAAAGGATGAGGATGTGGAAGCATTTCTTTGTGCCATTTCTATTATCCAACCAGATTGGATAAACAAAGAAATGAATGAATGGAAGAATGACGAAGAAGTGTGGGAACTCATTCAAAAGTTGTAGCAAGATCCCAATACATCTGATACATTTAGCTGGAAAAATGATTTGTTATGGTACAAAGATTGCTTATACCTCTGTAAGAATTCCCAACTCAAACAAAAGATTCTTCTGGAATTGCACACCTATCCCTTAGGAGGGCATTCAATATTTTTAAAAACTTACCACAGGGTTAAGAAGGAATTTTTTTGGGATGGCCTTAAATCTAATATTCAAAAGTCTGTGGCGGAATGTTTGGTTTGCAAACAAAATAAAGTTGAAAAAATTAATACCCCATGTCTATTACAACCTCTATCCAATCCAAGTCAATGTTGGGAGGAGGTTTCAATGGATTTTATCACAGGTTTACCCAAGTCCGAAGGAAAGAGTGTCATCATGGTGGTAGTTGATAGACTTACCAAGTATGCACACTTTTGTGCATTATCTCATCAATTTAAAACCAGTAAAGTTTCTACTGCATTTATGGAAACAATTCAAAAGCTACATGGAAACCCAAAGATTATTGTAAGCGACAAAGATCCTATTTTCACTGGAAATTTTTGGACAGAATTATTTTCTTGTCTGGGTAATCAGTTAGCTCATAGCTCATCTTATCATCCTCAATCTGATGGAAAAATTGAGATAGTGAACAAATGTTTGGAAGGATAAATAGGATAATAAATTATCACCAAGCAAGCAAGCTAAATAGGATAATAAATTATCACCAAAGTATTATGGTCCGTACAAGGTCTTGCAAAATATTGATACTATGGCATACAAATTGGAACTTCTTGCATCTTCCTGAGTGCACCCAATTTTCCATGTTTCATGCTTAAAGAAGGTTATAGGTGACAAGATGCTAGTTCAGACAATATTGCCAGAACTTGACGGGGAAGGAAAAATCATATTGGAACCTAAAGCAGTCACTAAAACAAGAACTCAAAAGCTACAAAATCGATCAATTTCAGAGTATCACATCAAGTGAAAGAACTTACCCACTGAAGATTCCACATTGGATGATGAGAATTTTATACAGAAGCATCTAGAACTACTCAAGCATTGAGGACAACACTTTTTTGAAGGAGAGGGGCATGTTAGGTCCCTATAATACTAGTGTATCCCCTTACTATTATTGTCATTGTAGCCCCTTATTGTTATTTTTGTGCCCATGTTGTCCCCATATTGTTATTATTGTGCCCCATAGAAGCCCACTATTGTTATTGTTGTGCCCTTACATTATTATTGTTATGTCAGCTCTGATTATATTATAACCCCTTAAACTCCTATATGTATATATATATATATATATATATATATATATATATATATATATATATATATATATATATATATAAAGGAGGTCTTGTGATTTGTAACATCCAAGATTTGTTCATTTGTGTAATGTAAAGGAGGTTTCCCCCTCGAAGAGGCTACTTTTGAAGTCGTTGATCTATCTCATTCTTCTATTTTGTGAGTTGGTTGCATAACAGGGTCAAAGTTATGTTGGGTCAAAGTTCTATTGTTGGGGAAGTCGAAAGTATGTTGTTGCATCAAAGTCGAAGATGTTGTTGGAAGGATATCATCTGCAAAATAAAGGAAGGGTTGACTTGGTGATTGGAGGAAGTTTGTGTCTAGGTCAAGGATTCTTGGATCATCTCGTGAAACTATTAAAGGAAGAGTTGTTGAATGGGTTTTCCCTTAGATAGGAGTTTTCCCCTAGCTGCCCGCCTACATCTGGTGTCTTTGATATTTGTGTTATGGTTATTGGTAATTTCTTGATGAACTAAGTTAAAATAAGAACACGAGAAAGTTAATAAGAACATAAGAATATCACAAGTAATTATAAATATAGAGAAAATATTTATGCCTTTCTGATTTTTGAACACTCTCTTGTCTGCTCTAGGTGGGTAACCTTAATCTCATTAGTCTCTATATCTTTTGGTTCATAATGCCTTGGTCACACATGCACAATTGTAAAGGTCTAGGTGGTAGTGGTTAGTGGTTAGGGTCCACAAATCCAGTTGCGTGCCTAGGTAGTCATTGCAATCTTCCATTTTGCCACTCCACCAAATATTCAAGATGAAATTCAACAACTAGAAATGTGGACCTCAAATGACTGATTAACATACTCTGATTTTGATATTTTAGAAGAGGTGTCCAAGTGGATTCCTAACCCTGACCGTATCAGGGGAAGACATAACCAATATTTGAATTCCATCACCCTCCACTGGCAGATGAAAACTATTTTGGGACATGTCCTGAAAGAGAAGCATGAATATCAGGATGAAATCATCTCCTCACTGGACAAGATCAATTGGCTGCATCGATATCTATGTACTTGCTTGAATAGATTGGATTCTTGTTTGGCTCATCTGGAAAGCCACCTCTAATGTGAGCTCAAGTCTTCTACTCCATCCACTAGTACCAATGCACATGATCTTATCCCTATGACTTCTTCTAATACTTGAATTTATGTTATTTCTTTCTATTATCATTTTATTTTGTTTTGTAGCCCAACATCATACAATATTTGTTGTGATCCGAACGAGAGACATTAATTTTGGTATTTTTTCATATAGATTATCGATCAACAGATTTGGTTTCCCTTGTGGCAGGTTGAGACCAGTAATATTTTGAACAATGGTGATGGTTAAGTTGTAATCTGATTGATGAGGCAATAGAAATTTAACTCACAAAAAAAAATCAACGTGAACATCATTTATCTAATGTTTAATGTTTCTTAAATATTTTTTAAGATCATCTTTTTGGTAATATTTCCTAAGATTAGAGTTTTTTAGCAAACATTATCATGAAATATAAAGGTGTCTTCTTCACTCATATTTATAAGTAGGCGGGGTAACCTAAAATACCTAGAATGGAGCACAATCACCTCCGAAGAAAGAAAGGACCAGATAATTGAAAATGTTTCATGGCTTTATGAGGCAAGGGGATCTTAGAAAGGATGAATAATAATAATAATAACAATAACTTCCAAATATAGATGATAAATTTGTTACGACACTTTGCTAGAGAATAAATAAGTCATTAGACAAGGTTCACATCACTCATTCTAGACTTACTCCCATATCAATACATTACACGTTATGTCATCCCAATAAAAACTTTTCGACACTTAACATTTATAATAAATTATAAAAATTGCACTGAAAGGATAAAATATGTATATTTTCATAAAATAATTAATCAAAGTATATGTGTGGAAGGAGTCTCTTATTGTACAAAGAAAAATATTCTATATATCAATTTGATATTTTGCTAAACTATAACTTTTTATTTTTATTTTTATAAGATCACGATTTTAGATTAATATTGAAAATATTTACAATGCATACAAAGTATCAAAAATTTGTGTTTTCTTGGCCTGTTTGGTAGGAAATTAGACCAAAGATAGTAGATAACAAGTCTAACATTCCTTAGAATAAGAAGGACATGACCATAGTTAATCTAAATACAAAAATTAGGCATAACATCCCATAGCATAACAATAACAAAACATACTCATAGTAAGGACATGATATTACATGAACTATCCAACATAAAATAAAACATAACCATTAACAACATCAAATGTAGTGTCAATACTAAGGCAGATTGGTAGGTGCTTATTGATCAAGGTTACCTATAGGAGGATTTTGTCAAAGAATATCATCCTCCATGCACGCCATGTGATCATCCATGAGATAATATGGTAAGTGAAATTCCTCCATGTGAAGGATAAACTCATCTCTGCTTTCATTTCTTTCAAATAAAAGTTTTCATAGGAGGTTCATGGTATGCCAGTAGAGGTCAATGATATGTAAATATTGGTTGTGGTGGATATGAGCAGTCCCTAGGTTAGGGACCTAGTTTGGTATTGAATCCATGACCTCTGAATTAGAGAAATTCTCCTTTTCTTTGTAACTTCTTGTCCATTGTCCTGAATTTCTTGTTGAATGCCCAGGGGGTATGCTCCAAAAATCTATTAGTTAAAGCGCCAGCTCTAGCGTTGGCTTGGGAATTTCTAATAGCTCCACAACCCCCAACTCCTTGTATTGAGCATGGCTCTTTGAACAACATAAACTTTGAAATGGGAACGGATATGATTACCTGTTTTTTTGAGGTAGCAAAAAAATCAATCAATCTTGAAAAGTGCTGATGCAAAATACATACATACATACATACATACATACATACATATATATATATATATATATATAGTGTAGTTTTTGACATTTTAAATTTTTTAGGTACATTATTATTTAGAATGTTAGTTATTTGCACGCTGATTTTAAAGAGTGTTGATTCTGCATCAGGCCCTTTTTTTGAAAGGCTTATTTTTTACTTCAAATTTTCTAATGTATTAAATGTGAATAATTATTTTCTAAATTTAACAATTTTTGATGTAGTCTTATTCATATTTTTTTGTTTTTCTTTAATATTTTTTTTTTTTGGTAGTGAGGTCTTTATTTTTTTGCATCGTTAAAGAAAAAGGTCGACATTTTAAAGTTTCTATATTTTACATATTTATATAATGTTAATTAATTTTTCAATGCACATCAAATAATTGTCTCTAAAAAAACAATAATTTTTAACAATAGACATAAAAATAAACATTTTGAACATAAATATAACAAAAAAATACACATTTTGATAGTTTTTTTGCTAGAAATAACATGCCAAAATCACAATTTTTATGGGAAAAAATTAACAAAAAATGGTTAAATAGTTTTTATTTATTTATGAATTTCATGTCAAAAAATAATAATAATCATTGTTTTTTTCTAAAAAAATCATTCACATAAAAATTAAAGCGAAAAACACATAATACAAATATTGAACAAATAACAACATTAACTGAATACTTATTCTTCTCATAAAATTTCAAATTAAAAACATTACAAGTATAACTAATTAATAGTTACAAAAAATGAGCTCGATTTCTAAGTATAACTTAAATTTAGTCAATAATATCACGTAATCCAAACTCTTTATCCTCTAGAGTTTCATCATTGTATTCTTCCACAATATTTTATGCTTCATTTTTCTCATTTTCCTCTTTCGACGGATCTTTGATGTCTGTGAATCTCCCAATGTATGCCTTTTCAATCATTCCATCCAATGGTGGTTGAGGTTCGTTTGCCTTTCTTGCCACACATGATTCATTAAAATTCCTTTTCCTCAACCCAATTTCTTGCATTGCATTTGGAAGATATTGAAGAGAATTAATTCTTTGTTGAATAAATTTGCACTGTACTGGGTATTTTTCAATGGCAATGCAATTACTTCCTTTTTGTAGGCAACATGCTAGTGTTGTACCTAATTATCAAACACAAAATAAATAATGAAGTAAATTAGTATAATCACATATAAATTAAGAAAGAGGATATTAAAATTCAATTTGATATAATAAAACTTATCTGAGCTTGAAAATAAATCTAGAACCCAATCTCCTTCATTTGAACATAAGTATATAAGATAGTTAATCAATCACTGTGGTTTTTTATAAATGTTAATGATATCTCCTTTTGCTTCTTTATCTTCATATGCTAGTTTTTTTACAACAACATCATAAACCAATACTTGGCTATGACTCTTTCCATCTACCCGATTAAGAAGCATAGACTTATAGCTATCATCTTTTGTCCAACTTTCAACATGGATGAACTCACAATCACTTATAATTGGTTGATCTTCACAGTTAATAAGATTTGACTTTTTCCTATAACATGAAATAATAAAATTTCAATTAACTTGTACATAAATGAATTTTTAAACATTAATCAAACATACAATTTCAACTTCTTACCATGTAAGTTCCATCCTTGAGTTTGCTTTCCCCTTGAAGCTTGTCAATAACATTACCAATTGTGTGTCTAAATGAAATGTTATAAATCTCCAAAATTGTGATGATGTGACTTCTACAAATCCCGCAACCACTTTACTAAGAGCTTGATAAGTATAAGAGTCACTATCATAGTCAATTTTGGGGATATTGAAACCATGGGAATAATCCATTTTAGATACGAGTTTAGCAATGTATTCATAATCACCTTGTATTGTTTGATATTGAATAGTGGCAAACCCATTCCAAATGAAATGAATAAGAGTTGGATCAAGTTCAACATTACTAAGACGCTGCTTTCTCAGTCTTTCAATCTTATTTTTTTCAATAAATCTTCTTAAACTATCTGGTGTTCCATTTGCATCATTCTTCATCTTTAATAAAATAAACAAATATATGTATAAGTTATAAAATAAAAATAGTATACAGATGAATAAAAATGAATGTATAAATCAACATACCTTTTCAAATGCAAGATAAAAATCTTTTAGTGTTGATGTAGAACTTGAATCTGGATAGTTGCATACAACATCATCCCAACTATCTTCATTCAACAATTTAACCATTTGTTCTTGTATTTTCATGTAAACCTTGTGATTGAATAAATAAAGTAAAAAAAGTTAAAATAATGATGTGTATAAAAAATACTACCAACAACAATATGTTATATTAGATATCATTTTGGGATTAAACTGCGTTAAGTTAGTCATTCACGTATGACCATTTCCATGAGAGGTAGTCGTAACTGACTAATTTCTCATGATTTTTGAATAGTTCACTTAGCACTCATTGCATCGGGTGATGCTCACAGGGGTGAAGAAGTGGGATTGAAACTAGTGAAATGTGGAGAACGAATCACATAGCATCAATCATCACTTCCGGGGCTTGCACCCGGTAAAATGATATCTAATATAATGCACTGCGTAAACCCCCATACTTAAACAATATGTTATATTTAAAAGAAAATTGTAATCTAGAAATAAGTAAAAATAATTCAACAAACTTACTTTTGAAATTACTCACACATTTCATCCAATGATAATTCCCCTAACTTCACATGAGACAATATTATTTTGACAAGTTTTTCATCCTTCACTCCTTGCAATGCTCTCCAAGGTGTGATAGGCATATCTTCTGGAAGCTACTTCATTTCAGGATCTGATTTACTGCTGCTACATATCAATGGTTTAGACTTTTTGACCTTCTAGTTTTTAATGCCAATGTTCTCCCACATGCTAAAAATATAATTAATCAATTCCCATATCTCTCAAATTCTAAATGCTAATTGGAAAATGTTATCAATACTTATGAATATATCATAATGTACTTTTTCGCCTTTTGAATTGATTTTTTCCTCAATTTGATAGCTTATTTCCTTACAACATTCCTTCTGAAATTTTAGTCTAACCTTTGTCTTATCCCCACCACATTTTTCTTCAATTCATTATGAATAAATCTAACCCTTTGGATGAAATCCATAAACATCCTATACTCATTATTTGTATTATGATCCCATGCCAATAACTTTTCTTATGTATCTGATAAACCATCATAAATGATACATTTCATTGTTTCAAAATGTGGGTTATTGGAATATTCCTCCATCATTGCCTTTGAGCTTCTACAAAATGGTTCCCCCCAATCACATAATACTTATATTCAAAACATATTGACTTATCAAATGCTTCTTTGTTGGGAACTTGAACTGGATCAACAAGAAGCACATAATCAACCACATGGGAATATCGATTGTACCTCATCAATGTCTTCAAGTTGTGAACATGCAGTTGGTGTGGCTTTCTCATTTGATATTTAAGTTTTCCTTCACTTGGCTTTTAGATTTGTCTGACATTAAGTTGAAATGTACGACCACCCTCAATTAAATTTGTCTACGTAAAGTGATGTTGAATGACATTTTGTTTTGTTTTAATAATGCCATCCTCTAAATCAGCTCCTGGTGTAATTATTTCCCTTCTTTCTTTTGAATTTTCACTAGGATCTTCACTGTTGACCTTGACTATTTGAGAATGATCAACTTTTATTTTCTTCCTCTTTTTTTCTTCTAGATAAGTAGCATCCTCATCATCAACTAGAACATAGACATTCTTGGGCATTTTTACTTTTGGTCTTTTATGGCTCTTCTCCTTTCTAACATCAGTTCTAATCTCATCCTCAGTAATGGCAACATATTGTTCAGCTTCAGCTTCAACTTCCTCATCTTCAGAAGTAACATGTCTACCTTTGCTAGATTTATTGACTATAGACATTTTTTGTTGGTCCCTTGGATATAGTTTTGTAGCATCATGATTTGTTTTTTTTGCTTGTTTTCCATATCTTCTTTTGACCCTAAGTAGAAACTGTTAACAACATTCATAATAACTTGCTCTATAAAATAAATTCCTCCAAACATAATTGAAAGATTTTCAATAAAATTATGTCAAACAAAATATCATATGTCAATAAAAAATAAGTTATAAAAGATATAATGATACGGTTAAATAAAGAAAAACACATAAATATAAATAACAATATTTACGATATCTTGTGAAATCTCATTTATGATTTGTTTACACATCTTTGTAGATCCATATGTCATGTCATATAGTGACAATGCAAACTGAGGAGAGGACATGAGGATGGAGCACGAGGTTAGGAGGCTTAGCAAGGGTTTCGGGTAAAAACCCTAGTTTTTACTGCAACACAACTTTCACCAACAACAAACACCTGGACGACTGACAATATTCCGTTTCTCCGTTTCCTTCGCATTTGTCTCCATCCGCCGGCAGTTATCATCATCCATCATGGGCGATGTCATGGAGATTAAAGAGCTTGATTACTCTAAGGAACCATTTCCCAACTGGGTAATTTTTGGAAACCCTAACCTAATTTCTCCAGTCTGAGGTTCACCTCTCTTGTCTGTTTCTGCTCCGTCATGCACTGCGCTGGTGGTCTCTTTCCCTGGACACAGTACATCCTCGCTGGTCTTTGGGTCACTATCTATTGATTCTCCCGCCCTCGATTTCCCTCCATTATCACCGGGAAACCTTCACATTCTCACTGCTATTACTCCGCCATCACCCTCTTTCGAGCCTAACCCACAGATAAACCACCTCCATCCGTCTAGCTCGACCCTGTATACAAAACCGCCTAAGAATACCCCGACATCTTGTGGTCAAAACACTCCCATCTCTGCACTCTGTCAGGCTATTTTGAAACTCCTGTGGTGAAGGTCAAATCAGCAGCCCATCTGCCTCAGGAGGGCACTGTCACACCAGACCCGTTGTTGGATCATCCATCAGCAATGCAAATAGGGAAGCGGAAGACCAAGTATGTGAAGGCAACCTCAAAGGACATCACCATCTGATTTGGCAAAGGAACTACTATTGGGGAGACAACTTACATGGCTAGTATAGTGTTGGTTGGACATGTTCGAGGCAGAGCATACTCAGCGGATAGACTTACCTTATGGGTACGAGAAATTTGGGGGAGCATGCTTAAAGATCTACCTGAGGTGCATGTACTACCTAGGGGCTGATTTGCTCTTCATTTTGCCAAAGAAAATTATACAGACCTGGTCCTCGCTAGGTATTGGCATATTGAGATGGCTCTAGTCCTCCTCAAGAGATGGAGCCCCCTTTTCTACCCGGAGTGGGAGCAGATTGGGGTGGGACCCCTATGGGTTTGCTTGCCAGGGCTTCCACTGCAGTACTGGTGCGAGGAGGTCTTCGTTAGAATTGGAAATGCCCTTGGCACTTACCTAGACCATGATAGAACATTCATTCAATAAAAGAATCGAACCCTAGCTCGCATTCTAGTCCACCTGGACACGCGAGAAGGATTTGAAGAAAAAAAAACTCTACAATGGGGGAAATACACTCAGTTGCAGATCCTGGGCTACGAAGGAGTCCCATTGCGGTGTAGAAGATGTCACAAAGTGGGGAACATCTTCAAGGATTGCCCACTTATCAAAAAACCAGAGGATCTTTCAACGACACCTCCTTCATCCATGGGGCCAGATGCACCTACAAAGAATCGTTCTCCTAGTTCGGATCCACAAGCACCGGCCAGCAACAACACCCCACAAACGGATGTAGGAAAGTATAGAATGCCATCACCCCCCTTAAGAAGAGCTTGTGCAGCTACTGAGGATGAAAAAATTTCGGGTATTCCCCTGACCTCTTACCCTTCATCATTTACTTACAACACTTCACTTGACTCATCTGCCATTAATACTTATGTGGTTCACTGTACACTGGCTCCTTCACTTCCCACCATCACTACCACTGCTCCATCATTACCCCCATCTTCATCCACTTCTACCTCCCCATCTTTTGATGAGAGGATTTCATCCCATAACTATAACCTCTACTCTCGTCCACACATTGATGGTCACCCGACTCATCTCTTAGGTTTGGGACTTTCCCAACCTGAATCGGTCATCCTTTCAACTCGTGGGAGAAAATCTAACCTCACTAAAGCCATTCAAAGGGCTGGGGTAGAGGTCACCCCTGGAAGACAATTCACTTTGGAAGGGGTTCTTAGAGCACTGAATACCCCGGGCAGGTTTCCCCCATGAAGTGTCTCTCATTTAACTGTAGAGGCATGGCTAGTGCCTCCAAGAAACTAGCCCTGCGCCGACTATTTGAAGTTGAGCCTACTGATATCATCATGCTGCAAGAAACCCTAGGTGAGGCCGAAATTATGACTAGCACTTTAGCCTCCCTACTTCTTGGATGGCAATTTTTCGCCATAGATGCTACGGGTCGATTGGGGGGTTTAGCCATAGGGCTCAATTCTCACACCATCAGAGTGTTAGCATCTTGGGGAGGACATGGATTTATTGGTTTGTATTTTTTCTCAGCGGAGCTCGGCCTTAACCTGAGGGTCATCAATATATATGGTCCATGCCATCAGAGAGAGAACTTTTGGCAACATCTGCTCAATCTCTCGATTGTATCTCCTGATCAAATTATCCTTGGGGGTGATCTCAATTTATCCATTGGTTTTGGGGAATCATGGGGATCACAAGCTCAAGTGGACTCTATTACAGGCTTCATGATGAACCTTTTGGAACAACACAACCTTGTGGATATTCCCATGAATAAGCCACTCCCTACTTGGTGAAACAAAAGGGTGGGGGAAGCCGCACTAGCCATAAAGTTAGATCAATTTTTAATAAAGGTTCCCCTTATGAATCAGTTGCATCATTACAAACAATGGGTGGGTTCTGGGGGTGTCTTGGATCACTCTCCCATTTATCTTGAAGTCTTTGGTCCCCATCCCAAACCCAAAGCTCCCTTCAAATTTAATCATGTCTGGCTATAGGACCTTGGTTTCATTAACCTGGTCTCAGATTTTTAGAAAGCCAACCCTATTGAAAGACATGAATCTTTGATAAAGGGTTTTTGCCACAACCTGTCACAGCTCAAGCATCTTTCCATCAAATGGGCCAAAGAGAAAAATCAGAGGGAGGATCACTCTTTAACTCAAATCGAGTTTGAATTGTGTGCACTGTTGGATGACCGAAACCTGGGGTTTATTTCTGCTACTGATAAAGCTCACCTGATCAAGCTTGAAAACCAAAAGGCAAGGATTTTGAAGGAGAGAGAGGAATATTGGCAACTCAGGAGTAGGGCTATATGGTTACAAGTGGGAGATGACAACACAAGATTTTTCCAGAACTATGCAAAAGGTAGAAAAGTTTCTAACACAATTTGGAACTTATCCCTACCTGATGGAGGAGTAGCAAACACCTTCAACAAACTCTCCCATCTTGGTACCTCTCATTTCAAGAAACTATTTAAAACCCCACTTGGGTCTAATCTTGTTGATATTGTCAATGTTGTTGGACATTTCCCTCATTTTGTAAAAAAAGATGAGGCAGCAGAGCTAAAATCTCCTATTACTTTTGGCGAACTGGAAGGGACGTTGAAATGGTTCAAAAAAGACAAAAGTCCTGGTCCAGATGGATGGATGATTGAATTTTATCTTGCTTTCTATGAACTCATGGGGAATGATCTGTTAAAAGTTGTGGAAGAGTGTAGAACCTCTGGTTCCATTTACAATGTTTTTAATGCAACTTTCATTGCCCTTATTTCGAAATCTGACTCCCCCTCCTCTTTCAATGACTTTAGGCCCATATCGTTATGCAATTGTCTGTATAAGATTATTTCAAAAGTCATTGCAAATCATATTTGTCCCATTCTCTCTTGCCACATTGCCCCCGAACAATTTTCTTTCCTTGAGCATCGACAGATCCACGAAGCCATTGGCACGATCCAAGAGGCCATTCATTCGATCTGGACCAAAAATATAAAAGGCATCATCTTAAATATCGACTTGGAAAAAGTTTTTGATCGAGTCAGTTGGCTCTACATCAAGATGCTCCTTATCCACCTTGGCTTTCCACATGCTTTCATCACCTGGATTATGGCATGCATCTCTACTCCAACTTTCAGTGTAATCATCAATGGATCTGCCTTCCACTTTTTTCATGTTGAGTGAGGCCTCAGACAAGGCTGCTCCCTCTCTCCCTTACTCTTTCTTATTGTCATGGATGGGCTCAGCAGATTACTTGCCAAAGCTAAAAGAGATGGCAATTTTTGTGGCCTCAAGACAAATGATTTCTGCTATCTTACACATCTCTTATTTGTGGACGATGTTCTCATCTTCCTTGATGGGAGCATTCGAGACTCTCTTACCTTCTCAAAAATCCTTTCCCTATTCTCGAAGGCTATTGGCATGCAGGCTAATCAAGGGAAATCCACTATCACCTTAGCCCTCACTTCCATCCAGGAGTCTCGATTTACTTAGCACCACTTTCCTTATTATATCATCCCCCTTGACCGTGGTTTCAAATATCTGGGATTTTGGATAAATCCCCTCAGTAAAAAAATAGCAGACTGGGTTTGGCTAGTTACCAAGCTAGAAAAAAAGCTTTCAAACTGGAGTCACAGATACTTATCCAGAGCAGGCAGATTGGTGCTCATAAAATCTGTTCTTGAGGCCACCCCTATTTTCTGGATGGCATTGGCTAGGATTCCCAGGAATATTCTGGCCCATCTTCAATAGCTTTGTAGCAGATATCTCTGGAATGGTCAATAAGATAAAAATATTTTCACCTGGGTCAGCTGGACCAAGATTGCTTTGCCCAAAAAATGGGGAGGCTGGGGACTAAAAGACCTAGCTCTATTTGCACAAGCCTTGGCTGCAAAAATGGGCTAGATATTATTGATTGGGTAGAACCTATGAACCACTGTCTCCTATTACAAGTACATTTGGCCTCACCAAATCATGGATTGGGTTCGCATGCCTAGCTGGCCAAGAACAGGTATATCTTCCATCTGGAAGGCTCTACTGCATTCCCTACCTAGCATCAGGAACAATCTAGTTTGGAGAATAAATGATGGATCTAAAGCTCGCATAGGACTGGATCCCTGGTCTGGGGGAGGAGGAAGATTCCATCTACCTAGAGATCTCATTCAACACCTTAATTCACATGAGATAAAGGTATTGGCACACATAGCGGATCAAATGAATACCACCATTTTCTCTCAAGGATGGAAATCTGCCCAACAACTTGATATTCCTCCTCATTGTCACCAGGAATGGCAACATTATATAAATGCTCTGAGTGAATCACACATCAGGATTAAGGACCAGATGAACTTGTTTGGTGCATAGCAGAGAATGGCATTTATACCCCAAAGGCCGGCTATCTCAACCTTATATCACACAAACCTAAGAAGACATTAGTATGGTGGAAGAGCATCTGGAAGCTTGGTTTTCCCCCGAGAACAAGACTGTTCTTTTGGTGTGTCCTCAGGAACAAATTCCCCATGGGGGAATCACTATCACACCGCTCTTTCCATGGCCCTAACTGGTGTGTTTTATGCAAAAAATCAACTGAATCGAATGATCACTTATTCATACAATGTGAAACTTTGAGCTATCTCTGGCAGATTGTCTCCTCCGCGATTCACTTATCTGGGAAATGGGAGGGTGATAATATCAGTCGAGTCTGGGAAAATTGGTGCAATCTGAATCGTGGCACAAAACAATTATGCCTTCCCCTTCTCATCTGCTGGCATCTTTGGCTAGCCTAGAATCGAATCATTTTTTACGACAAAGCTGTTTGCTAGCCGCATATATCAGCCTAGATTATATCCAATTATCATGATCTGCCTGAACCCAGCAGACCTCGGCCTCGAAGGCCGCATGCCCCTGCTCCTATAGATAAAAACTCTCCTTGGGCATTTTTTGATGGTGCTGCACAACACCAAGGATGTGGCGGAGGATTCATATTATATCTCACTGAACAACACTATTATAAGGTCAAGATGGGGCTTGGCGATGGAACGAATAATTTCGCAGAACTTATTACACTCCATCATCTGTTGCATTTTTCACTTGGTCATAATTGCATGGATCTAAATATTTATGGAGACTCAAAAATCATAGTAAATTGGTTCAATAATATTACTGTTTGTCACTTACACACTCTAAGTAATATCCTGGATGAAGTAAAATTGTTCAAAGCATAGTTTAATATTTACAGGGAACATAACTGCAGTGTTGACGGGCTTTCCAAGGAGGCCACGGTATTTCCCCAAGGAGAGTGGATGATTCAGGAGCAAAGAGGCTCAAATGAGTACCGCTACTATCATAGGCCTTACAACGATCAGACTTATCACGGGGCAGATAGTCCCTAATTTTTAAGTTTTTGGATTTTTCTGATGGATATGCACAGACTTATCTATTGTATATATTTTTACAGTTTTTTATTTCTTGTTTATATATCCAAACCATACAGAAAGGACATCACCCTGCGTGGTGTATGTGAATTATTGTAGATAGCAACCATGTTTATAGTTTTTATATTAGATAGTAATTGTGAAACTTGTGTGGTGATGGATGATATATGCATCATATTATTGACAAAACTGAGCACCATTTTTTATTATGGCCACAGAGATGGTAAAGGGCGAAACACAGCATATGCTGAAAAACATCTACAACATGTAATTTTTCAATCATAATGAAAGATTATGATTTTTCCAGTGGAAAAAAATGCAAACTGATATCTAATCTTGTCATGTGACTTGGGCGGTTTTGTAAGTACATAAACAACTTCAGTATCTGGTATCAAACACATGTATAGTACTTTTCCCAACACCTTATAACTTCCACTATCGTTAGGGATATCAACCTATAGATATATTTTCAAATGTTGTTTGCCTTCTCTATCTTTCAAAAACCATATTTGTTCTGTATGCTTCACTTCTTGTGATTTCTTCTAGTAAGAAATCAACTTCTTATCCTTTGAGGCACTTGATTGATTTGTAGTTATTAGCTCAGGTTTGGTTCGTTCAACAATATTTTTTGAGGATCCACCTCTAGTTTTAGTAGTCTTTGGTCCAAAAAGATTCACAAAAATCTTCCTTGATGCCATTTTCCTGCAAAAAATATACACATATATATAAATCAGTAAATTACAAAAAAACCAATAGCTTAAGTAAACAAACAAAACGAAACAAAATCTAAAAATGAAAAAAGACTAGAAACATGCACATCGACCCCCATGACAAGTTGGATGTTAGGTTCATACAAGGAACAAAAAAAAATTCCATTCCTTAGAAAAAAAATTATTTATTTTTTCATTTGTCCCTGGTCCCTTAGCAGGACTGGGGCCGATTCTGAGAATCGACCCCCTACATTCCAAGGGGTCGATTTTGAGAATCTCCCCCCACATTCCAAGGGGACAACTGCTTGCTAGGGGGCCATTGTGCCTTAGTGTCGTGTCGTGAATGTGCCTATGGGCGGGCATGCCCGGCTGTGTGCATGCCCACCTGGGGCAACAAGGCCCTTTGGCCTGCAAGGGGGCTCATTCCTAGAATCGCTCCCTTGGCCTGTTGGTGGCCGATTCCAAAAATTTCCCCCAATAGGTCACGGGGCCAATTCTCAGAATCGCCCCCATAGCCTACTGGAAGAGATTATGAGAATTGGCCCCTTGGCAGGCAAGGGGGCCGTTTTGAGTTTTTCCCAAGGCGGACATGCCCACGGTCGGGCATGGCTACCGGCAGCACCCACCCTGTGACCCAACCACCCAGGGTTGAGGGCTAATTCTCAGAATTGACCAGAATCAACCCTCGCCCATAAACAGGCTGTGTTGTGGGGGTGAGTGTCGTTGGTAGGCGTGCCTTGTCGTGGATGTGCCCACCCACATGCCTATGTCTATGGGCATGTGTACCCGACTGTGGGCATGCCCACCTGGGGTAGAGCGACCTCTTGGTAGGCTAGGGGGGTGATTCCGATAATAGGCCCCCTAGCCTACAAGGGGGTCGCTTTGCCCCGGGCAGGCACCCCCACAACCGGGAAGCCCATGACTGAGCTCGCCACATCCACTGCTGACATAGTAGCCTCCTACCTTCCAGGGGGCTATCGGGTAAGCCTGACTCATGTCAATTTTTAATTTCTAAAAGAAATCTAAATTTCATTAATAAAAAGTCAAATATTATTTTACTAGAATGTCTTTTTTGTCTGGGATTTTACGTGAAGATAAAAACCCAATTGACACATAACTACTAGTAAACCTATGGGAGTTTAATACCTGCACTCAGCAAAAGGGAAACTAACCTTTCAAATGCGATAATCTTCCGTTGAATGTGTTGTCAATAACAATGTAGTTGCTCCACAAAATTGCTCCAAGTCTTTTAACGAACCTCGAAAAGCCTTGATGTGATGTGAGGAATAGTGAGAATGAAATTTATGATAGAGCAGAAATTACGGAATTGTTTTACCGCATGGTGAATGTAGTATTAATTTTTTATTAAAAACTTAACATATAAATCATGTTATGGTGATATAGTAATTTATTTTAAATGTGTGATAGAAGATATAATAAAAATAAAAAAAATATTCAATTGTCTAGTAAATGCTATATAGTTTAAGTAAAAGATTAATTTATGTAAAATATTTAGTTTAAAATTTTAATTTAAAGATTTAGTTTAAAAGATTATTTTCATGAGAAAATTTTAGTTAAATTTTTTCAATAAATTGTAGAAGAAAATTTTGGAGGGAAAGTTTTCGACGAAAAAATTTAGAGGGAAACTTTGGAGGGGAATTTTCATTCTTTAAGCTATATATTATCATTAAGAGAGAGTGCATTTATATCATTCAACCTCTTCTATTTGAAAGGCATGGATTCTTCTGATCGTGAAGTTTCGCTTTGTGAAGCATCAACATCTTCGTTGTGTAACAACTCTATTCATATTGATGAATATAATAGAAATTATTTCACTGTGAATAGAGAGACAAATCTTCCACTTAATCCTAATCCTAATGACTATGAGAGCAGCACTCAAGAAGGGCTAGATGAAGAATTTCAAAAAAATAAAGAGTCACCATTTCCACTTAGTCCTAATCCTATGGACTATGAGAGCAGTAGTAATGAAGAGCACGATGAAGAATTTCAAATAAATAAAGAGTCATGGTATCCACTTAGTCCTAATCCTATGGACTATGAGAGCAGCATTGATGAAGAATTTCAAATAAATAGAGAGTCATGGTTTCCACTTATTCCTAATCCTATGGACTATGAGAGAAACAGTGATGAAGGCCATGATGAAGAATTTCCAATAAATCGAGAGTCACAATTTCCACTTAGTTCTAATCCTATGGGCTATGAGAGAAGCAGTGATGAAGTCTAGGATGAAGAATTTCCAATAAATCGAGAGTCACAATTTCCACTTAGTTCTAATCCTATGGACTATGAGAGCAGTATTAATGAAGGCCAAGATGAAGAATTTCCAATAAATTGAGAATCACAGTTTCCACTTAGTCCTAATCCTATGGACTATGAGAGCAGCAATGATGAAGGTCAGGATGAATAATTTCTAATAAATCGAGAGTCACATTTTCCACTTAGTCCTAATCCTAAGAACTATGAGAGCAGTAGTGATGAAGGGCATGATGATGAATTTCAATAAATAGAGAGTCACATTTTCCACCTAGTCCTAATCCTAAGGACTATGAGAGTGGTAGTGATGAAGGGAAGGATGAAGCACTTAGTCCTAATCCTAAGGACTATGAGAGTAACAGTGACGAAGGGTAGGATGAAGAATTTCCAGTAAGTAAAGAGTCACATTTTCCATGTAGTCCTAATCCTATGGACTATGAGAGCAACACTGACAATGCACATGATGAAGAATATCCAATAAACATTGAGTCAAATTTTCCATTTAGTCCTAATTCTAAGGACTGTGATGGTAGCACTGACGAATGGCCAGTTGAAGAATATCCTCCAAGTCAGTATTTCAAAAGCACAGATGATCGTAGTGAGGATAATATTCCTCCTAATGATGATGAAAGTTCTTATACAAATGATGATTCAATGATGGATACATTGCTAACAACTATTGTATTGAGGAGTAGGAGCAGACATTTTCATATCAATCTAAGATGTTCTAGTTATACAAGGGGTAGAGAAGAATATCTCATGAGAAGAAGTTATATTAGTGCTCTCATTTCAAGTGAATGTTATCAAAAGGATTGCTTGAAACATATGGATTTCAAGTTTGCATCGGAGAAAAGGAAGACATATTTGTCAATGAATAAAAGCATGCAAAATTCATATTTAGTGGGGTGAATGCAATCTACACTGTCTGGTTATGATTATCATATTGGGTCTTTATTTATCTGTAGAAAGGATTTCAAAAAATTTCATTCAATGGGTAATTTTCGTTTGTCAAGAATCGAAGAAAATTTAGAAAAGGATCCCACATTTTATTCATAAGTACGTCATAAATCACAATTTAGACCATTATCAAACACTTCAATGTCATGGATGAAATAATTATTTTCAAAGCATGGAGAGTGTATGCCAAATAGAGAGACAATACATATTTTAGATAATTTCTCAAGACGATAAATCTACAGCTTATACAAAGAATATGCAGAAGGTGTTGAAGGAAATGGTCGATTTATTACATATCAATATTTTGTGAAGATATGGAAGAAAGAATTCAACAATGTTCATATTCTTAAAAAGACAAGGATGGGGGTTTGCAGTACACGTGCTTCTCTTAAATATAAAAGGGATAAATGTAAAGGGGTAGAAAGAGGTAAGCATTCATAACATTAATTTTTAAAATTGTATAGTCATGAACTATGAAAACGTATTTATTAATTACTTTCTTTTATGTTGTGTAGATTCCATTGTCAAAGTGCTTCAAGAGCATCACGAAAAAACAAACAAGTGAATGGAAAATTTGTACAAGCATCGAAAGAAGTGTTATATAATCCAAATAAATATTTGGGTTTGATAATTGATGGTATGCACCAAAAAAAAATGCTTCTACCACATTTTGTTTGCATACCCAAAAATTTACAAAAGGAAATTTTTATTCAGTATCACTTGGTCGGTTGTATGGTATTCAATGGGAAAATGTTGCCAATGGTATACTTCACAACTCCAAATATTCATAATGATGCAAATTTGACAATAACCATAATTCATGATGTGGTTTCTCATTGGTCTGGTAATATTCCTAAATTTTTGTATCTACAATTGGACAACACTTGTCGTGAAAACAAGAATCAGATTGTTTTTGGATATTTAACATGCTTGTTGAATTGAGAATTTTTCAGAAGGTAAAGGTTGGTTTCCTTCTTGTTGGGCACACTCATTACCATATTGATCAAATGTTCAGTCATTTTTCAGTCACATTGAGGAGGAAGGATGTTGGGAGCTTGCCATCATTAATTGAATGTATTAAGAAATTGTAAATGAAAGAGCCTATTTTTGATGTGTTGGAAGAAACTATTGACATGTGAATGTTTATTATGGGATCTTGTGGTGAGGAGAAATGCATTGAACAACTTAATGACATTAGCTTCCAACATCAATTTCATATCAAAAAAATTAATGGGAAAACACTAATATGGGGCAAGAAGTATTCAATTACTACATAATGGGCATCATCATCAGGTTTGACATTTTTGAAGTTCATTCTAGATCATCCAATATTTATGTCAAATATATTGTTATTACAATCAATTGTTGAAGTTCATAATGCACATAGGTATAATAGAGATATAAATTATTTTGATTGCCTGGAAGAAATTAAAAAATGTATTAGATATACATATGATTACTTTGATATTGTTGATTCAGTTTGGTGGGAGTCTTTTTCCAATAATCAAAGTGATATCATTTCAAGAACATTAAATGAAGATATACCTTTGAAAACTCCAATTATTTGGCCACAAAATGTGTCAAATGAATATGAGGAAAGAAACATTGTTGAACAACAACAATCTCAAGGTATTATTAATTCTTCACAGGTAGAGGAAAGAGAAATGTATATTGGTTCCAGAATATTTTGTGCACAACGTGAAGCCATGGAAGATCTTTACAGGGGTTCAGCACAAGATATTAAGGAGGGTTGCATGATCACAGTGCTAGCAGATGGAGATGTCAATGGCTATCCATTCTGGGTTGCTAAGGCTATAAAGGTCATTACATAAAATGAAGATGTTTCAGGTGTTGAAGTACATTGGTATGCCACAAATACACATGCATTCAGTGGTGTGTACAAGCCAGAGATGGTAGTTGATAAAAAAAAAATGGCGGAAAGAGAAAAAGAAAGGGTACAAATATAAATCGTCGTTGCACATACCTCTTAAAATTGGAGGATGTTGACATACTTGTTTATGAATTCAAATTAACAAAGAGAGGAACTCTTTGCTTCACAACAATAGAGATTTTGAAGAGGTTGTTACCAGAAGAAACAATGTTGAGATGGGAGTCTGTTGAACCCAGTCGTAGATCTAGAAGAATTTTGAAACCTGAAATGGTGGGCATGCATGTGGACTCAGATGGGGCACTAGTTGATGAAAGAGAAGAATATGGAACACCTTCATCTGCATTCGTTCATTCATCTGAACATGTGAGTTCTAGTGGTGTGCACGAAAATATGAGTGATTTTGAATAATTGTCTAAGACAATTTATATCACTGATGTTTTCATCATATCTTGAAATAAAAATTTTGATTTCCATATGATGTTAAATGAAGTTATGACTCATTTTTATGTTTGTTGGATTATATGTTTTAATTATGGTGAGTTTTATTGTCTAGAATATCCACAATGCAACATTAACTTAGAGATAATGTTTCATTCAATCTACACGTATTGACATTTTAATTAATTTAGTCATGTAATTTGTTCGTAATGTCATGGTTTAAATGTGTTGAAAACTTAGAGTTTTTAATTCTACAGTTGAAAATTCTTTTTTTTTTTTTAATGTCATGGTTGAAAACAATTAGAATTTTAGTGATCTTTAGTGTCATGTTATTATATGTTTAACAACATGGATGATAGCTATTGGAATTTTAATGTGTTTCAGATCCCATTATTTTATCTTTATTGTCATTACTAAAAACTGTTGAAATTATACGTGGGAAAGAAAAATGTTATTCTACCAAAAACATTAGTGTGTTTTTTTCATTTATTTTGCACAAAAAATTGGGTTTCGCACAAAAAAAATTGGTTTTATTTCCATTTTTTAAATATGTTGAAAATTAACCCTAAAAAAAAACCATTGTTCCAGAATACACACTTTTCATTTTTAACACTATTTTCATGTTTTTTTTTGGGTTTTTTTGGCTAGAGTTCTTGTTTTGAGTTTATAGTTCTCATTTCAAAGTTTATGTTGTTTTTGGTGGGGAACATTGAAAAAATGAGAGATAAAGTTCGCTCAACACAGAGCTGGAAAGGAGAGCTAAAATAAAAAGAAGCAACACTAAGTTACTAGATTAAGACAACCAAATTAACAATTCCACAAAAGAGACATAACATGTACAAAGAAATCCGACCAATATGAGAAAGAAAGCACTCATAAGTAAGTGAAGCTCCCATGAGAATAAACTATGTGATGTGTAAACAAGAAATGTAGAAAGAAATTAAATTTGTGGGGCATATACATGAAGCCTATGTTGTTTGTGGGAGGGGATAAAAACGGGAAACTGTGCCAAGAACCAAAGTTTGCTACTCTTCGACAAAATCCTATTTCCCTTACTAATAACCCGATCAAAGATGATGTTCACCCACTTGGACATGACAAATATGGAGGGGTGGACTAGGCGAGGATTGCGTGGTCCTTTTGTTGCAATATTTCTATCATAGAAACATAATAAAGTTTGAGCTCACAGAATGGTTCCATATTGGCTCTGGAGCTAGCTAAAATCACTCGCACAAAGCAGAGAATAACCTCCCAACATTCCAATTTGAACTAGAAAACCTTCTCCATATGCATTGAGACTTCCAACACCATAAATGGCAGCCTCTAAAGCTCATAGTGAATTCATTGTGCATTAAGACCTGAATGGACTTGCATTCCCCTTAACACAATTCCTGAACCTCTGATTTGAAGGTTGAGTAAATTCAAATAGTGTGGAAGGATATTTGGCACCACATTGCCTCCCATATCCTCATGGGGAGTAGTTGGCAACCATCAATGCCTTTCCTTTGCTCATCCCCCCACCAGGGAACTAAACTATAACTTTAAATTATATTGTTATTATTATTCTTAATACTATATACAAAAATTCATGAAGTCAAAATTATGTGAAATGTTCATTCATAGGTTCAAACTATATGAATAATATTTTATATAATTTATAAATTACAAAATGATTGAAAATTTTAGAAATAATTATTAATTCACCTTAATGATTGTTAATTTAAATGCTTAATTCAATAATTTGTGCTAATTAAATTATGTTTTAATGATAAATATAATAATATATTAGTGGAATTCATGGTCCTGGCTATGTTTTGTAAGTTAAGCTAAGTTCAATATTTGTAACAGTTGCGAAGAGACACCTAGATTTAACTATGTTAAAGGTTGGTGTTTGGTGATTTTGATGAAAATATATCTTTGAATCATAGTTTCTAAAACCATAAACTAATCCCACAAATCACAAGCACACTAACACACATATAAAGTTATTTATAAAAATTATAAAAATTAAATATACATTATGAATGACACCAACATAAATAAGGGTGGCAAGAATGGGAAGGATATTGATAAATATTGATGGAATAATATTGGATCGATTTTCCTGGGAATTGGGGTCCAAATCAAATAACCAAGCATAAATCTATGGGTTGTATATGGGCTTGGTTGTCACTAAAAAGTGGGTTATCTAGGAGATATACATTTTGGGAGATTCCTTTCTGGTTATCCGCTATTTGAAAATGAATCGACCACCTAAAGACAACACTTTAAATCTTTTATTCCATCACATTAAACACATTTTAGGAAAATTCTCTTCCTTCTCTCTTTATCATATTCTTCGCACCCTTAACTCTGATGTTGATGCTCTATCCAACAAAGCCTACATGTTATGTCAAGGCTATTTGGAACTTAATGGAAAAGTGGACACTCATTTTATTCCCTAGTCTCCTTTATGTATCCCCTTGGTTATTGATCTTTTTCTAATCCCTCCCCCTCGCCCTTAGTTCCGAAGTCCCCTATCCCCCTCCCCTCATTTTCTCTCCCTTCGTGCACCTTGGATTTGTGTTATTTCCTCCCTTGTCAATTATCTTCTCGTCTTTGCTCGCTCTCTTCCCCATACCCTACCATCATTACCTCATTAATTAAGAGTATTATGGAAATCTGCGGAGGATGGTGGCTGTCAATTTCCATGTGTGGGTAGGTGGCCTCCCATAAGGAGCTTACGAAAACATGTAGTTGGTTACATTGGGTTTGATTCCTTAATTTCTCTTCCCACGAGCAGCGCAAATCTTGGTGCCCTTCTAGGGCAATGACTATTCCAGGGCATCAATGTGCAAGCGTGGGAGCATGTTTATAATTCCGCATGATTAGATGGACAAGCTTGGTCAAAAATGATGAAGGGGTGTGGTTAAGAATGGGCAGGCTAATTAAATGCATAATGAAGGCAAAGGTAAATTTCATATTAAGGCAAAGGGTAGCAGAAAGGTTGTGGATGCAAATGCAATGGAGTATAGGTGAATGCAATTGCGACGACAATTGGGTGAAAAACTGGTCAATTACACTCTCTATCTGGTATGCTTCCCATAGCTCTTGGGCTTAATATGCAGTATGGTTTCTAGCTCAAATTTCCTTAGAGGTTTGAAAAAACTAGTCATATTTCTCTTGTCATGGCCTTTTGTTTCTATGTGGATTTAAGGTGACCTATGGAAACCTAGTTAAATGTTGTTTATTTCTATCTATAAACGTTTGTGACTTTGGCTTTATCCTTTCATGCACATTTAATTGCAATTGGAGCCAATCCTCTCCCTGGTTTGTCTGTCTTGGTGGAAGATTCGTTGGTGTTAATTTCTCCTGTTGGGTTCTCAAATTTCCTAAGAATTCTCCCAATAGTTGGTATTCCATTGCGCTGCCTAATACACCCACCCACTCCATTCTCCTTTTTCACAGCAAAAATATTCCCAGTCAGCCCTAGTGGCAAGAAACGTGGGTTTGGATTTCTAACATCATCTTATTCCAACGAGTTCATCTTGTTGAAGGTGGTGTTTCTGATAAGCCAGGGGTGATTGACAGTCTGCCCCTTTTGTTCCCTCAGAAACCTCTATTCCTTGGGTATTGGCTCCTACACTTCCTTTTTGTCTCCCGTCCTGTACTTCAGATGCTTGGTACAATGGACTCTAACACAAGTTTGGGTGCATCTACTACTCCTAGTCATTGTTCTCATTGCATGAAAATCCATGAGGTCCCGAAGATGGCAGATAACAATTTGCATGCTAAGTATTGCCAATTATACGAATTCCATGTAGAGCAATCTCACAAGCTATTGGTTCTACAACAATAGATGTCAAAAATGGAGGATGAATTGGATGCTCTCCAAGCATTATATGTGTATCTAAAGATAAATAATGCAAATAATTCTGCCACATTCCCTGCATCATTGCCTCCCGAGAAGAGAAATTTTGATTTGGATCAACCAACTCCAAATGATGACTAATCTGAGCTAGTTATGACTTCAATTTTGTTTTTTGGTCTCTTTGTATCACAATTTTGATCCATTTACTACTATGTATGGGTTTTGAAAACATGTTACGTAATAGTTTATGGGATTTTTTGACAAAAGCCCACTGTTGAAGATTGGATTATAATCTCCCAAATATATACTGCGACTGGACGCACATTTAATATAACTACTAATCATTTTTATTTAAAAAAATAATATTAACATTAACATATTATTATCATAATAACTTAAACAAATGAATAATTATATTTATAAATTAATTATTCTTAAAAATTAATTATAATGGTTTTATTGATAAGTTAAAAATTATTAAACTAATTTATTATATTATTTAATTTTTATAATTTAAATGAATTTAATAGTTAATATCCTCTATTCTTTTTAAATTTATAAATTTGAATATTAAATGAAAAATATGTATATTTTATAAATTAAGTAGTAAAACAATTTTAAGAAATGTCTCTTAACTCACAAACAAAAACCTATATATAAAATGTAAAATATAATTAGGTTATAATTGTCTTCTTATTATAAAAATCAAATTTTATATAAAAATCTCATAATTAAGAATCAAGAGTAAGGCAACAATTCCATAATTGAGGGTGTAGTGTGAGGCATTTCCTCTTGAGTTTTCATTGGACAATGATAAGGAGGGTCCTTTCAAGGGTGGACAAAAAAAACCATGGTATTCACCAAATTGTCTCTTGGGAATGAAACCCAATATCCTTAAAAATCTTCCTTGCAGTAAAAAATAAACATTCACCACGTGAGTAGGTAAGTGTTAGGAGTCTCCTTGCAGTAAAAAATAAACATTCACCACGTGAGTAGGTAAGTGTTAGGAGTGGGGTATTTTATATTGAGTTCTCTTTTGACTATGACAGAAAAAACATGCCAAAACATGCCAAGTTGTCTTTTGACAATGACATCCAATGTACTTGAAAAAGTCAACATCACCACATGTTAAGTACTTAGCAACAGTCCAATCCATCACCTTTCAGATAGGGACTTTCACCACAATACCTTTTTAGAGCATTGAGTGGATTCCCACTTGTTGCAGCCACTTGTTGAATATAATATTACATGAATTTTATAAATAAAACATGTTACATGGATGAAAGCATTTTTCCTTCAATAAAATTTGTCACTCATTAAATAGGTTAGATGGTTTTTTAATCATCTAATTGATTCACTCTGATTTACTTGGTGATAACCAGTTTTTGAATTCTAAACTTTTTTTCTCCCATTAAATTTAGATATATTTATTTTTTAATTATATAGAAATATATAAACTTCTATTAACTCATTTCCATCCTTATAAATGTTAATTAAACATATAAATCAGATTTTAAATTCTTTAATTATTTAAAATAAAATTAATTTAAAATATTAAAATTACTTATGGGCCTTTGGTCCTTGGACTTAGTTGACATACATGTGTCCACAATACATGTGTATATGCTTTTATAAATGTCTCGATATATAATAGTAATGTGTTCATTAAACTTAGTTGGCTATTTACGCATGAAAACAATCAATGTGACTAGTAGAATTATATATTAATAAAGTTGACTTTCTCCTTTAGAATATATAAATTAATAAATAAAGATAATGGACCTATATTTTAGAGAGTGAAATATTGTAAAAGTAGGAAAAGTTAATCAGAATAGCTTTGATAATGGTGAGTTTTATATATATGTATATAAATAAAAGTTTGAGTGGGTTAATATATAGAGTTTGAGTGGGTTATAAGTTTAAAATTAGAGGGGTAGAGTATGTACAACTTTGCAGATTTAGTAGTCAACTCGTTGTGTGAAGGTGGGTCCCTTGTCTCACAAACAAGGGGGTCTTATACACCAATTTGGTGTCTGACTTGGCCGTGACCTTAAAATTGGATATATATATATATATATATATATATATATATATTATTTGTTGTTTACTAGTTTATTGGGTTAGTTTTTGGCTAAAAAATTATGCCTTATAAGTATTTATAAGGTTAAAATCACATAAAGGTGTGATAAGGTTTGGGTTATATTAATTAATTTATTTAATTTTAATTAGATTAAGTTTAGGTTAGCGTTATTATTAGGATTATTAATTATCTCAAAGTGTTTTTCATTCTCAATTATGTGAAACTTACTAAGTTTGAATGTCTCTTGGGATAGCTTAATTCCCTCAACGTGGCTTCCATTCTCAATCCCTTCGTATGAGGTTTGAACCTAAAAACCGGTGGGACTAAACCCCCCTCAAATCAATAGGTCTACACCTTATGGGTGGCCACACCCACACTTAACATGACTAGATTTTGTGTACCCATTGTTTCTTACTGGTGACCTTCACACAGGTAGTGCCTAAATAGAACAACCTATCGTGGATTGTTTTACATATCGTGGGTTCCTTTTTTAAGGAAAACATTGGAGTAAGATTTGATCCACTTATTTGTGCTCAGGTCATGAAGCTATTGAATATAATATCTATGGATGCAACCACAGTTTAACCATTACCTCAAGTTACATACATGATTTCAAGATAGACCCTCATGAGAATTTAACCTTACCCAATAACTAAAAACCCTTCATTTTCCACCATTAAATCTAGCTCCTTTTAATATTTATTTTTAAATTATTGCACTGAACTCTAACCTAATATGGAAGAGATGGAAGAGATGTTGTAAGGTTATGTTATGTAATGTTATGCGTTGCTATATTATGTAATTAATTTTACTTTGTCAAAGTATATAAAAATATAAATAAAAATAAATAAAACTATTAATTAAAACATTTTGAGTTGGTCAAATTATATAAAAATAAAAAAATAAAGAATAAATTCTCTATTCTCTTGGGGTTAGGCTCTGTTAATGAGACTGCAAGAAGTGATCCCTTTAGGTGGATCTGTTTGGATAATTTTCGTGAATGTAACGGTCACGATCTCCGTGTCCGTGAACCATAATATATATAATTAAACTAACCTAGATTGATCTTAACTCCAAATTTATTAAATGTCGAGAGGGATTGAATCCCTTGAGTTGCAAACCTTTCCTCAAGTTTTGCACTCAAAAAAGAGTTTTACACTTATTTGATCCCCCTTAACACTTGATATATCTGGAGTTAAGATAAATCTAGACTCGTTATTGTTAGCTCTGCTATGTTCTTCAGCAGTTAATGGATCAAGTTTAGGGGTTAAGCAGTGTTGGTTTGGTTGAAAAGGCTGGAAGCAGCTTTATTTGCTTGCTCCTTCATTTTTCCTCTTCACCTTATAGCTCCCACATCCCCATGTCCTCTTTCCCCTTGAGTCCTCCTTACTCTTCTTTAAACCCCTTTTATCCTTGTTTTTCTCCCTTAACCCCTCATAAACCCTTTTTCGAGCTCCCGGGCTTCATTTATGTTTAAAAAACTTTATAAACCCCCGATAACCCTTTAAACCCCCGTATTAACCTATTATTTTGTTTTAGTCCCTGGGCGCTAAAGTCATAACACGTATAACCGTGCACTTTTGCCATATCATAAAACCCCGGGCCTGCGGCTTTGCCTATCATGTCAACCCCGAACGTGTGCGTTAAATCTGGGTTGCCCGATCATTTCCCGCCGATCCAACGATTTTCGCCTTCCCCGCTCCCATAACCTGCACAACTGTTAGCCAACAGGGAAAGCTGTTTCCCCGCTGTCCCATTTGCCACATGTTGCATCTCTGTTGGATCGCGCACCCTCGTATGTAAACCGCCCTTTGTCGAAAAGCGGTGCAGGGAAACCGCCCGCCCGCAAAACCGCTGCCTCCATGCCCATTAACTCCCTCGCATTTTTTGCTCCCGTCAGCCGTCGGATCTGCCCGACAACAATCCGACGACTATCGTTCATCCATCGTCGTTTCTCCCCGATGGCCTCCAAAATTTAATCTCCGCCGTCCGATTTTGCGATCCGATGGCTGCTATTGATCCCTGCACCTGTGTGTCTCCCATCATCTCCCGCCATCAGATCTAGGCCGTCCATTTTTCCATCCAACGACCAGTGTTGTTCCTCGTCTCTTCATCCATTTTTGATGTATTTTGTTGTGTTTTGGGCCTGTTTTGTGCGCGCGAAGAAGCAAGAAATGATCCGATTTCCAGTGTATGAATTCCTTAGCTACCACAGTTAAGTAACATCACGGTCAAGGACGAGAAAGTACTACCTCAAGTAGTTGGATTCATTCAACAGTTATGGACATTTATTCATGAAACATTCCACCTGTTCAAGGAGTACAACAAAGTACCTGAGAATGTCAAATTTGTTAATTGAAACAGTCAGAATGTATCAGAGGCCCATAATCATTTGTAAATGCAGTTGGTGGTCAGTTATGACCCCTCCACGCATGAGTTATGCAGAGCAATTTTGTATTCAACCTCCATATATACCCATAAAAACAATGTAATCAGGTTGCTGAGTGTTATTCTATTGTAAGCTTCAACTTCTAGAGACTATAACTACTATGTAACCTGCAACTTCTGGTCTGCATTTCCAGCTAATACAAGCTTCTTTTACTGTTGATTGCTCACTTTCCACTTCTTCTTCTTGTTCCAGGCTGTGCCTGCTTTGCATTTATCCATGTATTGTTAATGTTTAGCATTAGAGGGGCTGTCATCCCACCTCTGTGTTAGGATTTAGCATGTATCATTGAATTTGTTTGCAGGTTTATGTTATTTTAATACCAAAGAGCTATCATCCTGTCTGTGTATTAAAAGACAGATTTATAGACCTTTTAACTGGTTGCAGCTGGCCATCACAGGGTCCTATGCATCTGCTAGTGTGATCAGTTTTCTCTATCATTAAATTTTTCTTAAACTGTGAGTAATTGGTGGTCTAAAGCCTTGTAGTCTGGGGGTGTTCACCCATGTCTGGGGTCAATCATAGTAGAAGTGGTTATCTGGCTTGAATATGCAGCATTTGTTTCATTCATCCACCAATTTCCAACATTTTTTTTGAGTTTATAATGTTCCCGAGCATCTCTGAGATACAACCTAGGAGAGTTTCTTGGGGTGATAACATTAATTGGCGTCGTTGCCGGGGAGAGGAGAATCGAACTTCAACTTCCCTGGGAGAACGACCTAGCTTTAAGCTTTGATGACCAACAAGGTTTGAACACAGTTTCTGGTTGTAATCATCTGTCTGGCGACTCCATTGGAGGAAGACCATCATCTGGCAACTCCACATTGAAGTTCTGGCTCAGTTTGTGAGACGCACTCGAAGAAATCCTCAGAAATTGCGAGCTGAACTAGTGCCTGAACTTGAGAGGACTGTTAAATCGAAGAAAGCTTCACAGAAAGGGGCATCAGGATCAGGTAAGCCTAAGAAATCTTACTCATCTCTGAAAGATAAAGTTATTGCTGAAGATTTACAGTTTGAATATTTATACCACAACACTGAGCATAAGGAAAAACCTTCAGAGATTAGTTCAGACCCTTGTTCAGTTAGTTCCCCTTTGAATCTCAATCCAAATATAGCATCCCATTCAGTCCAAAACATCCCTTTATCTCTGCCATCCATCACATCACTCACTACCATTCAATCTGCTAGTATTCTTCTGAATATTCCAATCATGGCAGGACAACAAGCACCTACGAAGATAGAAAGAATTGTAGCTGCCAAATATGGACCATTGGCCTTGCATGTGCCTTTAAATCCTATGCCTATGGGAGAATATAAAAAATATATGCCTAAATTCACTGGAACAGAGGGAGTAGCAGCAGAAGAACACCTTGAAAATTTTTACAGTTATGCTGATAATTTAGATATAAGTGAAAATGATGTGTGGATGAGAGTTTTTGTTCAGAGCCTTGATGGAGAGGCTAGGAAGTGGTTCAGAGAATTACCCCAGAGATCTATAACAAATATTGAAGCATTAGATGATGCATTTTTGAAGCAATGGGGAGATAAAAAGGACTTGCTATATTACCACACTGAGTTTGGTAACCTGAAGAGGGAAAATGGGGAATCAATATCTGATTTTAATAAAATATTCAATCGAATGTATAGTAAGATACCAGCTGAGGTAAAGCCTACTCCTACCTCTGCCAAACTCACTTATGCAAATTATTTTGACTCTGATTTCTGCTTATTATTGAGAGAAAGGAGATGTGCTACGCTGGCAGACATGCAGGATGCAGCCTTAGAAGTAGAGTCCAATATTATGGCAGCAGAAAAGCTCAAAAGTCAAGATGACAGGAGAAGGCAGAGAAATCAGGCTTCTACTTCTTCTGCATCATCTTCAGAGCCTAAATTAGATAAAATGACCAAGATGATAGAGTCATTGGCTGCTGAAATTTCTAAGCTAAAGGTTGAGTAGAATGCAGGGAAAACAAGGCAACAGAACACATTTTCTCCAAGAAATCCAAATCCTTTCAGAAGACCAAATGAATAGTTACAAATTATGCAGAGGGGTGAAGATTCAAAAGAAGATCAGAAAGTTAAAGCACCTTTCCAAAATGTAGTCATGGAGGAGGAACAATTTGAAGAAGATGAGGATGAAATTCACTGCATGGAAGACAAAGGCAGCGCTGCATTTTTGACATTGGCTGAGTATGAACAATCATTGTTGCAGGAACAAGATAGTCAAGAGTGGGATAGAGAAGCTGTCCTACAAGCTGAGCAGCAGCAGAGATATAACCTGAGATCAAATGCAAAGAATGTCAAAGAAAATTCTGCCCAAAGAGATGTTGTCCAAATAGAACCACAGAATATTAAGCAGAGAAGACCAGCAGCTGATCCAGTCATCCTCAAAGCTCCAATTCAAGAGGTGAAAAGTTATGATAAATCATTTTCCTCTTTCAGCTTTGAGTCAGAAGTTCAGAAATTGAAGATATATGTGCCTTTGGTTGAGTTGGTGAAGAGTGAAGTATTTAGAAAGCCCATCTTTGAAGCCCTTGAGGTAGGAACCACACAAACCTCCACTGACTCAGTCAATTTGCAAGATGACAAACCTGCCATTGTGCTTAGCCCCATGATTAAACCTGGTGATAATAATTCTCCATATTTTTATGTCTCATTGATCATTCATGACAAAATGCTCCACAACTGCCTGTTAGATACAGGGACCAGGCACAATCTAATGCCTAAAGCTGTCATGGAAGATTTAGGCCTTGATATCACTAGACCCTATCATGATTTATTTTCTTTTGATTCAAGGAAGGTGAAACGTCTTGGATTGATTAAGGATCTGGCCATTACCTTAACTCAACTGCCCATGAAGAGTATGATGATGGATATTGTGGTAGCAGATGTCCCTCCAAAGTTTGGCATGTTGCTGTCCAGGGGGTGGATTAAGAGACTAGGTGGGACATTACAGAATGATCTCTCTTATGCTACTGTCCCAGTGTTTGGAGGAGAAAGCAGGAGGTTGTATAGAGAAGCACAACTGGCATACATCATCAGTGATGAGAAGAATCCTACAAATCATCTTATATATGCAGTGGACACTGATTTTGGAGCATGTATTCTCCAAATAGAAGAATCTTAGAAGGCCGTAATGTAGCTCAGACAGCCAACAGTTCAGGCCGAGAAAGAGCAAGGAAGTCAAATTTGGAGGATGTTCCTTGATGGAGCATGTTCTAGGAAGACTGCAGGAGTAGGGGTGGTGCTAGTATCTCCAAAGAAAGAAAGCATCCAGCTGTCTTTTAAGCTGGTTTTTCGAGTGACAAACAATATAGCAGAATATGAAGCACTTCTATTGGGCCTTAATGCAGCAAAAGACAGAGGAATCAAGAATCTGAAAGTGTTTGGAGATGCTGATTTAATCATTCAGCAAGTAAATAAAACATTTCAAGCAAAGCACCCAAGGCTGAAAGCATACAAAAATGAGGTATGGAGAGCCAGAGATTCTTTTGATTTTTTCTGTATTTCATACATTCCTAGAGCCCAAAATCAGCTTGTTGATTCCCTTGTTGTTTTTTCTAGTCTATTCATACCTCCCATGCCTCCCAGACTAGTGTATGAAGTTCAAATGAAGTATAGACCATCCTTGCCCGATAATGTCCTGCATTGGAAAGTTTTTAATGATGATGATGAGATAAATAGGTTCCTTCAGGTCATTGATGAATTTTCAGAGATGCAAATTGACCAAGAGAATGATGCCTTGTTAGAAAATCCCCAATCCCAGCTCAGAAATAAAATTGGTAAAGACAACATTGTCCAGCTTCCTAGTAACCATATTCCTAAGGACCTAATTCCTTTAGAAAAACTGTTTGACCAGAATGATGTGCCTTACAAGGCTACCCAAAAAGAAGACCAATCTGCAGTTTGTAAGCATAATATAGGAAGTCCAGGTCAGCCTAAATATGTAAATCTATCCACTCATTTGTCTGCTGATCAAAGTGTTGAGTACTGCAATTTAATGAGGCAATTTGCTAATGTGTTTTCCTGGGAGTATAATGACCTGAAACTTATGATAAGAGCATAATTCAGAATAAAATCCCTTTGGAGAAAGACACTATTCCTTTCAAACAGAAGCTGAAACCAATAAATCTTATGCTTCTTCCACTGATTGAAAAGGGAATTAAAAAGTTGTTGGCTGCCAAGATCATTGTTCCTCTTAGATATTCTAAATGGGTAGCTAATTTGGTGGTGGTGAGGAAGAAGAGTGGAGAAATCAGACTTGTGTGTTGATTTCAGAAATTTAAATAAATTCTCCAAGAAAGATAATTATCCTTTACCAAAGATGGAGCATTTGCTGCAAAAAGTCTCAGGAGCTAAAGTGATGTCATTTTTGGATGGATTTTCAGGCTTTAATCAGATTTTCGTACACCCAGATGATCAAGAAAAGACTGCATTTACCACTCCTTGGGGCACTTTTATGTATGCTAAAATGCCTTTTGGATTGATGAACGCTGGAGCCACCTTTCAGAGAGCTATGGATATAGCATTTATGGGAGAGAAGGACAAATTTGTGCTTATCTACCTTGATGATATAACAGTTTACTCCAGCAGCCATCAAAATCATTTGCAGCATTTGAAAAAGGTGTTTCTTCCAGGAGGTTTAGAATATCAATCAATCCCAAAAAATATCAATTTGCTTTAAATGAATGCAAGTTGTTGGGACATGTTGTGTCTGCTGCAGGTGTTCAAGTTGACCCAGAAAGAGTCAAAGCAATACAGTCTTTGTCTATCCCAAGATCAAAGAAGGATATCCAATCCTTTCTGGGTAAAATAAATTTTGTAAGGAGGTTCATTCCAAATTTTGCATAATTGGTTAAGCATGTGACCTCAATGTTGAAGAAAGGATCAGAGGTAAGATGGACTGATGCAACAAGAAAATCATTTGATTCTATTAAAAAGGCTGTTATAGAGGCTCCTACTTTGATTAGTCCAGATTACAGCAAGGAGTTTCATATATTTTCATTTGCCTCTGAAGATACTATTGCAACAATTTTATTACAGCAAGATGAAGAAGGTTCAGAGCATCCAATGGCATTTTTCAGCAAGAACTTGAGGGATGTTGAACTAAGGTATGATATTATAGAAAAACAGGCATATGCTCTTATTAAATCCTTAAAGGCTTTTAGAGTTTATATCCTTCATTCGAAAATAATTGCATATATGCCCTCTGCTGCTATTAAAGATGTCTTGACAAAACCTCATGTTGATGGAAGAAGGGCAAAGTGGATTGCAAAAATGATAGAATTTAACATTGAGCTGAAGCCCACCAAGCTGGTAAGAGGTCAGGGGCTTGCCAAGTTATTGGTTGAAGAAAATTGTAGGTCTTTAGATATTGATTGCCTGAGCACAAATGTAGATAACGGTCAGAAAAATGAAGAAGAGGAAACAGCTGAAACAAAGGGAAAGCAGTCAGTGGCCGAGAGTCTAGCTTCATGTAATTGGTATGCTGCAATAATTAATTTCTTGCTGAAGCTAGAGATCCCTTTAGAATTTACTCAAAGTCAAGCTAGAACTTTAAAACTTAGAGCAGCAAAGTATTGCATTATGGAAAATCTGCTCTACTGGAGGGATCCATCTGGAATGTTTCTAAGGTGTCTGGACAAAGAACAATCAAAAGAAGTTATGCAGCAGTTTCATAACAGCATGTGTGGAGGGCACCATTATTGGAAAACCACAGCCCATAAAATCTTGAGAACTAGGTACTATTAGCCCACTTTATTTTCTGATGTATTTGTTTTTGTTAAATCTTGTGACAGGTGCCAAATATTTGAAGGAAAACAACAGTTAAAATCCCTGCCCCTAAAACCAATAATTGCAAAAGAACCTTTTCAGCAGTGGGGCTTGGATTTCATTGGAGAAATCAATCCACATTCCAGTGGCCAGCACAGATGGATACTAGTAGCCACTGATTATTTTACTAAGTGGATTGAAGCAATCCCTACCAGGAAGGTTGATCATAATGTGGTCGTGAAGTTTTTGACAGATAATATCTTCAGCAGATTTGGTTGTCCACATAAATTAATAGCAAATAATGCAGCAACTTTCAGGGCAAAAGAACTGGTGGAAATGTGTGATTCAATGGGTATCAAACTTGTTCATTCAACCTCATATTACCCTCAGGGAAATGGTCTGGCAGAACCCTCTAATAAAAGTCTGATCAGGATAATTAAAAAGCTGTTAGAGGACAATAAAAAGAATTGGGATTCAAAGCTCAAGTATGCACTGTGGGCTGACAGGGTGACCATTAAAAAATCCACAGGAAATTCTCCTTTCAAGCTGGTATATAGCGCTGAGGTTGTATTTCCAATTCAGCTAACTCTCCCTGTGGCAAAATTCCTTCAAGAAGAGCAGGATGAGGAAGAAGACATGGCAAAGAGAATCACTGATTTAACAAAATTACATCAGATTAGAGAACAACTGGTTGAAAAAGTTGCAGCACATCAAAAAAAGGTCAAGGAAGCCTTTGACAAGAAGGCAAAAACAAATGATTTTCAGGTTGGAGACTTGGTTCTGAAATGGGATGCACTAAAGGAGAGGAAAGGCAATCATGGGAAATTTGATGCTTTCTGGACATGGGCTTTCATCATTTCACAGGTTCAAGGGAACAACACCTTCATACTGAAAAGTATGGGAGGAGAGACAGTCTTTGATGGCCTAGTTAATGGGCGGTTTTTGAAAGTTTATGTTGTTTAAGGTCTTTGGCCTTAAAAGTTGTAAATATTGTGTTTTTATCAGTTTTAGTACAGATGCAGTAGACTCCATGCCCAATGGAACACTAGGAATTTTGGTTAATTTGTTTTCAGCTGGAAAGGCATTGATCTGCAGGTTCTTGAGACCTCGCAGGGAGGATCTCATCCTCAGAAGGAGCCAGTGTTAGCTCTGCTATGTTCTTCAACAGTTAATGGATCATGTTTATGGGTTGAGCAATGTTGGTTTGGTTGAAAAGGCTGGCAACAACTTTATTTGCTTTCTCTTTCATTTTTCCTCTTCACCTTATAGCTCCCACATCCCCATGTCCTCTTTCCCCTTGAGTCATCTTTACTCTTCTTTAAACCCCTTTTATCCCTGTTTTTCTCCCTTAACCCCTCATAAACCCTTTTTTGGACTCCTGGGCTTCATTTATGTTTAAAAAACTTTATAAACCCCCGATAACCCTTTAAACCCCTGTATTAACCTATTGTTTTGTTTTAGTCCCCGGGCGCTAAAGTCATAACACGTATAACCATGCGCTTTTGCCATATCATAAAACCCTAGGCCCGTGGCTTTGCCTGTCATGTCAACCCCGAACGTATGCATTAAATCTGGGCCACCCGATCATTTCCCGCCGATCCAACCATTTTCACCTTCCACGCTCCGATAACCTGCACAACTGTTAGCCAGCGGGGAAAACTGTTTCCTCGATGTCCCATCTACCACATGTCACATATCTATTGGATCGTGCACCCTCATATGTAAACCGCCCTTTTCCGAAAAGTAGCGCGGGGAAACTGCTCGCCCGCAAAATCGCTGCCTCCCTGCCCGTTAACTCCCTCGCATTTTCTACTCCCGTCAGCTGTCGGATCTGCCCGACAGTGATCCAACGGCTATCGTTCATACATCCTCGTTTCTCCCTGATGGCCTCCAAAATTTAATCTCCGCCGTCCGATTTCGCGATCCGACGACTGCTCTTGATCCCTGCGTCTGTGTGTCTCCCATCGCCTCATGCCATCAAATCTGGGCTGTCCATTTTGCCATCCAACGACCAGTGTTGTTCCTCGTCTCTTCGTCCATTTTTGATGTATTTTGCTGTGTTTTGGGCCTGTTTTATGCACGTGAAGAAGCAAGAAATGATCTAGTTTCCAGTGTATGAATTCCTCAGCTACCACAGTTAAGTAACAACACGGTCAATGACGAGAAAGTACTGCCTCGAGCAGTTGGATTCATTCAACAGTTATGGACATTTATTCATGAAACATTCCACCTGTTCAAGGAGTACAACAAAGTACCTGAGAATGTCAAATTTGTTAATTAAAACAGTCAGAATGTATCAGAGGCCCATAATCGTTTGTAAATGCGGTTGGTGGTCAGTTATGACCCCTCCATGCATGAGTTATGCAGAACAATTTTGTATTCAACCTCCATATATACCCAGAAAAACGATGTAATCAGGTTGATGGTGTTATTCTGTTGTAATCTTCAACTTCTGGAGACTGTAACTACTATGCAACCTGCAACTTCTGGTCTACATTTCCAGCTAATACAAGCTTCTTTTGTTGTTGATTTCTCACTTTCCACTTCTTCTTCTTGTTCCAGACTGTGCCTGTTTTGCATTTATCCATGTGCTGTTAATGTTTAGCATTAGAGGGGTTGTCATACCACCTCTGTGTTAGGATTTAGCATGTATCATTGAATTTGTTTGCAGGTTTATGTTATTTTAATACTAGAGAGTTGTCATCATGTATGTGTATTAGAAGATAGATTTATAGACCTTTTAACTGGTTGCAACCGGCCATCACAGTGTCCTGTGCATCTACTGGTGTGATCAGTCTTCTCCATCATCACATTTTTCTTAAACTGTGAGTAATTGGTGGTCTAAAGCCTTGTAGTCTGGGGGTGTTCACCCATGTCTGGGGTCAATCATAGTAGAAGTGGTTATCTCGCTTGAATATGCAGCATTTGTTTTATTCATCCACCAATTTCCAACATTTTTGTTGAGTTTGTAATGTTCCCGAGCATCTCTGAGATACAACCTAGGAGAGTTTCTTGGGGTGATAACAGTTATAATCAATATTATTATATTTTATTGCACCGAGAGGTGCTCTCCAACCCACTATGGATGAGATGTTGTAATGTAATGTTATGTAAACATTGTAACTCAGTGAAATTACATAAAAATAAAAATTAATTTAATTTAAAAATAAATAAATAATAAAATTAACAATTTTAATTATTAACTAAAACATTTTGACTTGTTTAAATTACATAAAAAAAATAAAAAATTAATGATTATAAGATCCATCTTAACTTTAGATTTAGGGAGCTTAGAGAGGTATCAAATCTTTCGAGGTGCAAACCTTTCCTCAAATTTTGCGCTCAAAAAAGAGGTTTGCATTTTAAGAAATTTGATCCCTCTTGAAGCTTGATAAATCCAGAGTTAAAATAAATCTAAATTAATTTAAATTATAATTTTGGATAATTGAAATCAATTTTTTTAATAAAAATATTTTTTAATTTTTTAATATGAATTTTAAATATTAATTTTGCAATATGATTTAAAATACTATTAGCTAATTATACAATTTCATTAATTCAAAACGTTTTTTAATTAAATTTCAAATAAAAAAATTTGTTATTTTAAATAGGAACAAATTAAATTCATAAAATAAAAATTATATTATTATGTCAATAACGGATATATTATTATAGCAAATTATCTCAATTTACGTATACACATTGATTAATTAGATTTGTTAAATGATCATGTATTTTGGTTAAGTTACTAGGTTGTCTTTTATTATTATTATAGCAAACTATCTCAATTTACATATACACATTGATTAATTAGATTTGTTAAATGATCATGTCAGGGTGGCAAGCCTCAAATATACAATGCATAGGAGGCACAAACTATTGGGGATATTGGGCAGAGCATTCCTCGTACCTATGCAACAGTGGACAACAAACAGGCAGAACACCAGGAATTTATAATTGAGATGGACAATAAGCTTTGTGATCAATTTATTTCTATTTTTATTGACCCTGGATCTAATTACAGCTATGTTAGTCCTCACTTGGTGGATAAGTGTGGTTTGAGCATGGAATTGCATGTAGAGTCTTGGTTAGTGCAGTTGGCTACAGGTACAAGAAGTGAATTCATCATTGGGTAAGAGCTTGCACATTTGACTTGAATGGTATGCCTATTGTAACACATCTAAATGTATTACCATTGGGATCATACAATATGTTGTTGGGCATGGATTGGTTGTATCTTCATAGAACCAAGGTAGACTACTATGATAAAGCTATTGAGTGTGTTGATGACAATGGGGAACCAAGAGTCTTGCAGGGTAAGAAGAAAGCCACATCAGTTAGGATGGTGATAGCTATGCAAGCAAAGCGTAGCCACAGGAAAGGGTGTATGTTATTTGCAGTACACATTTCTAGTGATAAGGGTAAGGAGGTTGAGGATGCAGATGTGTTGAGCAAGTACCCAGTTTTGCAGTAGTTTTAGGATGTATTCCTGAGGACATTACAGAGTTTCCACTTGACAGGGAGGTAGAATTTTCTATGGAGTTAGTGCCAGGGGCAGCTCCAACATTAAAATCACCTTACACGATGAGAACATCTGAGTTGGTCGAGTTAAAGTTGCAGTTGAAGGAAATGTTGGACAAGGGATATATTAGACCAAGTGTATCACCTTGGGGCGCACCGGTATTGTTCGTGAAAAAGAAAGATGGTACCCTCAGACTATGCATTGACTACAAACAATTGACCAAAGTGACTATCAAGAACAGATACCCGTTGTTGAGGATTGATGACTTGTTTGATCAGCTGAAGGGAGTAGCAGTGTTCTCAAAGATTGACTTGAGATCGGGATACCATCAGGTATGCATCAAAGAGGAGGACATTTACAAGACTGCGTTCTGGACCAGGTATGGGCATTATGAGTTTGTTGTTGTTCCATTTGGCTTAACTAATGCTCCAGCTACATTTATGTGCTTGATGAACAATGTATTGTGTCTGTATTTGGATAAGTTTGTTATTGTGTTCATTAATGATATATTGGTATATTCTAAAAATGAGGAAGAGAATGCCTAGCATTTAGCAGCAGTGTTGAGGTTGTTGAGAGAGCATGAGTTGTATGCTAATCCAAGAAAGGGTATTTTATTTCAGACTGAGGTACATTTCTTGGGACATGTTGTCTCCAAGGAGGGCATTGCAGTAGATCCATAAAAGATAAGAGCCATCATGGAATGGGTAGATCCTAAGAGTGTGGATGAGGAGAGATCTTTCATGGGTTTGGTTGGCTATTATAGGAGGTTCATTAGGAAATTCTCACAGATTTCTTATCATATCACATCATTGCAAAGGAAAGGTAAGAAGTTTGAATGGACAGAGGAGTGTGAGGCTAGCTTTAAGAAACTTAAGCAGTTGTTGACATATGCACTAGTGCTATAGATTATAGATCCAGAGAAACAATTTGTGGTATGCATAGATGTGTACAAGAGAGGGCTTGATGGAGTCCTTATGCAGGATGGACAAGTGGTATGCTATGAGTCCTAGAAACTAAATGAGCACGAGCAGAACTACCTGACACATGATCTTGAGTTAGCAGTCATTATACATGCATTAAAGATGTGAAGACATCATCTTCTTGGCAGGAGGTTTGTACTTATGAGTGATCACATTGGGTTGAGGTATTTGTTTGACCAGCTGAATCTGAATGGCAGGTAAGCTGGATGGTTGGCCACAATCAGCGAGTTTAATTTTGAAATCAGGTATATCAAAGGCAAAGAGAACAAGGTGGTAGATTCTGTTAGAAGACAGGTACAGGTAAATCACTTGGCAGGTATGAGCTCCTATGGGACAGATCTATAAAATAGGGTCTTGCAGGCATGTCAGCATGATGTTAGGTATATGGAGATTGTACACTAGTTGTAGCAGGGTGCTAGTACAGCTACTAGTGATAGTACAGGTACAGGTGTAGGTATAGGTATAGGTACCGATGGAAGTACAGGTACATGCATAGGTACATGTATAGGTGCAGGTGCACAAGGTATGGATTATTGTCTTACAATAAATGGATTCGTCAGGTTCCAAGACAGGATATATGTACCGAATAACAGTGAGCTCAAGATGGTAATCTTGAGAGAGTTTCATGCAAAACCATATTCAGGTCACCAAGGTTATCAGAAGAAACTGATAATAGTGAAGGGATTTTACTATTGGCCGAATTTGAAGAGGGAGGTAGTAGATTTTGTGGTGAGGTGTTTTGACTGTCAGCAAGTGAAAGTAGAGTGAAAACATCCAGGTGGACTGCTAGAGTCAATCGTGATTCCAAAATGGAAATGGGAGGTTATTTCCATGGATTTCATCACAAGGTTTCCAAAGACAGTGAGACATCATGATTCCATCATGGTTATCGTGGACAGTTTGAAAAAGGTTGCGCATTTCATTCTAGTGAAGTCTACATTCTTAGCTAGCGATGTCGAACAAGTATTCATTATAGATGTGTTCAGATTTCATGGTGTTCCAAAGAAGATTGTGTTAGACAGGGATGCGAAGTTCACTTACAAGTTCTAGAAGGAGTTATTTGCAGCTTTGGGCATAGAGTTCACCTTCTGTACAACTTATCATCCGCAGACAGAAAGGGTCAACATGATATTGGAGGACATGTTGAGGATGTATGTGATGCATCAACAATGGAAGTGGGAAGAGTATCTCCACTTGGTAGAGCTCACATACAACAACGAGTATCAGGAATAATTGAGAATGAGTACTTTTGAGGCATTGTATGGGCGGAGTTGTAATAATCCCATCAGTTGGAGTGATTCAGTTAGCAGGGTATTGATTGGACCAGATATGTTGGCAGACATGGAACAAGAAATGAAGGTGGTTAAGAAGAATCTAAAGGCAACATAGGATATGAAGAAGAGTTATGCATATAGGAACAGGTTGTTCAAGGATTTCCAGGTTGGGGAACAGGTATACTTGCACATCAAACCGAAGAAGATCTCCTTGTGGATTGGATCTTGTGCCAAGTTGGCACCACGGTTTTGTGTACCCTTCAATGATCATTGAGAGGATTGGGCCAATAGCTTATCGACTTGCACTGCCTTCAATAGCGAAAGTACATGATGCTTTCCATGTATCTTTTCTTAAGAAGTATGTGAAGGATGTTGATCATGTGATTGACAAATTTGTATTGTAGGTGGAACCAGATGGAAAATTCTAATCGGAGCCTCAATGTATATTGCAGAAAAAGGTGCTCATTTTCCAAAACTGAGCAATCAAGCAAGTTAAAGTGCATTAGAAGCACGTTGGGCTCAATGAAGCTACATGGGATATGGCGGATCAAATGCAGGCTATGTATCCTTCCTTGTTTGTCAGTTGAGCAAAGCAAATTTGATATGATGTTTGGGTATATGTTTTGATATGGTGTTTGGTATATGCTTTGATATGTTGTTTTGGTATATGCTTTGATATGGTATTTGGTATATGTTTTGGTACATGTTTTTGGTATATACTTTGGTGATATTTCTATATTTACATATGTATATGGATGTAAATACTGACGTGAGCTAAGTTATAAAGATCCACTAAATGGTATGGATGTCATGTCATTATGATTATGTTGTCATGATGCTATCATGCGGTTGTGCTATCATGATGTTACGATGTCATGTGGGTTGGAAATCAGCGGGATGATCAATGTAAATAATGTAATGAGCTATGTTATAAAGCTCCAGTATGTGGTATGCTATCATGATATTTTTCTTTTGAGCAGGTCCTTCATAGTAAATACTACATCTAGATATGTTATAAATCTCAATGAGTAGTATGTCTTCTTTTGACGGGTTTTCGAGGTATATGTGCGATTGAAAACCGAGGACGATGTCCCCCAAGGGTGATGGTTCTGTAACAACCCTAGTGAAAATTCCATGTAATAAAAGTTAAAAACAATAACCACGGTTGATGGGACACCTATTCCAATCTGAATGTTGGGCAAGACATCCTAGTGTGGGGTGTTCATTTGATTGTTTATGGCTAAAAATTGACAAAGGCAATGGCTAAGGCTTTGGAAAGGAAAAATGGAATTTTTGGCACATTTATTTATGAAAATAATGGAAATTAGGAGAAAGGGAAGGTTAAAGATCACAAGTTTCATGTGAGGAGGAAATTGAAGGAAAATATGGAAAATGAAGAAAAAAAAGGCCTCATTCATAAAAAGGCATAAGAGGATCTGTTGGTAACGTTTTGTCAGTTGAGTTTTAGAGTTCTCTCATTATTCCCTCTCTCTCACTCACTCTTGGACACTTAGATATTTCTTGTAGCAATTTTTGAATTGGAGTAAGAAGGGGAAAGAAGGTAGAGGAAGCTAAGATCAAGTAGGGAAATGCAGGATCAAGCAACTACAATAGGCTTCATTGAAGGTATCCATTTGCATGCGTATTTTCCTTGCTAGATTTGGCATGCATGATATTGCATGTTTTTCTTTTCTATCATGGCATAGGTTTTTTCCAGGTGTAACAGTGTTTTCAGCCTAGCCTTGCCATTTCTGGATAGCCATGGTGTGATGGGTTTCTCATGCTTTGGTTGAGCTAGATTGCTAGATGGATTCAAAGCTGAGTGGGGTGGATCTCCGAATGATAGAGCACATGGCCTAGTGGTCCCTGAACTGGACTATGGCTCACGGTAAAGCCACTAGCTTGGTGACCCCTGATCTAGACTGTGGGTTATAGTAAATCCAAGATTGTGTTGCCTCGGTGGGCCTAGGAATCCTTGTCGATGAATGGAAGTATACAAGGTATAGCCAACAGGTGGATTTTCTCTCCGTTGATCCTACTAGTCCCAGGATGTGAAGAACAATAAAGCTTGGAGATTATGTCTCGGTGTAAGGCCTAGTGATCCCCGGATTGGACTGTGAATTTCGGTAAAGTCTGAGAGACTAGGAGACAGGAAAAGTCCTCATGGTGTAGATGGAGAAATCCAGTGGAATCAATGCTTATTTGGCCAAGTGATCCATTGGAGATCACAGTAAAACCTGTTATGATGTTTTTATTGTGTTGACCTAGTGATCCATGATTGATTACGTTAGATCTTGGTTTCTATTGATGAGGGTGAGGTGGTTTAGTCTCGGTATGCCTTGGTTGGTTCTTTTGGTTTGTGTCCCACATTCATGCTTGGAATATGGAACGGAGTTGAATGGCTGAAGAGAGATTTGGCTAAGCCAATCTATGGTCGGGTGGAATGTGGTAGTCCTATCTCCAGTTGGTTTATTGCATTCATTAATGAGAAATTCATTCCCTTGATTTTCATGTGTAAATTTATTGATGTATATGTGGATTTAATGGTTGATACATTTATGATATTTTTGTTCCTATTATGTTGGTTATATGTATGTTTTATGACAACAACTATGTATGGCTCTCAGCATGTTTTTATTTGTAAATGAATGGATAATTTATCTATGGCCTAATAGATGATAATGAAACAAAATACATAAGGGAACAATGGTTCATAGAGATTCTCATAAGTATGAGATCCCTACACTTAATTCTGTTGTTTACACCTGTAGGTTACATGTTGAAGATATGTTTGACGACATGCCTGGCATGGCTAGTAGGGGTTTGATTAAGGTCTTATTCCACTTACTGATTTTAATCTATCACTCCATTCTGGGAAGTTACCTGGGTTCTGGGCTTGAAAAAGTATCTTAAATCCCAGAGTCGCTGCAGACAAGCCTGTGAGAGTGACTTTGGGTTTATGGATGCTCTCTTGCCTATATTATGGGAGCGACTAAGGCCTAAGATGTCTGAAACATCAGTGGGACCCAGGGACAAGCTGTTTGAGTGGCTAATATGTATGTTGAGGATTCTGAAGTTGATGTTGGATGAATGTATGTGATATTTCCATTGATTCCACTTTCTTAAGGTCACTTAGGAGTTCAAATACAATCATAGTATCCCCTCGTCTCATGTTTACCCCAGTTGGCTAGTTACTTGGGTAGTGTGGGAGGAGGGTGTTACAGAGTGTTATCAGATCATGGTTCACCACTCAGTCTGGATGGGTGGTGTGCATTGGTCATGCATTCATGTCAGTTGAATGTGTGTCTTTTACACTTGCATTCCATGCACTTGTTGCATTTGTTGGATGATTGATTATGGTTGTAGTAAGGTTTCCATGTTGAATTTTATGTGATATTGTGGAAGGCATCATCATGAGTATATCAATGGTTACATATTATTATATGTCGCTTACATGTTGATTTTATGTCGCCTACTTACATCCTTGCATATTAGGCTACGTTCTTGTAGATTTGATTACATGTATCAGTCTTGTAGTTTGATTACAAGAATTGATTGCTTATGCTCAACTACATGCATTTATGCGTATGTGTAGTTGATTCAGCATTACTTATGCATGTTGATGGTTGCATGTGGAAATGTGTACAATGGAGTAATGGTTTTTGTCATGCATGAGGTCATAGCATGCATTGTTGATATGGCCTTGCATTGATGACTAGACTCTAACTAGAGTGATGTTTGTGTGTTGATAAATTTATTTGTTATGTGTATATTTTATTATGATTATGTTATACACATAGCACACTGATTTAGTGATCTTGAAAAAAAGGTATCCTCCTCGAGCTATAGTAAGGTGCGTTGATTTATTGTGATTTAGTTTATCTGACATATTATGCATTGCAAGAAAAATATCAAATGGTTAGCAAGGTGGTAGACTACATATAATCTCCCTATGCATCATATGAGCAATGTGGTTCAGGGCATACTTATGATTTGGTAGACACATTGAGAAGCTTGAAGGAAGAAATAAGGAGTTGTAAGGACGACAATGACCGGATCATACAGGCACAAGAGAAGCAAGCAGAAGTTAATGAAATACTTCTTCATAGTTTGTCAGACTTGCGTGACAAGGGACGCTTCGGTTCAGCCATGGACATGAGAATAAAACTAATGGGTCATATGGCAGTAGGTACCTTGGTAGACACAAGTTAAATAGATATTATGCAATGAGAGATGGAAGGTTGTTGAACACTCCAAATAGAAGGGGCTATGAGTACATGTACTATTCTAGTTCTGGTTCTGATAGACATCATGATGATCATCACTATCATCCTTATAGGAGGAATGATAGGGAATACTTGTGGGATGAATTCAAGAAAGAAAAACCACCTAATTTTGATGGATATGTGAATAATATGGAAGATGTAGAGGCTTGGATACTTGGGATGAACAAATTCTTTGAGTTGCATGAGTACACAGATAACATGAAGGCCAAAATAGCTATCTTCAGCTTGAAAGGTAAATTAGACATATGGTGGGAAGATGTTAAGCGGGTCAGAGACATCATGACAAATGAATTGAGTTGGTAGGAGTTCAAGAGGCTTTTCAAGAAGAAGTACTTGTCATAGAGGTACTACGACAATAAGGCCAAGGAATTCTATGAGCTAAAGATGGGATCAATGGCATATGAAGAGTACACAACCAAGTTTTTGGAGCTATTGAGGTATGTACCGTACCTTATTGATGAGAAGGCTAAATTTCAAATACTTTTCAGTGGTTTTCCATTAGCATTTATAGTTTGGATTGAGTATGATGAGCCTCAGTCACTTGAGGAAGTCATTGTGAAATTGAAGCATTGTTATGAACAATCAAAGTGTAAGAATGAATCTCAGCAAGGATGGAAGGGAAAAGACAAAGGTAAGGGTAAATGGCATCCTAAGAGAAAAAGGCCTCAGAATGCAGATGAGAAAGAAAATGTGACACTGCATAAGAAAATTAATGCAGCTAGATAGGGACATAAGTCGCAACAACAACATAGAGGTGTGGGTACTGGTCGGTTGGAGTGTTGGACATGTGGCAAGGAACACCTTAAGAGAGATTTTCCACATAATCAGGGTGGTAGGCTTCAAATATACGGTGCACAGGAGGCACATACTATTGGGGATATTGGGTAGAGCATTCCTCATATCTATGCAATAGTGGACGACCGGCAAGCAGGACACCAAGCATCTATCATTGATATGGACGGTAAGCTTTATGATCAAGTTATTTCTATTTTGATTGACCCTGGATCTAATTATAGCCATGTTAGTCCTGACTTGGTGGATAAGTGTGGTTTGAGTAAGGAATTGCACACAGAGTCTTAGTTAGTGTAGTTGGCTACAGGTACAAAGAAGCGAGTTCATCATTGGGTAAGAGCTTGTGCATTTGACTTGAATGGTATGCCTACCGCAACACATCTAAATGTATTACCGTTGGGATCATACAATATGTTGTTGGGCATGGATTGGTTGTATCTTCATAGAACCAAGGTAGACTGCTATGATAAAGCTATTGAGTGTGTTGATGACAATGGGGAACCAAGAGTCTTGTAGGGTAAGAAGAAAGCCACATCAATTAGGATGGTGACAGTTATGCAAGCAAAGTCTAGCCACAGTAAAGGGTGTATGTTATTTGCAGTACACATTTCTACTGATAAGGGTAAGGAAGTTGAGGATGCCGATGTGTTGAGCAGGTACCTAGTTTTGCAGCAGTTTCAGGATGTATTTTCTGAGGACACTAAAGGGTTGCCACCTCATAGGGAGGTAGAATTTTCTATTGAGTTAGTGCCAGGGGCAAATCCAACATCAAAAGAACCTTATAGGATGAGCACACCTGAGTTGGTCAAGTTAAAGTTGTAGTTGAAGGAAATGTTGGACAAGGGATACATTAGGCCAAGTGTATCGCCTTGGGGTGCACTAGTATTGTTCGTGAAGAAGAAAGATGGTACCCTCAGACTATGCATTGACTACAAACAATTGAACAAAGTGGCTATCAAGAACAGGTACTCGTTGCCGAGGATTCATGAATTGTTCGATCAAATGAAGGGAGAAACATTTTTCTTGAAGATTGACTTGAGATTAGGATACCATCGGGTATGCATCGAAGAGGAGGACATTTACAAGACTGTATTCCAGACCAGGTATGGGCATTATGAGTTTTTTGTTGTTCCATTTGGCTTAACTAATGCTCCAACTACATTTATGTGGTTGATGAATAGTGTGTTAGTTCCATATTTGGATAAGTTTGTTATTGTGTTCATTGATGATATATTGGTGTTGAGTCAAATTATAGACTTAAAATTTGTCAACATAAATCATTAACCCAGGGCAGGTAAGCTTGTGAGATGTTGTGCAAAATATATGCAGGCTCAATACCTTGAGTGCTTAATAATCAAACCAGTGAATCATACACATAACTAATGCCTCTTTCCTGCATCAACATTTGGTAGCAAAAGGCTATGGAGTGGATTGCAACATCCCTCTACAACTCTTAGTATTGCTGATGTTGATTAGAAAAGATAAGAAATCAAACTTACAGCAATAAATAAATCATTTAACAATGTAACTCAAATCTTTGATTAAATGAAATCAACAAATTAACATGAAAACTTAATCATTCCATCAATGAAACATTGTTGCTGAAATATCAGAAAGAGTACATTAGTTGTGTAAACAAGTTATTATTGCATAAAAGAATTAAAATGCACACACACTACAACTAAGGGAGTTGTGAGCAAAGGAGGCCCTCCCTCACTCACAACCCCTTCAAAATTAAAAGGGCTTGCTCAGTAGAATAGATAGAACATAAAGTATTATATTAATCTGGAATATTACAGCCGAGTACAATCTGATATGTGCTATCAACAAACCCAACCCAACCCCTTACAATATAAAACATAATCAAATTTATACAAGCTCAAAAGCCCACATTTGGATCGAATGAGGAAAACTACTAATCTGAGCTATTAGCTATCAATACTAGTACAAATTGTCAAAATTAGCTCTACTGAGTCTAATCCATGACTGAAAGCATGGATTAGACAAATTTGTTACATATCTGGAGCTTTACCTCATGTGGCCAATGAGAAGGAGTCTGCAAATCTGGGCAGTTTCGATGGTGGATTTCAAACAACCATTAGGACAACATCCATGTATGATGAATTCCCCACAAAACCCATGTTCTCATTTGATCTGGAAGTGAGTGGAACACAGCTAACTGCCGATTTTGTTGCAGGAAATCTGGGCGATTGCAGGAAATTTGTGTCTACAGGAATTTTGGAGCGTCTGTAGGAAATATGACCGCACAAGCTATCTACAGGAAATTGCGGGACTGTTTCGAACCAAAGCAAATCTGCATAAGATTTATAGATTAGTTAGCATGATAATTCAATAAGGAAACAACTAGCTTAAGGAATGCTTAAGATTAAGGTAAAATGACAATTTTTGTGTTAATTTGCATACCTCAAGCATATAGCACCCTTTTGGCCAAAACATAGATGATGTAACCGAAATAAGCACAATTAGGGGTCAAGGAGAGTTCAAAATGGGAGAGGTAAAGTCTAGGAAATCTTTTAAAATTAGGCAAAACTAGGCCTCAACATCTCCCCCACACCTAGCTTCTTGCAAGCAAAAATGTTGCACCCTCCAAAAAAAAAAGGAAATTATTCCTTGTCTTGGGCTGCAGCTACTGTAGCCAACTGATCCAATTGGTTCCCACTAGATTCTGCAGGAACCTAACCCCTGTATAACTCATTTTCCTTCTTCAGATGATCAATCTGAGCCTGCTTCTTTTTCATGATTCGGGCTGCCTTCTAAAGCCATTCCTCATGTTCTTCTGCATGTGTAGGTTGTTTTCTTTCAGAGTCGCATTCTCTTTCCTCAAAGCCCGTTCTGAAACAGTGAGCTCAGTTATGCTCTCATAACTTAGAGATTGAGGTATGAGTCCAAGAAACTAAAAGAGGATGAGCAGAACTACGCGACACATAATCTTGAGTTGGCAATGGTTATACATGCATTAAATATGTGGATACACTATCTTCTTGGCACGAGGTTTGTACTGATGAGTGATCACATTGGGTGGAGGTATTAGGTTGATCAGCCGAACTTGAATGCCATGCAGGCTAGATGGTTGGTCACGATCAACAAGTTTGAGTTCAAGATTAGGTACATCAAAGGTAAAGAGAACAGGGTGGCGGGTTCTCTCAACAGATGGGTACATGTAAATGACTTGGCATCTATGAGCTCCTATGGAACAAATCTATAAGATAGGATCGTCTAGGCAGGTCAGCAGGATGTCAAGTATATAGAGATTGTGCACAGGTTGCATCAAGGTACTGGTACAAGTACTGGTGATAGTACAAGTACAAGTGCAGGTACATGTACATGTAGTGGTACAAGTACCGGTGGCAGTATATATATAGGCACATGTATGAGTATAGGTGCAGGTACAGGTGAACAGGGTATGGATTATTGTCTTACATCATATTGGTTGGTCGAGTTCTGAGATATGATATATGTACCAGATAATAGTGAGCTCAAGAAGGTGATCTTGAGGGAGTTTCATGCAAAACTATATTCAGGTCACTTAGGTTATCAGAATACACTGACAATTGTGAAGAGATTTTACTATTGGCCGAATTTGAAGAGGGATGTAGCAGAGTTTGTGGCAAGGTGTTTCAACTGTAAACGAGTGAAATTAGAGTGCAAACATCTAGGTAGACTGCTACAACTGATCGTGATTCCAAAATGGAAATGGGAGGATATTTCCAAGTATTTCATCGGAGGGTTGCCGAAGACAGTGAGACGGCGTGATTTGATCATGGTTATCGTGGATAGGTTGACGAAGGTTGCACATTTCATTCCATTGAATTCTACATTCTTAGCTAGCGATGTGGCACATGTATACATTAGAGATATAGTCAGATTGCATGGTGTTCCAAAGAAGATTGTTTCAGACAGGGATGCGAAGTTCACTTCCAAGTTTTGGAAGGATTTATTTGCAGGCTTGGGCACAAAGTTGGCCTTCAATACAATTTATCATCTACAGACAGATGGACAGATAGAAAGGGTCAGCATTATATTGGAGGACATGTTGAGGATGTATGTCATGCATCAGCAACGGAAGTGGGAAGAGTATCTCCCCTTGGTAGAGGTCACATACAACAACGGGCATTAGGAATAATTAAGAATGAGTCCTTTTGAGGCATTGTATGGGTGGCATTTTAACACTCCCATCAGTTGGAGTGATCTGATTAACAGGGTATTGATTGGACCAAATATGTTGGCAGACACGAAATAGGAAATGCAAGTGATCAAGAATAATCTAAATGTAGCACAAGATAGGCAGAAGAGTTATGCAGATAGGAGTAGGTTGTTCAAGGAGTTATAGGTTGGGGAATAAGTGTACTTACGCATCAAACCGAAGAAGATCTCCTTGCGGATTGGATCTTGTGCCAAGATCGCACCACGGTTTTGTGCACCCTTCAGTATCATTGAGAGGATTGGGCTAGTAGCTTATCGACTTGCACTACCTTCGAGAGTGAAAGTCGATGATGTTTTCCATGTATATTTGCTTAAGAAGTATGTTAAGGATACTAATCATGTGATTGATAGGTCTGTATTGCAGGTGGAACCAAATGGAGAATTCTAGCCGAAGCCTCAGTTTATATTGTTGAAAAAGGTGCTCATGCTCTGGAATCGAGCAATCGAACACATTAAAGTGCAGTGGAAGCACTTTGGGCCTGATGAAGCTACATGGGAGATGGCAGATAAGATGCAGGCTATGTATCCTTCCCTGTTTGTTGGTTGAGGCAAATTATCTTTTATACTATGTTTTGGTATATGCTATGATATGTTGTTTGGTATATGCTTTAATATGGTGTTTTGGTATATGATTTGATATGGTGTTTGGTATATGCTTTGATATGGTGTTTTGGTATATGTTTTGATATGTTGTTATGGTATATGTTTTGGTACATGTTTTTGATATATACTTTGGTGATATTGCTATATGTACATATGTATATGGATGTAAATACCGCCATGAGCTAAGTTATAAAGCTCCACTAAGCAATATGGGTGTCATGTCATTATGATTATGTTGTCGTGTTACTATGCTATCATTTGGTTATGTTATCATGATGTTATGATGTCATGTGGGTTGGCACTCAGCGAGATGATCAATGTAAATATCGTAATGAGCTATGTTATAAAGCTCCAGTATGCGGTATGTTGTCATGATATTTTTCTTTTGATCAGGTCCTTCATTGTAAATACTGCATCGAGCTATGTTATAAAGCTCCATGAGAAGTATGTCTTCTTTCAATGGGTTGATGAGGTATATGTGTGACTGAACACCGAGGACGGTGTCCCCCAAGGGGGAGGATTATGTAACAACCATGCTGAAAATTCCATGTAATAAAAGTTAAAAATAATAACCACAGTTGATGGGACACTTATTCCAAGCTAAATGTTGGGCAAGACATACTAGTGTGGGATGTTCATTTGATTGTTTACAACTAAGGAAATTGGCAAAAGCAATGGCTAAGGCTTTGGAAAAGAAAAATAACATTTTTGGCACATCTATTTATAAAAATAATGGAAATTAGGAGAAAAGTAAGGTCAAAGGTCATAGGTTGCATGTGAGGAGGAAATTGAAGAAAAATAATGGAAAATGAAGAAAATAGTGGCCTCATTCATAAAAAGGCTTCTGAGGATAAGTTGGTAACCTTTCGTCAATTGATTTTTGGATCTTTCTCATTCTTGAACACTTAGAGTTTTCTTGGAGAAATTTTGGCATTGGAGCAAGAAAGGAAAAGAAGGCAAGAGGAAGCATAGATCAAGCAGGGAAAGGTAGGACCAAGAAACTACAACATGCTTCATTACAGGTATTGACTTGCATGTGTATTTTCCTTGATATATTTGGCATGCATGATATTGCATGTGGTTATTTTCTATCATGGCATGGGTTTTTCCAAGTGTAATAGTGCTTTCAGCTTAGCCTTTCCATTTCTGGATAGCCATGGTGTGATGGGGTTCTCATGTGTTGGTTGAGATGGATTGTCGAATGGATTCAAAGCTAAGTGGGGTGGATCTCCAAATGATATAGCACATGGCCTAGTGGTCCCTAAACTAGACTGTGGATCACAGTAAAGCCATTGGCCTAGTGACCCCTAAGCCAGAGTGGGTTGCAGTAATGCCAGGATTGCATTGCCTCGGTGGGCCTAGGAATCCTTGGCAGTGAATGGCAGGATATACAGTAAAACCAAGAGGTGGGTGTTAGCTCTACTACAAATTTGAACAGTTGGGGGTCAAAGACAGCTTTGCCATGTTGCATTATGCTTAAAAGGAGCTTGCTACATGTACGTTTCCTCCTCCTCCTTCATTCTTCTTAAATTCTCATAACCCTCGTTATCCCTGTTTACTCCAAAGTCTCTGCGTAAACTCATTTTTGTTTAATTCCTGCTACCTTTGTTTTCCGCTTAATTTCCCTATAAAACCTGTTTAACCCCTTTTCCCTTCGGTATAGGGTGCAAGGTTAATACATCAAACCTGATCTTATAACCCCTGTGCTAGTGTCTTAATCCTTCAGAACCCGCTTAAACCTACGTTTCTTTTGCTTGGACGCTTAAAGCATAATTCCACGCCATTATTAACCCTCTGTCAATTTGAAATCTCAGCCGTTGATCGCTTTAATCTAACGGTCTTTTTCTTTTGCCTGCACATTAAACTCTGTGCTCTTTCCTTACCATCCGACCGTCTATTGCCAGATCGACGGTGGACGCTCCTCCCGATTGCGTGACCTACACGCTTGTTAACCCGCGGGGGCAGTGGTATTCATATGCCACGTGTCTTATTTTTGTTGGATCGCGCGATGATTTATGGAAACCGCCGATCCTCGATAGGCGGTGCGAGGAATATCGCCGCCCGTGAAACCGCTGTTCCCCGCCAGCTAACTGTCACGCATCTCCAGGTCCTGATCACCGTCGGATTTGCCCGACGGTGATCCGACGGCTCTCATTCTTCCCGATTGTTAAACCTCCCGATGGCCTATGTAATAGTTCTCCGTCGTTGATTTGAATGATCTGACGACTAATACTCATTCTCAGGCCCTCGTGCATTTGACATATGGTTTGTGTGTTTTCGGCCTGTCCTCTACACACAAAAGAGAAAGATGAACGACGCCATCTACTACCTGTACCCTGCACAATAAAGCCCCAACAACTGCAATTAATAAACAACATGGCCGAGGACAAAAAGGACTGTCTCGAGCAGTTTAAAGCATTGAATAGTTGTGGGCTTCATTCATTTTTCACTTCATCTGCTTGAGAAGGATCATAGAACGACAGAAAAGGCTGATTTTGTTCATTAAACAGTCAGATCATGGCAGATTCCCATTCCAAAGAGTTAATATGGTTGTTGGCCCATTATTATCTTTCCTTGTATAGCGCAGGAGAGCAAATTTTGTAAACATATTCTATATATACCCAGAAACACAATGTAATGGGTTGATGAGTGTTATTTTGCTGTAAGGTTCAACTTCTGGAGATTGTAACTGTTGTGATACCTACAACGTCTGGTCTTCATTTCAAGCTAATGCAAGCTTATTTTGTTGTTAATTGCTCATTGTCCACTTCTTCTTCTTGTTCCAGGCTGTGCCTGTTTTACATGTATTCATGTGTTGTTAATGTTTAGCATTAGAGGGGCTGTCATCCCACCTCTATGTTAGGATTTAGCTGTATCATTGAATTTGCATGCAGGTTTCTATTGTTTTAATGCCAGAGAGCTATCATCCTGTATGTGTATTAGAAAACATATTTACAGACCTTTTAACTGGTTGCAGCTGGCCATCACAGGGTCCTATGAATCTGCTGGTGTGATCAGTGTTCTCCATCATCACTTATTCCTTAAACTGTGAGTAATTGGTGGTTTAAAGCCTTGTAGTCTGGGGGTGTTCACCCATGTCTAAGGTTAAGCACAGTAGAAGTGGTTATCTAGCTTGAACATGCAATATTTCTTTCATTCATCCACCATTTTTCCAACATTTTGTGTTGAGTTTGTAATGTTCCCGAGCATCTCTGAGATACAACCTAGGAGAGTTTCTTGGGGTGATAACATTAATTGGCATTGTTGCCAGGGAGAGGAGAATTGAAGCTCAGCTTCCTTGGGAGAACGACATAGCTTCAAGCTTTGATGACAGACAAGGTTTGAACACAGTTTCTGGTTGTAATCATCTGTCTGGCGACTCCATGGGAGGAAGACCATCCTTTGGCGACTCCACATTGCAGTTCTGGCGCTGTTGTTGAAGCATGTTCAGAGATATCTTCAGAAATCATCAGCTGAACCAGTGCCTGATCCTAAGAAGATCGTCCAGTAGAAGAAAATATCGTAGGAAGGAGCATCAGGATCAGGTAAGCCTTGGAATTTTTATGTATCTCTACCAGTGTAGAAATACCTTTAGAGATTAATACAACTCCTTAGTCATTCATTTCTCTTTTGGACCTGAGTTGAAAGAATCATCCATGCTGTCCATCATATTCCTTTGTTTCTGTCATTCTTTTCATTGATTCATTTGTTGGGTATACGACCAAAGTCCCACATTGACTAAAGGTGGGGAGGATCATGGATATATAAGGATGGACAAATATCTCCATTGGTATGAGGCCTTTTGGGGTATGTCCAAAAGCAAATCCATGAGGGCTTAGGCCCAAAGTGGACAATATCATACCATTGTGGAGATATATGGTGTCCAGAGTCCTTTCAAGTGGTATTAGAGCCATGCCCCGAAGTTAGCCAAGTGGATGAATCCTCAGAATACCGAACGAAGGTGGTGGGCCCCGGTAATATCACGATGGGATCCGTGGATGAGCTCGGTTAGACAGGCGGTGTGCTCCGGATTCTTCATGGACGTGTCCTAGTCCTAACACGGTGAAGAGGAGTTGACCTGGGATAGAGCAAGCTCTCGAGGCAGGTGGTTCTCCATGTAAGGCGTGTGCTTCCAATGCATTGGAGCAGAGAATCCTGGTTGGTAGAGAGTGGACATATGGATAATCGTTTGAGGGGAGGCTCGATGGTCCTTTGTTCGAGGGGAGGATTGTTGGGTATACGACAAAAGTCCCACATTGACTAGAGGTGGGGAGGATCATGGATATATAAGGATGGACAAATATCTCCATTGGTATGAGGCCTTTTGGGGTAAGTCCAAAAGCAAATCCATGAGGGCTTAGGCCCAAAGTGGACAATATCATACCATTTTGGAGATATGTGGTGTCCAGAGTCCTTACATCATTCCACTCAGTCCACCAGTATCCCTTTCGTATACCTCAGCCATGGCAGGCCAGCAATCTCTCACAAAGATAGAACGAATAGTTGCTGCTAGGTATGAGCCCTTAGACTTTCCTACCCCTTTGAATGCCATGCCTGCAGGAGATTATCAAGACTTTATGCCTAAGTTTACTGGTTCTGATGAAGTATCAGCTGAAGAGCACCTCGAATCTTTTTATTGCTATGCTGATAACCTAGATATCAATGAAGAGGATGTCTGGATGAGGGTTTTTGTCCAAAGCCTAGATGGGGAAGCTAGAAAATGGTTTAGAAAGTTACCCCCTAGGTCTATTGCAGACATTGAGGCTTTAGATGGTGTGTTCCTAAAGCACTGGGGAAATAATAATGATCTGCTCTTTTATCATGATGAATTTGGGAACTTGCAGGGAGAATATGGTGAGCTGTTGTCAGATTTCAACATCAGATTCAATCATATGTACAGCAGAATGCCAGCTGAAATAAGACCAACCCCTACTTCTGCCATGCTTACTTATGCTAATCCCTTCGATTCTCAGTTTTGCCTGCTGTTAAGAGAAATAAGATGCGCTTCTTTGGCTGATATGCAAGCTGTAGCCTTTGAAGTAGAAGCAAATATCATTGTTGCAGACAGACTTGAAGGTGATGCTGATAGGAGAAGACAGGGAGGTGAATCCCCATCATCTTATGGTCCTGAAATAGATGAATTAACTAGGATGATTGAGTTTTTAACCTCTGAAGTTTCCAAGTTAAAAGTTGAGTAGTATTTTGAGGAGGCAGCAACTCATTGTTCCATTTCTTTTTCAACTTCAAATTGATACAGAGGAGCAAATGAGCATGTGCAGATTTTGCAAAGAAATAAGATTACAAATGAAGACAAAGGGGTGAGGCCCCTTTTACAGAATATAGTCATGGAAGAAGTGCAGCAAGAGGAGGAGGTCCATGTTTTGGAAGGTGCTCCTTTCCTAACAAGGGCTGCTTATGAGAAAGCAATATCCAAAGGCACTGCTCAGCAATTTGTTGTAGCTGCAGAACAACAAGTTGACCAGCAGGGGCAGCCAGCAGCAAATCCCTTCCTCCAAGAATTTGAGCCTAAGGCCAAAGCATCTTCTAATGGCTATGCAGATCTGCAAGTTGAACAACCTGTTGTTATCCCCAGCACAATGATCAAGAAGGGAGAAGAAAGCTCCCCATCATCTTTTGTTTCTCTGTCTGATCAAAAGAAAATCCCTCAAAGTTGCCACTTGAACACTGAGGCAGAACATAATTCAATGCTCAAGGCTGAAACTGATCATCTCAGTCTTGATATTTTGATACCTGCTCAGATGGCCCCCACACAGAATAAAAGGGCAGCTTATCAAATGATAGAGGAAGAGGATGTGCAGTCTTGGAGTTCCTCCTTGGATAAGGATTGTTCAAAGAAAGATTCAGGAGCAGATAAGGTTTCTGTGTCCCCTACACATGAACATATCGGTACACCATTCATATTTATTGTGCAGGCCACAGAAGACAAAAACATGTACACAGCAACAGTGATTATTTAGCAGGTGTACAAAGGCCCCTGTAAAGAGCATCCAAGGAGGAAAATACATAGAAGGGAAATGAAATTTGATCCATATCTTCCTGTCAAGCTCAAATGTCCTAAACTGTTTGAGGTGGAGGATCAAATAAATCCTATCTTGCTAATCTATGATGAACTAGATGACAGGCAACAATTTTGATGGCCCAACAAATGGGCAATTTTTGAAGTCCTAAGTTTTTTAGGCATTAATGATTGTAAGCAGTTTCTTTTTCATGTTTAGGAGTAGATCTAGTTTGACTCCATGCCCAATGGATACTAGGCAAATGTTTTTAAAGCTGAGTTTTGTATGAAGGCATTGGTCTGCAGGTTCTTGAGACCTCAAAGGGAGGATCTCATCCCCAGAAGGAGCCAGTGGTAGCTCTGCTACAAATTTGAACAGTTGGGGGTCAAAGACAACTTTTCCATGTTGCATTATGCTTAAAAGGAGCTTGCTGCATGTACGTTTCCTCCTCCTTCATTCTTCTTAAATTCTCATAACCCTCGTTATCCCTATTTACTCCAAAATCTCTGCGTAAACTCATTTTTGTTTAACTCCTGCTACCTCTATTTTCCGCCGAATTTCCCTATAAACCCTGTTTAACCCCTTTTCCCTTCGGTCTAGGGTGCAAGGTTAATACATCAAACCTGATCTTATAACCCCTGCGCTAGTGTCTTAATCCTTCAGAACCCGCTTAAACCTACGTTTCTTTTGCTCAGGCGCTTAAAACATAATTCCGCGCCATTATTAACCCTCTGTTGGTTTGAAATCTCAGTCGTTGATCACTTTAATCTAACGGTCTTTTTCTTTTGCCCGCACATTAAACTCTGCGCTCTTTCCTTACCATTTGACTGTCCATCACCAGATTGACAGTGGACGCTCCTCCCGATCATGCGACTTGCGCGCTTGTTAACCTGCGGGGGCGGTGGTATTCATATGCCACGTGTCTTATTTCTGTTGGATCGTGCGGCGATTTACGGAAACCACCGATCCCCGATAGGCAGTGTGGGGAATACCGCCGCCCGCAAAACTGTTGTTCCCTACCGGCTAACTTTCGCGCATCTCCAACCCCCAATCACCGTCGGATCTGCTCGGTGATGATCCAAGGGCTCTCATTCTTCTCGATTGTTAAACCTCCTGATGGCCTCTGTAATAGTTCTCCACCGTTGATTTGAATGATCTGACGGCTGATATTCATTCTCAGGCCCTCGTTCATTTGACATATGGTTTGGGTGTTTTTGGCCTATCCTCTACGTGCGAAGGAGAAAGATCAACGACGCCATCTTCTACCTATACCCTGCGCAATAAAGCCCCAACAACTGCAATTAATCAATAGCGTGGCCAAGGACAAAAAATTCTGTCTCGAGCAGTTTAAAGCATTGAATAGTTATGGGCTTCATTCATTTTTCACTTCATCTGCCCGAGAAGGATCACAGAACGACAGAGAAGGCCGATTTTGTTCATTAAACAGTCAGATCATGGCAGAGGCCCATTCCAAAGAGTTAATATGGTTTTTGGCCCATTATTATCCTTCCTTGTATAGCGCAGTAGAGCAAATTTTGTAAACATATTCTATATATATCCAGAAACACAATGTAATGGGTTGATGAGTGTTATTTTGCTGTAAGGTTCAACTTCTGGAGATTGTAACTGCTGTGATACCAGCAGCATCTGGTCTTCATTTCCAGCTAATGCAAGCTTCTTTTGCTGTTAATTGCTCACTGTCCACTTCTTCTTCTTGTTCCAGGTTGTCCCTGTTTTACATTTATTCATGTGTTGTTAATGTTTAGCATTAGAGGGCCTGTCATCCCACCTTTGTGTTAGGATTTAGCTATATCATTGAATTTGCATGCAAGTTTCTATCGTTTTAATGCCAGAGAGCCGTCATCCTGTTTGTGTATTAGAAAACAGATTTACAGACCTTTTAACTGGTTGCAGCTGGCCATCACAGGGTCTTGTACATCTGCTGGTGTGATCAGTGTTCTCCATCATCACTTATTCCTTAAACTATGAGTAATTTGTGGTCTAAAGCCTTGTAGTCTGGGGGTGTTCACCCATGTCTGGGGTTAAGCACAGTAGAAGTGGTTATCTGGCTTGAACATGCAGTATATCTTTCATTTATCCACCATTTTTCCAACATTTTTGTTGAGTTTGTAATGTTCCCGAGCATCTCTGAGATACAACCTAGGAGAGTTTCTTGGGGTGATAACATTTTCTCTAGATTGGGCCTAGTAGTCCCGGGATGGGATGTACAGTAAAGCCCGAAGAATATGTCTCAGTGTAGGGCCTACTGATCACTAGCTCAGACTGTGGATTGCAGTAAAGCCTAAGAGACTAGGAGACATGAAAATTCCTCACGGTGTAGGTGGAGAAATTCGGTGGCATCCATGCTTGTTTTGCCTAGTTATCGGGTGGAGATCACGATAAATCATGTTATGATTTGTTCATTGTGTTTGCCTAGTGATCCGAGATGGATAACTGTAAAGCTTAGTTTCTATTGATGAGGGTGAGGCGGTTTAGCCTCAGTATGCCCTGGTTGGTTCTTTTGGTTTGAGTCCGACATTCATGCTTATAATATGGCACAGGGGTGAAAGGTTGAAGAGAGATTTGGCTCAGCCAATCTATGGTCAGGTGGAATGTGGGAGTCCCATCTCCAGTTGGTTTATTGCATTAATTAATGAGAAATTCATTCCCTTGATTTTCATGTGTAAATGTACTGATGTATATGTGGATTCTATGGCTGATGTGTTTATGATATTTCTATTCCTATTATGTTGGTTATAGGTATGTCTTATGACAGCAACTATGTATGGCTCTCAACATGTTTTACTTGTAAATGAATGGATAATGTATCTATGGCCTAATAGATGATAATGCAGCAAAAGACACGAGGGAACAATGGTTCATAGCGATTCTCAAATAAATATGATATCCCTACACTTAATTATGTTGTTTACACCTATAGGTTACATGTTGATGATATGTTTGACAAAATGTCTGACATGGCTAGTAGGGGTTTGATTAAAGTCTTGTTCAACTTATTTATTTTGCATTATTTTTTCCCTATACTTTTACTGGTTTTAAGCTATCACTCCATTCTTGGAAGTGACCTGGGCTCTCGGCCTAAAAAAGTGGCTTAAATCCAAGAGTCACTGGCACATAACTAGAAATTTTAGTCTCTGGTCACTGGAAGGGAAGCGTGTGAGAGCGACTTTAGGTTTCTATTCGCTCTCTTGCCTATAGCATGGGAGCAACTAAGGCCTAAGATGTCCAAAACATTAGTGGGACCCAGGGATAGGCTATCTGAGTGGCTGACATGTCTCGTAAGGATTTTGAAGCTGATATTGGATGACTGTGTGTGATGTTTATGTTGATTCCACTTCCTTAAGTTAAATTAGGAGGTTGAATCAGATCATAGTAGCCTCTCGTCTCATGTTTACCCCGGTTGGCTAGTTACTTGAGTAGATATGGGAGGAGGGTGTTACAGAATGGCATCAGAGTATGGTTCACCCTTAGACTGGATGGGCGGTGTGTGTTGGTCATGCATGCATGTCAGTTTCATGTGCGTCTTTTACACTTACATTCCATGTGCTTGTTTCATTTGTTGGATGATTGAATATGGTTGTAGTAAGGTTGTCATCTTGAATTTGATGTTGATTTTGTGGAAGGCATCATAATGAGTATATGAATGGTTACATATTGTTATATGTCGCTTAGATGTTGATTTTATGTCACCTACTTACATCCTTGTATATTAGGCCACATGCTTGTAGATTTGATTACATGTATCAGTCTTGTAGTTTGATTACAAGAATTGATCGCTTATGCTCGACTACATGCGTTTATGTGTATGTGTAGTTGATTTGGCATTGCTTATGCATGTTGATGGTTGCATGTGCCAATGTGTACAATGGAGAAATGGTTGTTTTCATGCATGAGGTCATAGCATGCATTGTTGATATGGCCTTGCATTGATGACTGGACCGTAACTAGAGTGATGTTTATGTGTTGATACATTTATTTGTGTATGTCTATATTTTGTTATGATTATGTTATGCATGTATCATGCTGATTTAGTGATATTGCAGACAATGTATCCTCCCCAAGCTATACTAAGGTACGTTGATTTATTGTGATTTGGTTTATCTGACATATTATGGATTATAAGAAAAAGATCAAATGGCTAGAAAGGTGGTAGGCTACATAGAATCTCCCTATGCATCAAATGAGTAGCATGGTGCAGGACATACTTCTGATTTGGCAGATACATTAAAAAGCATGAAGTAAGAAATAAGGAGTTGTAAGGCTGACAATGACCGAATCATACATGCATAAGAGAAGTAAGTAGTTAATGCAATACTTCTTCAGAGTTTGTCAGACATGCAGCGACAAGGGTCACTTCGGATCAGTGATGGACATGAGGATAGAACTAATGGGGCATATGGAAGTAGGTCTCATGGTAGACACATGTTGGATAGATATGATATAGTGAGAGATGGCAGGTTGTTGGACACTCTGGATAGGAGGGGCGATGCGTACATGTACTATTCTAGTTCTGGTTCTGATAAACATCATGATCGTCATCGCTATCATCCTTATAGGAGGAATGATAGGAGATACTTGTCGGATGAATTCAAGAAAGAAAAAAAAAAAAAAACCTACTTTTGATGGAGATGTGAAGAAGACAGAAGATGCAAAGGCTTAGATAATTGGGATGAACAAATTATTTGAGTTGCATGAGTACACGGATAACGTGAAGGCTAGAATAGCTATCTTCATCTTGAAAGATAAAGCAGATATCTGGTGGGAAGATGTTAAGTGGGTCAAAAACATTAGGACAGATGACTTGATTTGGTGGGAGTTTAAGAGGATTTTTAGGAAGAAGTACTTGTCAGAGAGGTACTATGACAGTAAGGCCAAGGAATTCTATGAGCTAAAGATGGGATCAATGACATATGAAGAGTACACGACCAAGTTTTTGGAGCTATTGAGGTATGTACCGTATCTTACTGATGAGAAGGATAAATTTCAAAGGTTTTCCAGTGGTTTTCCATTAGAATTTAGAGATCGGATTGAGTATGATGAGCCTCGGTCACTTGAGGAAGTCATTGGGAAATTGAAGCATTGCTATGAATAATCAAAGCGTAAGAATGAATCTCAGCAAGGATGGAAGGGAAAAGACAAAGGTAAAGGTAAATGGCAACCTAAGAGAACAAGGCCTCAAAATGCAGATGAGAAAGAAAATGTGGCACCGCAAAGGAAGTGTAATGCAGCTAGACAGGGACATGAGTCGCAACAGAAACATAGAGGTGTGGGTACCATTTGGTTGGAGTGTTGGACATGTGGAAAGGAACAACTTAAGAGAGATTTTCCATAGAATCACTGTGGTAGGCCTCAAATATACATTACACATGAGGCGTAGAATTTTGGGGATGTTGGGCAGAGCATTCCTTGTATCTATGCAATAGTGGACAACCAACAGGCATAATACCAGGCATCTATCATTGAGATGGATAGTAAGATTTGTGATCAAGTTATTTCTATTTTGATTCACCCTGGACCTAATTATAGCCATGTTAGTCCTAACTTGGTGGATAAGTGTGGTTTGAGTAAGGAATTTCATGCAAAGTCTTGGTCAGTGTAGTTGGCTCTAGGTATAAGAAGCGAGTTCATCATTGGGTAAGAGTTTGCGCATTTGACTTGAATGGTATGCCTACCACAACACATATAAATGTATTACCATTGAGATCATATGATATGTTGTTGGGCATGGATTGGTTGTATCTTCATATAACCAAGGTAGACTGCTATGATAAATCTATTGAGTGTGTTGATGACAATGGGGAACCAAGAGTCTTGCAGGGTAAGAAGAAAGCCACATCAGTTAGGATGGTGACAACCATGCAAGCAAAGTGTAGCTGCAGGAAAGGGTGTATGTTATTTGTAGTACACATTTCTACTGATAAGGGTAAGGAGGTTTAGGATGCAAATGTGTTGAGGAGGTACCCAGTTTTATAGCAGTTTCAGAATGTATTTCCTGAGGACATTACAGAGTTTCCACCTCATAGGGAGGTAGAATTTTCTATTGAGTTAGTGCCAGGGGAAAATCCAGAATCAAAGGAACCTTATAGGATGAGCACACTTGAGTTGGTCAAGTTAAAGTTGCAATTGATGGAAATGTTGGACAAGGGATACATTAGGCCAAGTGTATCACCTTGGGGCACACCGATATTGTTCGTGAAGAAGAAAGATGGTACCCTCGGACTATACATTGACCAAAGGTAGTTGAACAAAGTGACTATCAAGAACAAGTACCCATTGCCAAGGATTGAGGACTTGTTTGATTAGCTGAACGGAGTAGCAATGTTCTCTAAGAATGACTTGATATCGGGATACCTTCAGGTACACATCCAAGAGGAGGACATTTACAAGACTATGTTTCAGACCATGTATGAGCATTATGAGTTTGTTTTTTTCCATTTGGCTTAACTAATGTTCCAGCTACGTTTATGTGCTTGATGAATAATGTGTTGCATTCGTATTTGGATAAGTTTGTTATTTAGTTCATTGATGATATATTGGTATATTCTAAAAATGATGAATATCATGTTGAGCATTTAGAAATAGCGTTGAGGCTATTAAGAGAGAATAAGTTGTATGCTAAGCTCAACAAGTGTAGTTTCTTTTAGACTAAGGTACATTACTTTGGACATGTTGTCTCCAAGGAGGGCATTGCAGTAGATCCAGAGAAGATAAGAGTAATCATGGAATGGGTAGCTCCTAAGAATGTGGATGAGGTGAGATCTTTCATGGGTTTGGTTGGCTATTATAAGAGGTTCATCAAGAACTTCTTGCAGATTTCTTATCATATCACATCATTGCAAAGGAAAGTTAAGAAGTTTGAATGGACAGAGGTGTGTGAGGCTAGCTTTGAGAAACTTAAGCAGTTGTTGACACATGCACAAATGCTACAGATTGCAGATCCGGACAAAGAATTTGTGGTATGCACAAATGCTTTCAAGAGAGGGATTGGTGGAGTCCTTATGCAGGATGGACAAGTGGTATGCTATGAGTCCTAGAAACTAAATGAGAATGAGAAGAACTACTTGTCACATGATCTTGAGTTGGAAGTGATTATACATGTATTTAAGATGTAGAGACATTATCTTCTTGGCATAAGGTTTGTACTTATGAGTGATCACATTGGGTTGAGGTATTTGTTTGACCAGCTGAATCTGAATGCTAGACAGGCTAGATGGTTGGCCACAGTCAACAAGTTTGATTTAGAGATCAAGTATATCAAAGGTAAAGAGAACATGGTGGCAGATGCTCTCAGCAGACGGGTACAGGTAAATCATTTGGAAACTATGAGCTCCTATGGGATGATCTACAAGATAGGATCTCGCAAGAATGTCAACAGGATGTCAGGTATATGGAGATTGTGCATAGGTTGCAACAGGGTGCTAGTACAGGTACTATTGATAGTATAGGTATAGGTGTTGGTACATGTATAGGTAGTGGTACAGGTACTGGTGGCAGTATAGGTATATACACATGTAGGGGTATAGGTGCAGGTGTACAGGGTATGGATTATTATCTTACAGCAGATGGATTGGTCAGGTTCTTAGACAAGATATATGTACCAGATAACAGTGAGCTCAAGAAGGTGATCCTGAGAGAGTTTCATGCAAAACCATATTCGGGTCACCAAGGTTATCAAAAGACACTGACAACAATGAAGATATTTTACTATCGGTCGAATTTGAAGAGGGATGTAGTAGAGTTTGTGGCGAGGTGTTTCGACTATCAGCGAGTGAAAGAAAACTGAAAAACATCCAGGTGGACTACTATAGTTGATCGCAATTCCAAAATGGAAATGGGAGGTTATTTCCATGGATTTCATCAAAGGGTTTCTGAAGATAGTGAGACATCATGATTCCATCATGGTTACAGTGGATAGTTTGACAAAGGTTGCACATTTCATTCCAGTGAAGTCTACATTCTCAGCTACCGATGTGGCACATGTATTCATTAGATATGTGGTCAGATTTCATGGTGTTGTAAAGAAGATTGTGTCAGACAAGGATGCGAAGTTCACTTCTAAGTTCTGGAAGGAGTTATTTCTAGGTTTGGGCACAAAGTTGGCCTTCAATACAACTTATCATTCGCAGAAATATGGACAGATAGAAAGGGTCAACAAGATATTGGAGGACATGTTGAGGATGTATTTGATGCATCAACAACAAAAGTGGGAAGAGTATCTCCTCTTGGTAGATGTGGCATACAACAACAGGTATCAAGAATCATTGAGAATGAGTCCTTTTGAGGTATTGTATGGGTGGAGTTGTAACACTCCCATCAGTTGGAGTGATCCAATTAGCAGGGTATTGATTGGACCAGATATGTTGGCAGACATGGAATAGGAAATGTAGGTGATCAAGCATAATCTAAAGGTATCACAGGATAGACATAAGAGTTATGAAGATAGGAATAAGTTGTTCAAGGAGTTTCAAGTTAGGGAACAAGTGTACATGCGAATCAAATCAAAGAAGAGATCCTTGCGGATTGGATCTTGTGCCAAGATGGCACCACGGTTTTATGGACCCTTCAATATCATTATGAGGATTGGGCCAGTAGTGTATCGAATTGCACTGCCTTCGAGAGTGAAAGTCCATGATGTTTTCCATGTATATTTTCTTAAGAAGTTTGTTAAGGATGTTGATCATGTGATTGGCAAGTCTGTATTGTAGGTGGAACCAGATGGAGAATCACTGCCAGAGGCTCAGTTTATATTGCAGAAAAAGGTGCTCATGCTCTAGAATCGAGAAATCCAGCAAGTTAAAGTGCAGTGGAAGCACTTTGGGCCCAATGAAGCTACATGGGAGATGGCAGATCAGATGCGGGCTATGTATCCTTCCTTGTTTACCGATTGAGGCAAAGAATCTTTGATATGGTGTTTTGGTATATGCTTTGATATGGTGTTTGATATATGCTTTGATATGGTGTTTTGGTATATGCTTTGATATGGTGTTTTGGTATATGTTTTGGTACATGTTTTTGCTATATACTTTGGTGATATTGCTATATGTACATATGTATATGGATGTAAATAATGCCATGAGATAAGTTATAAAGCTACATGAGAAGTATGTCTTGTTTCAGTGGGTTGCTAAGGTATATTTGTGATTTAACACCAAGGATGGTGTACCCCAAGTGGGAGGGTTCTGTAACAACTCTAGTGAAAATTCCATGTAATAAAAGTTAAAAAAATAACCACAGTTGATGAGACACTTATTCTAAGTTGAATTTTGGGCAAGACATCCTAGTGTGCGGTGTTCATTGGATTCTTTATAGCTAAGGAAATTGGAAAAGGCAATGGCTAAGGCTTTGGAAAGGAAAAATGGCATTTTTCGAACATTTATTTATGAAAATAATGGAAATTAGGAGAAAAGGATGGTGAAAGGTCATAAGTTGCATGTGAGGAGGAAATTGAAGGAAAATAATGGAAAATGAAGAAAATAGAGGCCTCATATATAAAAAGGATTCTAAGGATCAGTTGGTAACCTTTTGTCAGTTGAGTTTTGGAGCTCTCTCATTACTCTCTCTCTCTCTCTCTCACTCTTAGACATTTACAGTTTCCTTAGAGCAATTATGGCATTGGAGCAAGAAAGGCAAAGAAGGCAAGACGAAGTAGAGATCAAACAGGAAAAGGCAGGATCAAGCAACTACAATAGGCTTCCTTGCAGGTATTGACTTACATGTGTATTTTCATTACTAGATTTGGCATGCATGATATTGAATGTGGTTATTTTCTATCATGGCATGGGCTTTTCTAGGTGTAAAAGTTTTTTCAGCGTAGCCTTGCTATTTTCGGATAGTCATGGTGTGATGGGGTTCTCATGTTTTGGTTGAGATGGATTTCTAGATGGATTTGAAGCTAAGTGGGGTGGATCTATGAATGATAGAGCACATGACCTAATCGTCCCTGAACCGGACTTTGGATCACGGTAAAGCCACTAACCTAGTGACCCCTGAGCCAGACTGTGGGTTGTGGTAAATACAGGATTGTGTTTCCTCGATGGGCCTAGGAATCCGTTCCGGTGAATGGAAGGATATACAGTAAAGCAAAGAGGTGTATTTTCTCTCAGTTAGGCCTAGTAGTCCCGGGATGGGATGTATGGTAAAGCCTGGAGAGTATGTCTCGGTGTAGGGCCCAGTGATCCCTAGATTAGACTGTGGATTGTGGTAAAGCTTGAGAGACTAAGAGACAGGAAAATTCCTCATGTTGTAGGTGAAGAAATCCAGTGGCATCCATGCTTTTTTGGCCTAGTGATCGGGTGGAGCTCATGGTAAAGCCCGTTATGATTTGTTCATTGTGTTGGCCTAGTGATCCGAGATGGATTATGGTAAAGTCTGGTCTCTATTAATAAGGTTGAGGTGGTTTAGCCTCGGTATGCCCTGGTTGGTTCTTTTGGTTCAAGTCCCACATTCATGCTTGGAATATGGCACGAGGGTGAATGGTTAAAGAGATATTTGGCTTAAACAATCTATGGTCTAGTGGAAAGTGGTAGTCCCATCTCCAGTTGGTTCATTACATTCATTAATGAGAAATTCATTCCATTGATTTTCATGTGTAAATGTATTGATGTATATGCCGATTTTATGGCTGATATGTTTATGATATTTATGTTCCTATTATGTTGGTTATATGTATGCTTTATGACAACAACTATGTATGGCTCTCAGCATGTTTTTACTTGTAAATGAATGGATAATGTATCTATGGCCTAATAGATGATAATGAAACAAAAGACATGAGGGAACAATGGTTCATAACGATTCTCAGATAAGTATGAGATCCCTACACTTAATAATGATGTTTACACCTGTAGTTTACATGTTGATGATATGTTTGACGAAATGCCTGGCACGACTAATAGGGTTCAGATTAAGGTCTTGTTCAACTTATTTCTTTTGCATCATTTTTTCCATGTACTTTTACTAATTTTAAGATATCACTCCATTCTGGGCAGTGACCTGTGCTATGGCCCTAAAAAAATGGTTTAAATCCTAGAGTCATTGGCACAAAATTGGAAATTTTAGTCTCTCGTCGCTGGCAGGCAAGCCTGTGAGATCGACTTTGGGTTTCTAGACGCTCTCTTGCCTATAACATGGGAGTGATTGAGGCCTAAGATGTCCAGAACATTAGTGGGACCCGGAGATATGCTGTCTGACTGGCTGACATGTCTCCTGAGGATTCTGAAGCTAATGTTGGATAATTGTGTGTGATGTTTCCGTTGATTCCACTTCCTTAAGGTCACTTAGGATGTTGAATCCAATCATAGTAACCTCTTGTCTCATGTTTACCCCAGTTGGCTAGTTACTTGGGTAGATGTTGGAGGAGGGTGTTACAGTTTTCATGATGCAGTTTGATCGAGATTATTATGATAGAAAAATGCAAAAATTTAAGGTTATAAATTCAAATTTCTTGATTTTCCACATAGCATGAAGGCTATAGTAATATTTCAACTATGTCACACAAGTACAAGCCACAAGCCACGATTATATATATGCTCTTAATGAGACAAATATTATAGTAGTGCTTAAAATGAAGTGTTGAACAACAAATAAAAATGATAAACCATATTATTGCCTAATTAAATAAATAAATAAAAATAATTAATTAATTCAATTTAATTTACTATATTATAGTTTTCTTTTTATTAATAAAATTACAAGAAAAAATTATAATATACAATCATGAAATAAATTTAAATAATAAATTCATATTTGTAACTATGATATTTCACAATATATAACTAGTGCTGCCATATAAATTAAATGATTGGTAAATCTTGATAGGCATCAATAATAAGCTTCAAAAGACTTCATGATACATACATTTTATGTTGCTAAAATTAAAAAATCCTAAAACTTAACTAAATTATAATTTCATTTAAAATTATTATTATTAATTATAAAAAAGAAGTAATATATAACCTTGCCTAGATCCATCTTAACTTTGGATCTACCAGGCTTTGAAAGGGATCAAATATCTTTTCACTTTAAAAGAGGTTTGCATCTCAAGAGATTCGGCCCTAGATGGATATAGAGTGGTTTAATTAATAATTATTATTATTATTGTTATTAATTTTATGTTTTTTTTATTTTCTTTTTAGTTTTATGTAATTTGACAGAGTTAAAATTTTAAACGTGACATTACATTACAACATCTCTACCATGAGAGCACCCCTTGGTGCAATTAAACATATATACATTTAAAAAAAACATGTAACAAGATTCTTATCCATCGTGATTCACGTTTTCTTTACCATGGCGATTCCTAATCTATAAAATAGGATTTGTTACAATATTGCGAGAAAAATACCATATCTTATCAATACCACATGCCCAAAAACCCATAACTCATTTCATATAACACTTGTTCATATGTCATTTTAATTAAAAAGACAAAAGGCCATAACTACTTTAGAGATAAATTTGTGAATACTACTAAGAATATTCTCTGGAGGTTAAATCCCTACCATCCATTAGATAATTACATAGGTATCTATTTCATAATAAACTTTCTACAATTTCAATTTAGTTACCATTAATTATTAGGTGAATGGTAGAGATTTAATCTCCATGGAATATGTTGGAATATTCATAGTAGTATTCACACATAAAGGGTTAAGATTTATCAACAAGTTAGTTATGCTCTTTTAATTAATTTATTTCAAATTAATTAATGAAAGAAAACGTCATATGAACACGTAATATTAGGAATGTGGTATTTATAAACAATGGTTTTGTAAGAAGAGGTATTCACAAGTTAAGAATTTCCATGGGAAAGTGGGGGCGAATCTCCATGGTTAAGAATGTCATTACATATTTTTTTAAATGTAATTTTTTTTTTTTTTTGTTAACTTGAATTTCCAAAAGAGGACTAAAATCCAGGAGATACTTGAGACTAACAAGTTTATTACCAATAACGGACAATCATGACAACATATAAATCTCCTTGAAGATTCAAGATTTAAAGGTAGGAAATGCATGTGGCATGACTTTCCCTAAGTTGACTAATTTTTCATTGTCTTCTTGGATCAATTCCTTATTACTCTTGCACGTTTCTCTGTCTTTCCTAGATATCACCTTGAAATCCTTTGTTTGAATCCCAAGACCAGATTGTGAAGAACTTGAGCCCAATTACTTTCTTCGAAGATAGGTGTTATATAGAATCCTAACGTGATGAGTTCACATGTCCTTCTCATATTTTCCATGCCATTCTTCTATAATGGAAATCTATCGTGGGTCATCCAGATCCATATCTTATGGTAGGGCTTTTTCTCCAACTTCTTTCAAAGGGGAGCCAATCATTTCTCGTGGTGAAGAATTTGGCTAGTGCTCTTCAAGAGACTTTTGCGCGACCTCTGTAGGATTTGAAAGAGAGTTATGGGATTTTCCTTCTGCTGATTGCATGTTTATTTGAATTGTGTCTTTCTTTGGAAATTCCTTTGGAGAGGAGAGGGAATTGATCTAGGGATCTGGTCAAGATTTGAGGTACCCCGGGGACTCAAATATCTTCTTCTTTGGGGAAATTTCCCCACATAAAATGGTATTTTCTAAGAAGGGTTTGAAGAGCATGATCCTACATATATTGGATATGTTCTCCAATCTTTCTAGATTTCATGTCATGTTTTGGATCTTCAACCGCTTTTGGTAGGCAAAAACCTGATTTATAGCTTGCCATGATGCACCTAGCAGAGATTTTGTTGTGAGAAACCCCACTTTGTCTAACTCCTATATGAAAATGATGTTGAAGATGAGGAGATTGAAGGAAAATACCAGTAGATCCATAATCATTATGAACTCCTAAAATAATCTAGCTAAAGGAGGGGAAAGAGCCCCCTCTCACAGAGATGAGCATAAGTGGCTATGTAGAAGAAACCCTAGAATTTGCAGAGCATAACATTTTTTAATAATAAATACTAATAATAATTTAAAATAAAGTTATAATTTAGTTAACTTTTATGATTATTTTTTTTTAGTTTGGGAAAAGTGAGATGTATAATGGGGCAAATGTTTTGATGCTTATCATGGATTGATGTCTATGGACATTTACCAACCATCTAATTTATATGGCTACACTAGTTATTGATAATTAAATTAAAATTTTGTAAGCCCTATTCCAAAATAGACATGTCTCATAAATATACATAAATTTGTTAAATTTAAATATATAATTACAATAAAATTATATGTGTGTGTGTGAGTGTGTTAGTTATGCATTAAAATCAATTTTATAGTCAAGATTAAAATAACAATACATAATTCATATTGATAACTATTATATTTCAAAACTTAATATTTAAATTTAATTAATAAGCATATATTTCTATATAAAAATGTGAAATTTGTATAAATCTAAAAAATACTATGAAGAAAAAACATAGTTCCATTTCTATATAGAGATTTGAAATTTGTATACATATAAATAATATTATGAAGAAACAACATAGTACCATCTTAATTTCGGATCTACCAAGTTCTAAGAGGATTCAAATCTCTCGATTTGCAAATATCTTCTCAAATTTTACACTCAAGAAAAAATTTGCATCTTGAGATATTTGATCCCCTCTATGCTTGATAGATCTGAATTTAACATGGATCTATACTAGTTTTGAATTAAATTAATACTGTTATTATAATATAGAAGAATTTTGAATGTAAATTTATGATTATATAGATTGTAAATATACTCAATATAAGTAAGTAAGATTTGTCAAAGATGGTTATAAAATAATTTTGTTTTAAAATGATATAAAGTATAAAATGCACTTAAATTTGTAAGATGATTTTTTTTTTAGGAAATATTCTAGCAGATTGACCCTAAGGGATCACATCCCACATGCTTATTAGAAACGCATAACCTCAAGGGAATTGAGGAGAATTAACCTAGTGATCTCCCATTGGCGAGGTCCTTTAGCAAGGAAAACTCGACAAATTGAACTAACTCTCAGGGCTTTTGTAAGATTATTATTAACATAGATATTTAATATTTTGAAAATTGGAGGGTGTAAGATTAGATGGTCGGGATGTCCAGTATGTGTTATATTATTTGTATAATTAATTTAATATTTAAATGGGAGAAGGGTGGGATAGATAGAGCCCCTTACTCTTATTATATTTTTTATATTTTTGGTTAGCGAGTTAGGGTTTTGGATGCTTCATGATCTTATGGAAAATGTTAAAGTAGAGATGTGACTCTAAACATTTATTAGTTTTCCTTTGAGAATTTCCAGGTAAATCTTAATATGTGATTGTTTTTGTTTACTTTTCTACATTGCTAATTACTGTAAAAGGTTAAAAATTAGAATGCAAAAATCCATTAATCATATTTTAATCTCCATTACTAAGTAATTTAAAGGTTTGACTATTAATTGTATGATTAGTAGTTTAACAAAACACAAGACTGATTAATATTTTAATTTAATTATTGATATTTACAAAAAAAAATAGATAGTAATTTGTATTAATAAAACTGGGATTAGGCCCACGATTCAAGATTCAGGTTAGAACACGCAAGAGAAAACCAAAACCTTGCATGGTGACCACATTATAATTGATGATTAAATCCATTCCAATTGAAAATTTTCCAAAAAACTCCTAAAATCCAGATAAATTTTCAACACATTCCTTTTTAAAAAACAATTACCTTTCCTGAAGAATTATCTTTTGAATTTATTTTAACTTGGGTCCAAGCCCCATTTTATGCAAGTTTTGCAGAGGCACCCATGTTTGAGGAAGTTCGACTTTTGGAATCCACCTTATGTTCCAGAAGAGGGAGGATTGCCTCCGCTTGGTATGCCCCCGATCTGACTTTGATGTTGTAGTCTAGTGGGGGCATGAACCCAATTGGAGCTACAAGTCCTTTACCTTTGTCTAGAAAGGAAGGTTCTTGAGTTTTTATTCTTTTGAGGGACTTTTGAAGAAGCATAAGAGATATTTGTTATCTTCGCATCGCCCAAATTTGCCTCGTTATTGTGTGCCTTCACACAATTTTCAGTTGAAATTGACATTTCTAACATTTCCTGGGATATATCATTTGATGGATCTGTGATTTGTAAACCCTTATGCACACAACTCTCTTTGCGAGAAGTAGAGAGGGAATACTTTGAAGAGATTGAGTAGTGATTGAAAGTTCCACCTGCCCACCATTTTGATTTTCGAGAAGATGAATTTCATTTTAACTTCCTTGCATTGGGGCAGGTTTGGAGAGAATGACCTATCTCATAGCAGACTCTGCAACAAAAGGAGACGTTTTCGTAGTCCAAAGATCAAACTAAGGAAAATTTGGGGCTAATAAGCTTTAATTCAGTAGGGAGGCCCTTGTTGAAGTCCATTTCCACACAAATGCAAGCATACATGGGCTTTAAATAGAATCTATTATCTTCACTACGAGAATAGAACCTACCTAAGGCATTTCCAATTGATGCTAGAGATGCAAGATTCCACAAATGCAGAGGAAGATTGGGAAACCTTACCCAAATTGGGGCAGTCGCGATTGAAGATGAAAGTGCATCGAAAGAGGGAAACCAGGGCTGTAATGAAAGACCTTCACATCCCTAAAACCAAGGACAAGATTCGAGAATCTACACCCGATCGCTAGCTTTGTTGAAAACAATAATGAAAAAACCTTTAGCCAGAGGGTATATGTTTAACTCAACTGAGATGAGGGGATTCCAATGCTCATTAATCTAGGAGTTAAGATCAACAAGCTTCGGCCACAAACCGCTAAACCAACAAATCAAACCTGCCTCAGAGAAAAACTTTCCTTCACTTAAGGCTTCTCCCCCCAAGGAAACCTCAATTGTGGGAGCCTCACTAACGTACATCATTCTAATCCCTGAAGGAAGGTTGTTATCTGATGATCTAACAATGTCACAAAATGTCTTTGCAAGGGCCTAATGGGAGCCCGTTATAGATGAAGAGGAGGTGGCACCAATAACACTAGTTGCAAGAGAGGCAAACGACAGGTTCGACACTAAGGAGGCAGAAGAACAATGCCCTACATTGGCAGAAATCATAACAAGAAATTGGAGACCAACTGTTGAGAGCGAGCTCATATCTAAGACCGAGGACTTTGATCAAGACACCATCGATAGCAAGGCAGGCAAGCGAATGGGGGAATTTACTTATAGATATTTATTAAGTGTATGGTAGGGATTTAACCTTCTTGGAATATTCTAGAATATTCATAGCAATATATACAAATCAAAGGTTGAGATTTATCTTCAAAGTAGTTATGCCCTTTTAATTAAATTAATTAATTAAAAAAAAAAATTATCTCATATGAAGAAGTGTCATATGAAGTGAGATGGTTTTTTGGATATGTGATATTGATACGCCATGGTATTGGATCATTGTATTGTAACAAAGCTTATTTACAAATAAAGAATCTCCATAGTGAAGTGGGGATAAGTGTTTTGATGCTTATTATGGATTGATGCCTATTGACATTTAGTAAATATTCAATTTATTGTAACAAAACCTATTTACAAATAAAGAATCTTCATTGTAAAATGGGATATGTGTTTTGATGCTTGTTATGGATTGATGCTTATCTACATTTATTAACGATTTAATTTATGTAGTTGGACTAGTTAGTAAACCATTTTAAATTATTTTATCTTAATAATTTAGTCATTTATTTTATTTTTGTCGATTTAACCTATAAAAATATTAAACCTTAATTTCATGATTTACATAATACTCCCCTAAATAATTTATCCATCTAATTATTAATTACAAAATTAATAACTAAAAACAAAACAAAGAAAATATAATATTAATTTCAATTCCAAATCTCAACTATCTATTTATTAATCATCTTGATCAATATTATTCTTTTAAATTTTACACTTTAGAACTTTTTATTATACTTTTTAGAAATTTTTATTATACTTTATAACCTTTTAGATGGGAGAAAAATAAGCAGCATACAAATTGTTTAATTTACTGATGACATAGGTCTATATGTCGATGGTTAGCCATCCTGGTCAACTTTCATTATTCATTAATATCAATACACTCACTATAAATTTACATAAATTAGCATAAATATACCACTATCGCAACCATTTAAATCAATAAATAATTATATTGATAATTTCACCCCTACCCGAACTGGAACCATTTAAATCAATAAATAATTATATTGATAATTTCACCGCTACCCGAACTGCCAATTGCTTATCTCTTGATGCTCTGGAGGCCATTGGAATAGCTAAGCGTATTACTGAAACCATTTCCATTCCCTGAGATCAAGTATTGCATAGGATTTTTTACATTTATTCTTGAACTATCAAAGAGTGGGTCATCTCATAGTCTCTTGAGAGTGACATGGAGGGTCCTTATAAGAGTCCTCCCAATGGACAGAAAAGCCATGATAATCACCCAAGTGCCTCTTGTGCTTTTAAATATTAAGGTTAGGAAAGAAAAGGTAATATTTAAGTTCATCATTAATATTTATTGTGTTATTGATTCATTAATAAGCCGGGTGGTATAGGTATATCATTTGATAATATATTTGCTTAAATTTAATAATGGGCATATACAAATATTACTTGATAATATATTTGTTTAAATCTAATGGTAGGTATATATAATCCCTGCTCATTAATGGATAATATTTGTTGCCATTCAAATTAGCAGCTATGCTGAAACATAGTATAATCTACTTCCACAACAAGTACAAGTGTGAGGCACAAAATTTGTTTGTTTTTTTTGTGTGTATTTTTATGGAGACTTTTATATTTAGTTTTTGTTTTATGATTTAATTGAGTGTTATTTAAAAAAAAAATTAATTAATTTGAGTGGTTGAGGTTAATTGAGTTTAGTTTGGTTTTTTTGGATGGAATCGTTATGATCTTCCCTACCGAGATTCAAATCTTGTAGTTTGTCATGTTGTAACTTTGGAATACAGTCACCATGTTGCACTTTTAAGTGAATATATACTATGAGTTGACCAGAACCAACAATCTCTATTTTGTTTGAGCTAAGAGAAAAGCCAATTTTTTTTTTAAATATTCTCAATGTAAAAAATACTTAAAAAATTAAATATTAATAATAATTACAATTAAAAAATTATTAAATTAAGTTTCGAAAAAATTAAAAAAATTAAAAATTTAAATCAAATTCCTATATCAATTATCATTTTAAATATTAATTAACCTCACTTAATGTATATTCCAAATTAAATTACCAAAATTATAATCAACTAATTTACCTTTTACACCTTTCGTGAAGTTTGAAACCAATTGTTTTAACCTACTTGAAAAAAATCACATCACAAGTACATTCCACTTATTATAATGGTGTGAAACTTATATTTATTAAGATGATTTAACATACTTGGAAAAAATCACATCACAAGTACATTCCACTTCTTATAATGGTGTGGAACTTATATTTATTAAGATGATGGTTGGAACTTACAAGGAAATTAAATTTTATTATAATGGTGTGAAACTTATATTTATTAAGATGATGGTGGGAACTAACAAGGAAATTAAATTTTATTAAAATTCTACTTGGTTGTGAGTGACTATGTTCAACAAAAGCTTCATAAAGCTTTTCATCTTTTGTTTTTTGTTTTATGTGGTATTGCTTTAATACTCATAATTTTTAAGATTATTTTTTAAGATGTAATAGTGTTATTTTCAAATCTAAATCTAATTATAATATTTTAAAGAATCAATGTTAATTTTGTTTATTAATAGTTGTTATTATAATGTTTTTTTTTTTGACATGTATTAATTCGTTTTGATAAAAAAAATTATTATAATTATTTATAATTTAACATTAGGAATTCAATTTTTATTATTATTGAAATTTATTCATTTATAAGCTGATTGGTTAAGGTGTTATTATAGGTTGTTTAGTAACTTCCATTTCTATTAGTTACTAATTTTTTGCTTTTAGTTTTATTTACTTTTGATTTAACTTTTTTTCTTTTTCTTTTTCTTTTATTCTCTTTTCATGAATTATCATTTTTTCACAATATTTTCAATTTAAGGTGACTTATTATTATATTAAAAATATATTTTAATATATATTATTTAGATCTAAATTTTTTATTTTTAATAAACTCCTTGCAACCTTTTATTTAGATTTATAGCTTATTCTTTGCCCTTTGTTAATTTATGAGTATTCTTTATGATATATTATTCCTAAAATCTAATGTATAACTAAAGTTATTAACATTCTCTTTAACTCTTTTTTTCTTATTCGTTACATTAGTGATTATAACCTAATTATTATTTAATATTAAATAACAACTATTTTTATCTTATAACTTTATTATTATAACAACTATTTTTATTAATTACTTATTCTTAACCCCCTTATCAATTTAATTATTAGTTAATATTAAACCGCAACTATTTTCTATCTTATAACTTTATTATTATTAATTACTTATTCTTAACCCCTTATTATCTTTTATAACTAATTTAAAATATTAAATATTTTATAACTAATTTTAGAATATTAAAATATTTTATAAATTTAAAATATTAAACCCTCTTTTCAAATTAAAAATATTAAATAATTTATAAAATTTAAAATATTAAATCTATTAATTACTTATTCTTAACCCCTTATTAATTTTTTTATAACTAATTTAAAATATTAAATATTTTATAATTAATTTTAAAATATGAAATATTTTATAAATTTAAAATATTAAACCCCTTTTCTCTTAAAAATATTAAATAATTTATAAATTTAAAATATTAAATCTACCTTTCTAAAAAGTTTATTTCTTGTATGACTAGTCTACAACCACTAGTTTTCATCAGCTAACATTGGGCAATGATGCATCCTTACTATTTATTCATGAATATTCTATGATTTCTCTCACCTTGTCCTCAAAATGAACCACATAAGTTGGTTCAAAACGTCTACCAAATCCTAATGATATGATTAATCCTAAAGACTTCTATCTACAATATGGATCACAAAAGTCTCAGATCTAACTTAATTATAAACAATTATACATATTAATAAAAATAAAACACACACATATAGATATATGTATTTTAATAGATATATGTATTTCCCTTTTCCTCCCTGGTCAAATATACCGTTTCTATCTACATTACCGATCACAAAAGTCTCAAATCTAACTTAATTATAGACAATTATACATATTAATAAAATAAAACACACACATATAGATATATGTATTTTAGTAGATATATGTATTTCCCTTTTCCTCCCCTGGCCAAATATAGTTGTTTTTTTTCTGGCTGTTAGGTTGACCTTTCTCCCTATTTAACCCTCTTCCTAGATCTCGTGTCTTGAAGATGAACCACACTTGTTGGTTCGAAATGCGTCCACCAAAATCTTCAATGTGACTTATTCTGAAAACTATTTTATATATTATAGACAATATTACTTAATTATATTTCTTAATTTTTGGTAATGGCATTCAATAATATAATATTTTATTAGTTATTTTATTTTTGTGATGAAATCTTTGTCTTTATCTTTATTATTTTTTGTTTCATTAAATTATATTTAAACTAAGTGGCAAGTAGTAGCTACTATGTAATCATTAAAAACAATTAAATTAAATTACGAACAAAAAATACAAATTATAAATTATTTTAGAAATTAATTATAATATTTTAAAAATTTGATGTTGAATTCATTTATACTTAAAGAATTACTCAATATTAAAGTTGGTGGTGATCCTTTGTTTTTAATATTAATTTATATTTTATTTAAACTTCGTTTAAATGTTTTAGAATATAAACTTGGAGACAATTTTGCTTTATATTTTATTTAAATTGTGGTGGTTCTTTTTAATATTAATTTATATTTTATTTAAACAAAGTTTAATTGTTTTAGAATATAAATTTCGAGACAATTTTGCTATATCAAAGTTAAGGTTGGTGATATTTATTTATTTATATTAATTTATATTTTATAAACAAGTTTAAATATTTTGAAATTGTAATTTTTTAATAAATTTTAGTTTTGAAATATAAATGTTAATATTTAAAGTTTAGAACTTTACCCTTTCATAATAATTTAAAGCGAATTTTCTATTGTCGGCCATAACTTTCGGGGAGGAAAAACGCGATGCATGCGAGTGACTTCTTCTGGTTGGCCAAAACTTGCGGGGAGAAAATACGCGATGCATACAACTACTCACACTATGGGGTTGACGTGCCTTTCAGGGTTTGTCATTGATTTATCCATTGGATTGTAAATTTTGGGAATATTTTAGAATTTTTGTAGTTGATTTGATTATTGTAAATCGAATTTTAGAATATTATTTATTTATTTGGATTGTAAATTTTGGGAATATTTTAGAATTTTTATAGTTGATTTGATTATTGTGAATCGAATTTTGGAATATTTGGGAAATCCACTGTACTATGTTAATATTTTTTTTTTATATATTTCTTATTCTAGTAATCTTGGACTTATTCTAGTAATCTTGAATAGGTTGATCCAAGTTAACACTGAGTATTAAGTTAATGATTGGTTTATTGTTTTTTCATCTTGTTCATTGAATATTACTTTATTCTTATCCAACAAACAAGATGTAAAGACACCAATCATTGACTTAGTGCATGGTGATTCACCAATAATTAATCAAGAGAGATAAAGATTGAAATGTTGGAATTTGTATCCAAACAAAACAATTAGACCACAGGGAATTTCAAAAAAACATCTTGAAAGCTATGAATGTGAAAAAAAACACTAGGATATACTTGTTAATGGCTAAACCATGTACACATCCACTGAATATATTCCTTCAGTGACACAAAGCATTCTTCACCAACCCCAACAAGTCTGTGTTGGAAGCATTCTTTCACTAATCTCAACAACATTTCTTTGATGTTGAGCTGCACTTTTTTATTATGTGGACTTTTAGCAAAATCAAAGTCATATTTATTAATTTATGCTTTATGTTGATTGCAGATTTCTGGAATATTTTGGGAACCAATGGATATAGTTCAAGGCTTAGGTACAAAGTTCACTCGTGTTAGCATAAAACAATTGGAAATATGTCTGTTGGATTCTTTCAATTGAAAATTCTGTAATTCCAATTCATGAAGGATTATTGTGAATATAAACTTTAATATTTAAAAAATTTGAAAACAAAATTACTAAAAATAAATAAATAATGATAAAATTGGTAAAGAATTTTGGTAAGGAAAATGGTTAATATACAACTTAATATTTAAAAAATTAAAAAAGGAAATTTTTATATTAATATTTAAGAAATGACAATTTTAGTCTAATTTAATAATTATTTTTGTTAATAAGAAAATTAATATTAAAAATTAGAAATCAGAAAATTCTATATTAAAAAGATAGAGTAAACAGTAAATTGCATTTTAAAAAATAACATTATGAAAAAGTAAATTTCATATTAAAATATAGTAGAAGATAGTAGAGTGAATTTCATATTAAAATATAGTAGAAAACAGTAAATTTATAGTTGCTAAAAATAATCCATTCCTTTATAAATAAATATTTGTAAGATATATATTTTCAATATTTTTCCATTTTGAATTTTATACATCACATTCTTTTTCATAGCCTTATTTTTTTTCAAATTTGATAACTATGCTTGGTACACTCCAATGCTCTTCGTCACTGGTAATGATATAGAGAGCTATGAATTAAGGTTTGGGTGTGCTTCCCTCCTCGTCTATGGAGTAAAATGTGCAGCCTTTAACTAAATGAAATGCACCAGAAAAACAAAATTTATGATTAAAAAATTAGGTTTTAGCCATTAATTATATTAAAATTTATGATTTGATGTTATTACACTTTTCCAAAAATGATACAATTTTCTAGTGTTTTTTAATAAAATTATATAATATTGGATACATGTATAATATTTTTAATTATTTTAATTTATAAATAATTAGTTAAAAAGATTCAAATTTAAAATATGTAAATAATTTAATATTTTAAAAAAAATTAGTTTCATAAGGTTTATATTTCGGAATTTTCTTGGTATTGAATATTAGACGATTTTTTTTCGTATCAAATCGAGTATGAATAATATAAATTTGAATTTGGTAACTATAATTGAAAGTCAGTTATTTGACCCCGGCTATGTTTATCAGATATAAAAATATTCTGGAATCCACAATCCACTTAAACTCAGGATTAATTTACTCTGTTGGTGACCGTTTTTCTCTCCTTTTCTTTCTAAGGTTTCCAGAAACATTGTTTTGGTTTACGACAGAGGTTGTGTGGGACTCATGGAGCAATGGAAGAAGGATTCATTAAGTCCACTGCTCGCTGTATAATTCTCTGAACGTTAAACAGAGGAAACAGAAAGGACCATACTCCACCAAAGAGAGGACTGCAAAGTTGAGGATAGAAGGGTATGGAGTGCCCCTGCACGATAATAATGATAGTGAGCGCGTGAACAATACTCCACCAGGTTGAGGAAGAAGCTGAATGCTACTCGGAGGGCTGAGGTTCCTTAAGAGATGTTAATGTAGATTGCTCGAATCCACAATTTATAATCAGGTTGAATGTGTTGTATTACATCCCATATCCAATATGAGGTTCGATGGGAATGAAGGCCATGAAAGAGGTTGATTTATCAACTGATTTTCCGTTATTTAAGGAAAACTATGTCTTGTTTGTTTATGATGTATAAAGGGTAAGTTTAGAGTTTATTATAAAAACACTTTATCACACACTTATATATATATATATATATATATAATTTAACTTAATTTTGTTATATTATAAGAAAATTTAACAATAATTTTATTTTTTGTACTAAGGATTTGAACATTGAATCTCATATTTTACATCCTCATTCATAAGACGACAATCACCAATTAAGTTCTTTCAAGAGGCAACATGGACAACTACGTAGCCAAAAATTAAATAAGTAAAAGGGATAACCTGCATCCACTTGTCAACCTAGATTGAATTCACCAGCATATGATGCACTTGCAACTAATTGGGAATTCAACAAGGACTTGTCAGAAAGGCCTAATTTCACATTTGAGCCACTGACAATATTAGCACTTGAAAATCAAATAACTTAGGAAAGGCAGATTGAAACTAAACTTATTCAAGAAGAAAAGTAGTGGTTGAAAGAGGATATGAGAGCATAACTAGAAGTTACCAGTGCCACCGAATACCTACATAGCATCAATGACAAAATATCTAAGCTAGAATATCAAGGTACACTTATCTTCCAACATTTTCTGAAAAAATGAAGTATCTGGCAGAAATGAAATCTATAGAAGTGCAAGTGCAATATTCAGTCAAGGAATGGTCGACATTCAACCAACATCTTCAAAGGATTGCTCCAATATTATATCAAACAACATTCGATGACACTCAAACTCTAGTGTCCTCGCCTCAACTACCCCCTTTGAGACCAAAATATCAATCCTTCTCCTCAGCATGTCAGAATGTGTCTCATCTATACAACCAGCGCAGTCGGCCACTCTAGAAATTGAAGTCAAAGGACCAATCTAGTTGAATGTAGAAGGAGAGAGTTGAGGCATTATAATATTGGTCCCAGACACACCGCTAGACAAAGGGAATGAAGAGTAGCACGTAACATTAGTTAACTAGCTAGCACTAGTAGACCAACCAACACTTGTTGATCCACCAACAAGAGTCATTCCAACTTCTTAATTCTCTTAATACTCTCATTTTTCTTGTTATAATTTTTTTTTGTTACAAAATTTTGTGAAGGTACAAGTCCAAATCTCCCCTTCTTTGGGATGAAGAAGGCATTGAGGGTGAAGGAGATGTTCAAGGGGCTAGTCGACCTAGTCGACTAGTCTTGTCGAGACAATACATCTGCCTACTTTTGGTCCACAATGTTAGCCGGTTGACTCACAGTTGGGTTGATCGACTGAGTTGGCTAGATAGTTTAACTGTTGTAATTGTCTAAACCAAAAATAAATATATATGTACTTGATCTAATGAGAGTTGGATGTTGAAAATTTATATAATACAAAGGTGCTGTTGTTGGATCTCCGCTACTTTTGTTATTTGTCTACCTCTTTTACATGTTGATGCATATCGCTGTATAAGGTTGCTTAGTGTACAAGTATGCTAGTAACTACAATTCACTAGATTACATTGGTAGGGTTGTCTTTGCATCTTACCATCTATTGTAATTTATTTTTACCCTAGTTTTTATTTTATGTTGAAAAAGAAAAAAGAAAAAAGAAAAAATATATAAAAGAAAAGAAAAGAAAGAAAAAAATGAAAAATAAGAAAAATAAATAAAATTTAGAAAAAAGAAAAAATAGAGAAAAGGAATACAAATATATAAATATAAATATAAATATATATATATATATATATATATATATATATATATATATATATATATATATATATATATATATGAAAAAATAAATACAATAAAAATCCCAAAGTCGCGAGAAAATTAAAATGTCGCCTTGTTTTAGCTTATTATTTAATCTTTTGTATAATTTTCCCAAAGCATTATATTTTATTTTGTAAATAAAAGTATGTTTTGACCTTCCTTCAGTTTGCAATAAAGCGCGATTGGCAATCGACGACAGAGATCATCCCTGCCTGGATCAACGACAGAGGATGAGTTCGGGACCCCCCCGCAATTTTGAAGTTTAATAGGGGGCGGGGGGGAGGGGGGGAGTGGGTCTGAAAGTAATTTTCAATGAACTCCCCACTCATACATGGTGCCTCCACTATAACTTCAGGACCCCCCTCTTCAATACCATAAACCACCTACTCCCCCCCCCCCCAAAAAAAAAAAAATTATGTTTTATCTTTCCCGTGCTCGCTCACAACTCGCAACCTGTCCCTTTCCTATTCGCTCCAACTATGTAGTCGTTTCAACATTTAATTCCTCTTGCCAAACGTTCATATAATCGTTTTGTCATTAATCCTTTGCGTCAACGTCTAAATTCATTAATAAGACGTGCCAAAAACAGTGATGCCTTCAAATCCCCTCTTTTAAAAACCAAACACTACTTTGCATACTCTCTTTCAGCATTTCAGCTCTCAACAGCATCAATGCAATTCTGAATTCCATAATCGTGTAGCAATCGTTCATACAATAATGATTGTCATTTTCCTAGTAATTCGCCACCTTAGCTAGTTATTTCTTGTTCATGATGTCTTCATCTAAAGGCAATTTGAAATTAGTTGTAGAATGCCCTACGTTTCCCTCTTTGTTAACTGAAATGAGCTCCCTTTGGTCGACAAGCAATATAAAACCTTAGAAACCTAGTGTGAGTTCAATCTTTATTAACTCCAAAACTGGGAAAAACAAAAATTATTAGATGTCAATGATGAATTGAGTATTTGGGAGTCTATTTTACCCCAATTTGTCTTTCCCCAAAATCATACCTTCCCAGAATTTATCACCTGGTGTCATCTCAGGTATCTTCCTAGTCAGAGAGAAGTAATTGCCTAAAACAATGAAGCTTTATTGAATCTATCTTTTAAGCACTCCAAATCAATCTCTCAGCTCCTCTACACTCTTTTTCTATTGATTCCCTTATGGAGATCTATAAAAAAACGTACATTTCCTCAACGAGCCCGTATCTTTGAGTCATTCCTACCTGAGAATTATGAGTGGCCTAGGACTAATCCACCTTATTCCACCTAAATTTTTCCAGAAATGTCAAGGCAAGTCATATCCATGGTTGCATGTCTGTTAGTTTTCCCTACCGGTGAATGGGTTGATGAAGTAATATTTTGATTTTTATCAGTGTTCTCTATGGGTAATAAGCGCTCATTGATTTTCAACTACAGTTCATTTTTGGCAAACAATAATCAGTTTTTAAATTTTTGTACTAAAGGTGCTTTTAAACATCAATCAGTTCTTGTGTATTTACTTTTATTTCATCAAGTAGATAGATTTAAGTTCCCATTTTAGAAGTTAGAAGCACAAGGAAAGCCTCAGTCAGTCATTCACTAGACTTCCTTGGTAAGGAAGAACACAGAAGAGTATTCCTTTAGTGATTATGTAAACTAGTTTTTTCATGTCTTTATGTCTTTGCATCAGTGATGTTATACCAATAATTTCATCTAAAATCAGAAGAATTATGCACCTTACTCAGCAAGCTGAAATTGGAGATTCATACCTCTATCATAATTATACAAAGATCAGAATATATGGATGTGAAATTTCTCCCTACGGGTTACCAATATTTGTGCCAATCAAGATCTTTGCCTTGGAATACATCAGGCAAATGATGAACATGGATGATTTTCATTTTGTATCCAGGAAGCAGAAAGCCCAATTCAAATTGAAGGCACATATTTCCCTTTCATTGTCAATACCAGAGCAGCAGTGAAGGAGGTAGATAACTTATTAAAGCATATGAAATTAAAGTTGAGCTTTACCTGGTCTTATGATCCATTAGGGATTATTTTGAAATTGAGAGTTGAGCAGAAAACAACTGTATATGTACATACAACCAGACCAGAAATAGAACAATATGTAAATCAAGAAGAGTGGCAGGAGAATACATTACATGAAGCTGAAGAAAAAATTGTTAGCCAAACTTCTTCACAAACTCCAGTTCCTCAAGAAAAAGAAATCAAAATATCAAGATAAAGTCGGTCTCCTACAGACTCATAAACTCAAGCTATAGGTTACAAAATTTTCAAAAGGAGAAAGAAGACAAATACTAATCAAGAGTCCTTAGAGGACAAGAGTTCACAGGAGCAAGCCACAGTGGTGTTGTCAAGTTTTCCCACCACTTATTTTCCACAGATTGAAGAAATTATAGATTCTCCTATGTCTTTTGTTTCTCATGATACAACGTAGAAAAATATTTTTGCTAGATACAGAGAAATTAAAAGGAAGAATGAAGCATTAAAGGCCACCACTTATTCAGAATTTTGGAAGCAATCTTCCACTACACAACACAAAATTTTGTCTGCTCTTGATACTTTAAAGGGATAATTTAAATTAGCTTTCTTGGAACCTAAAATTTTAGTCCCTAAAAGTAGAAGATTACAAAACATCCATTTTTGCTTTTGACACCAAGAAAATCCATGCCATTGGTCAAATTGACCTGCATAAGCAGGCTGGTGAAATGATATATTCCACATTGACAAGTTCAGCTATGGAAACCTCTAAATTGTAAGCTTCCCTGAACAATATTCACACACAGTTGAAGATGGAGAGAATGTCGTCCCTGTCTAAAGATACCAGAATCAAATCTCTTGAAGATCTTGTGATAAAACTAGGATATGAACCTCGTAATATCAAAGTAGTAGAGGAAATGATAAAGAATAAGAATGCTAACATCAAGCACTAAGGAAGCAGCTTAAACTTCCTACTACTAAGCATCCACAAGCTAAGGAAGTTGGAAAACTTGAAAAGGAAAAAGAAAATATGTTCAAATTGATAGTTGAACAGAATGTTTAAATTCAGAAAATGGAAGCTGGCGTGGAATCACTCCTAAAATAAAAAGAACAGTAACTTAGTATTTCAGCTGCCATTCCTATAGCGACAACTTCTACAACAATTACTTCAGCAACAGGGACATCTACAACAACAACCATCGTAGTAGATACACAATCTAATGACTTAGTAGAACAACTGTCAAAGGCCATGGGAGACTTGTCTTTGAAAGATCAAGAAATTGAAAAACTAAAAATGTAGCTCCAAAAAATTCAAGAATAGAATATTAAGTTTGATAATGCATATTTGGATGAGTTTCAAAAGAATTATAAATTAACTCAGCAATTAGAAGTTTATGAAATAATCTTTAATTGCACAAACTATTGCTCAAGCCAAAGAAAATATTTGGATAGACATTAATGTATTAGTGACTGAGTTATGGTCTTCGATTGAAATTATTTTCGAGTAGGAAGATTTATTGCAGAGGTCACAAGAAGCAATAGCAGAAATAAATAAGGACCTAGACCACAAACCTAGAGATGCTACAAGGATAATCAAAGTCCTAAACTCCAAGACAAAAGATGAGCTTGAAGAGTTCGACATTGAAGACATAAATGAAGTTGTCTTCGGAGTTGGAAAGGTTCTAACCAAGAGGAATTTGATGCTACAGCTCGAGGATAAGTGCCAAAATTTAGAGGTTCATATCAAGAAATTTCACGAGAAATTTAATTCTTTACATAAAAAAGTACTTCCATCTTTGCAGGATAGAAGTGGAAAATTTATCCCACTTGAAGAGTATCAACAAAGGTTACATGATATAGTAGTGGACAAGACCAAATTCTCCAAAATCAAAGGAATTATTACTAGGAAATCCTTCATTGTAGGTTTAATTTATGATTTGTTAATTCAACATGAAAATAGGCATTTGTTTCTAACTAGGCTCACTTTTGAAAAATATATTGAAGTCGACAAGTCATATAGAAAATTGTTAAAGTTTTTTATCCCTGATGAAAAGAGATGGGATAAATTGTGTGAGATCATCAAATAGGATTAAAATGTAGAATAACAGGAGCAAACATCAAAATTTCAGTAGCAAACAACAAGATTTCAGGGGAAGTGAACAAAAAAACATATTTCTAGCTACAATCATCAACAATAGCCCTCAAAATAAGTTCAGATCCACTATTTTTAGTTCTATTTTTGTAATATCCCAAATATTTTATATGATATTATATTTTTTAATAAAATTTAATTCTAGTTTAGATATCTTTGAAAGTCGAACTCTATAAATATTTTGTAATGTAAAGAAGAAAGGGTTGAACCCTTGCGATGAACCAGTGGACATGCTTGTAAGTTTTTAAGCTATTTATGAAGTTAATACAAGGATTCTAGAATCATTCTAAGCGACTTGTGTATCTCTATGAGTTCTTTTGGTTATTCAATTATGTTGTCATTTTTATTTTCTCTGCACATGTTCAAGGTAACAAAGAAATCTAGGTAAGAACATATTGAGTGTCAATCTCTTTGAAGGCCCCTACAAAGTTATTATCTTTTAAATAGATTAATTAACTGAAATTGTATGTCTTAGTTAATTCCTCTAAATTTTTAAATTGTTGCATTCTGTCATCTCTTGCACATGTATTGTTTGATTATAGAAAACTTCTATACGCATATGCCATATATAACGAATTAAATGTCTAGTCTGAATATTTAAGGAGTTATATATCATCTTAAATTCTACTTTCCAAAACAATTTAAAGCTTAAATTATGTTAAGAATTAAGAATCAACCTTTCGTTTTCTCATAAATACTTAGGATTTGCATATGTTTAAAATTTTAAGCATTGGTCATCCATTCAAAATTAAAAACTTTACTTTAGATGCTTTGGCATAGTCCCTTAGCCTAAGACTATATAAAAAGGATAACATCAGATTGGCGCCATTGTCGGGGAACGAAAATTGAAACGTGTTTCCCCAGGACAATGATTATACTTGCCTCTTAACGGTGAATAAGAGGTCAATAGGCTAAAATCCTTCACCTGACAACTCCACATATTAAATTTGGCTTCATGAAGGCATACCAGATCCCATTCAAATCCATATCCTTTCTCACCTTTATTAGATCCAAAGAGATTAGTTAGAATTACATCAATTGGATGTAGGGTAGAAGCCTCTCTTGCTACTTTTTCCTCTGTTCTATCTGAAAAACCTTCACAATCTAACCCTTCATATTCAACTCCAATGCCTGCTGAATTATCAGATCTTCCTCCAAAAGTTTTAGAACTCCTTTCTAAAGGAGTAGATCTTCAAACTACACCTTTATTCCATCAGCTTGAGGCTTTTGAACTTCCTTATTCTCATTTGGAACCTTCTAACAGTGAAGAAGATCCTAAACTTTCTCTTTTTGAGTTTAAACCACTTGATTTCAAATCTTCTTTTGTACATATCCATCCACCACTAAATTTGAAGAGGAACTTAGTATCTATACTAATCCTCTAGCTTTTTAGGATCCTGAAAAGGTTCTTCCTGAAGTTCATAAGTTAGTTATTAATCGTCAATTCTTCCAAAACCCAAACTTTCATCACCTCCTTCTTCTAGTAAAGTTGTTTCTCCTAAAAGACCAACTCCATCAAAACATTAATGGTTGGTACTCAACCAAGTGTGGCAGCACGTTATGCATCCTTAGTTCTTCCACCTACAACCCACCTTCATGCTTTTCCTGATGGGTACCTAAAACATTTACCTAGATTTAATGGAGAGACAGGGCCATCTGTTGAAGACTACTTAGCTGCATTCCTAGACTTTGTTGATAACATGAATATTGAACATGGAGATGTCTACACAAGACTCTTTGTTCAATCACTTGAAGGAAATGTTAGGATATGTTCAAACAACTCTAAGTTAATTCTATTAATTCATGGGCTGAACTAGTCAACATTTTCAAAATTCAATGGGAAGTAAAAAAGGATTTTGTTTATGACTTAACTGAATTTGAAGACTTAAAAAGAAACCCTGGTGAACTGTAGCTGATTTCATTAAAAGATTTAATAAACTCTATAAAAGAATGCCTCCAGATTGCAAACCTCCAGTAACTGCTGCTAAGGTTATGCTTTCCAAAGTACTCGAAGATGACTTTGTTGCCCTGCATAGGGAGATAAAATCAGAAACTTTATTAGACATGCAAACCAATGTAATCAAAGTTGAAGCTAATAGATCAACATTTGCTAAACTGAAAGGTAAAGTAGAAAAGATGAAAAGAGGATGAAAGCCAAAGAAGAAGGTCAAAAAATAAAGATGAAAATCATAAAATTGACAAAATTACCTCTCTACTTAGGAATATTTCTAATAGAATCTCAAGAATAGAAACTCAACCTAGAGCAACCCAACAAGTTGCAAACAGACCACAAGTTCAATACAAAAGACCTTTTCAACCTCAAATTTGCAAAGACTAAACAATGATGAACAAATTAAACTTCCCCTAATGATTAATGATCAAGATCCTGAAGAAAATGTTCCTGTCAATACAAATGATATCAATTATTTTGAAGATCCATCATCACAGAATGTTATTGTCCCAATTACTCAAGATCAATCTTTAATTCAAAATCAAGAAAATTCTCAAATTTCCAAATATCAAGTTGTTTTTTTTTTTTTTTTTTTTTTTTTTCTTTTTTAATTCCTTATTGTTGAATTAAATAGAAGGTGTGACCTTAAACCAAGACCAGGACCTGGTAGACCAATCAAAAAGGTTACCTTTGACAAGCCTCAAGTAAAATCGACTGAAACACAAACACCATTAATTCAACCACACAATCAGTTACAAGAACAAAATGTTGCTAAAAAATTTGTTCCAACTGTCTTTAATGTTGAAAAAGAGTTAGAGAGAGTTAAAATTCCAATCCCATTATACGAACTCTCCAAAAATATATGTTATAAACATCAGGTCTCTAAATGTATTCAATCTTCACATATTGATGCAGAGGGGATCATCATTAGTTTATAGGATTAAAAACCTTAAGTTGTCTTTGGTCCTATTTCATATATGATTGATGAAATTGTACCTCCCTTCTATGTCACCTTGAAAATTCATGATTATATTTTATATAATTGCATGTTAGATTCTGGTGCTTCCCATAATCTAATGTCGAAAGTAATCATGGATCAACTTCAGCTACAAATAACTACACCATATCATGACCTGTATACTTTTGACTCCAAGAAAGTACCTTGCCTCAGACTAATTAAGGACTTAGTTGTGACACTTGCTCAGGTCTTTGTTAAGAGTGTAGTCTTGGACATTGTTGTTACAGATATTCCTCAAAAATTTGGAATGTTATTATCTAGATCTTGTTGTGCCAAGTTAGGAGGAAGTTTTCAAATGGATATGTATTATGCTACAATCCCAGTTTATGGAGGTGAGCATTTAAGATTATACATGGAAGTAAGATTCATTAATACAGTCTGTAAAGGAAATCAAGAAATCAATTACCCTATTTATGTAATTGACCAAGATTTTGGATTCTTTACTTTAGCTAATAATGATCTTCCACATCCTCAAATCAGCATTCAAGAAACTATTAATACGCCTCAAATTTTAAACACTGAAATTTGGAAAATGTACTTTGATGGGGATTTTTCAAAGATGGGGTTGGGGCCAGAATTATACTCATCTCTCTTGATAAGAAAAACATAACAAAATCTTTTAAATCAGATTTTGAGGTTACAAACAATGTGGCAGAATATGAAGCCCTAATTTTAGGATTGGAGTTAGCTAAGAGTCTGAAAGTTGAAAACTTGACTGTCTATGGTGATTTTGAGTTGATTGTAAAATAAATTAGAAACCTTTATCAAAATAAGCATCCTAGGCTTAGAGCTTATAGGAATGAAGTTTGGAATTGTGTAGATAATTATTTTAAATAATTTCATATCACATCAATCCCAAGAGAGGAAAATAATCACGCTAATGCTTTGTCAATTTCTACTAGTTATTTTAAAATACCTGATCCTTTACAATTGCATTATCAGATTGAAGTAAAATACAGACCTTCCATTCCTGACAATCTTAAACACTGGTAGGTTTTTGAAGATGATGAACAATTAAAAAACTTTTTACAAGAAACAGATGAATTTTTTGCTTTACATGTGGAAGAAGAACACATTGATGAAATTAAATCAAATAAGGATGATCAAAATTCCCATTTTGAACACAAAATTGTTGAACATGATATTATTCAATTACCAAATAATTACATTCCAAAAGGATTAGTTCCCCTTAAAAAAAAATTTGATCATAATGATGTGTCAAAAACTTCATTATTAAATTCTTAGCAAGAAAATGTTCAAGATTGTAATATTGGTACATCTGGAGAAATCAGAAATATTAAAATTTCAACATCACTACCTCAAGAAATCTAAGACAAATATATCAATATTTTTAAACATTACAGAGATGTATTTGCATGGTCATATGAAGAATTGAAAACCTATGACACAACCATTATTGAAAATAAAATTCCTCTCAAACCAGAAGCTAAACAATGTTAACAAAAACTAAGAAGAATAAATCTAGTTTTGCTTCTAATCATAGAGAAAAAAAATTAAAAACTATTGGATGAAAAAATAATTGTTCCCTTAAGATATTCTAAATGGATAGCCAACCTAGTACCCATTAGGACTAAAAATGGTAAAATAACACTGCATGTTGACTTTAGGAATTTGAACAAATTGGCTTTAAAGGATAATTATCCATTATCAAAAATGGATCAATTACTTCAGAGAGTTTCAAGTTCAAATAGGATTTCAATGTTAGATGGATTTTTTGATATAACCAGATCCTGGTTAGTCCAGAAGACAAAGAAAATAAAACATTTACAACTCCTTGGGGTACATTTATGTATGTCAGGATGCCATTTGGTTTAATTAACGTTGGAGCAACGTTTCAAAGAGCAATGGATATTACATTTGTTGGTAAGATAAATAAGTTTATTGTTATTTATCTTGATGATTTAACTGTATTTTCTGATTTTGATGAGAAACACTTGAAGCACTTGAGAAAAGATTTTGAAAGATGCAGGAAATATGAGATTTCTCTTAATCCCAAAAAGTCACTTTTTGCCATGAAAGAAGGAAAGTTGTTGGGACATATAATTTCAAAGGAAGGAGTTGTAATCGATCCAAAAAGAGTCTCAAAAATTCAGGTAATCAATTTACCTAGAAACAAAAAGGAAATTCAATCATTTTTAGGAAAAAAAGATTCTTAAGAAGATTTATACCTAATTATGTTGAGATTGTGAAAGATTTTTGAGACAGGTTTTCAGCGATAATCACATCGAAATTCATTTGTCAACGCGTTTCGAACCAGCAAGTGTGGTTCATCTTGTCCTAACGATGAACCACACTTGGTGGTTCGAAACACGTCGACAAATGAATTTCGATGTGATTGTCGCCAAAAACTTGTCTCAAAAATTGGATATGGATCACATAAGCCTGAATTCAATAATTGTGAAAGATATCATTGATATGCCTAAAAAGGATCATGAAGTCAAATGGACAGTACATGATAGATATTCTTTTTCACAGATCAAGAAAGCCATTTCAGAAGCCCCAGTACTAGCTCGTCTAGACTACTCAAAACTTTTTAGTATCTTCTCCTTTTCCTCTGACACTACCATAGTTGTTGTTTTACTATAAAAGAAAAGTCATGGCATTTACTTCACTCAAGATTGGGTATCTATACCAGGTGTTATGCCCCAATGTTCCCATCCATCGATCTCGATAAGGACATGAGATTGATATGATCTGAAAGACTTTTCAAGGCCAAGTATGATGATGGGCATGAGCAACCAATTGTATTTTTTAGTAAAGTGATGAGAGATGTTGAATTGAGATATGCCATAATAGAGAAGCAAGCCTATGCCCTTGTACAAGCTTTAAAATAATTTAGGACCTATGTTTTACATTCTCTTGTTATTGCTTATGTCCCCAGTAATGCAATGAAAATAGTTCTAACACAACCTGATACAAATGGAAAGAGGGGAATATGGATTGCCAAGATACTTGAATTTGATCTAGATATCAGACCTACCAAACTGGTGAAAGGACAGGGTTTAGCTAAACTTTTGGCTAAATCAAATTGTAAGATTCTTGGTATCAATACTTGTTTTGTTGATCTCAAATGAGGAGAATCCACAAGAACCTTCTTAGTTGTCAACCGTGAAGAATCCACAAGAACCTTCTCAGTTTTCAACAGAGAAGAATCCACAAGAACCCTCTTCCAGTTCAAATCATGTTCCTCTTCCTCTACATATTGATGGAAAATTTTTACTTTCAGATTGGTATAGTGACATAGTGAATTTTCTTCGAGATTTAAAGTACCCACCAAAATTTACCAGGAATCAATCCAAATCTCTTAGACTTAAGGCTATGAAATATTGTATCATAAATGCCTATTTTTGTTGGAAGGATACTTTGAATATCCTTTTATTATGTCTAACTAAAAGTGAAACCAAAGGAATTATTGAATAGTTTCATGAACGCATTTGTGGAGGACATTATGCTTGGAAGGAAAGTGCATACAAAATTCTCGGAGCAGGTTTCTATTGGCCCAAACTGTTTGCACATGTTGAATCAAAGGTAAGAAGTTGTATCCCGTGTCAAATATTTGCTGGAAAGCAGAGACTAGCAACACTTCCCCTTGTCCTAGTTTTAATTGAAGCTCCATTTTTACAATGGGGATTAGATTTTATAGGTGGAATAGTTCCAGCTTCCAACAACCAACATAGATGGATATTAATTGCCACTTATTACTTCACCAAGTGGGTAGAAGCAATCCCCGTTAAAAATGCAACAGATACAGTGGTCATAAAATTCATTGAAAATAATATATTGTCCATATTTGGCTTCCCACAGTAAATAGTTACATACAATGCATAGGCTTTCAACAACATTAAAATGATTGTTTTTTTTTAGAAATATCAGATTTCATTGCATCATTCTACACCATATTACACACAAGGTAATGGGTTAGTAAAATCATCAAATAAGAGTCTGGTTAATGTCATTAAGAAAGTATTTGCAGGTCACAAAAGAAGTTGGGATAGTCATCTCAAATATGCAGTTTGGGCAAACAAAGTATCACTCAAAAGATCTAATGGCAAGTCCCCTTTCAAACTTGTATATGGAACTGAAGCAATTTTCCCTACACAACTAGCATTTCCAGTCATGAAATTTTTGCAGGAATCATATGAGGAAGCTCATGATTTTCAAGGAGAATCAAGCAGATCATTGAGCTAAACCAAGACAAAGATGAAGTTCAACACAAACTTCTTCAATATCAAAACAAAGTGAAAATTTTATTTGATAGGAAGGCTAGAGAAAGAGATTGTAGACAAGGTGATCTAGTTTTAAAATGGGATGCTAGAAGAGAGGAAAGATGCAAGCATGAGAAATTTGATAATTTGTGGCTGGGACCATTCAGCATTGCAGAAGTAACGGGTAACACTAATTTCATTTTTCACAACCTATAAGGACAATATTCTTCATTTCCAGTCAATGGGAAATACCTCAAACACTATTTTCAGTATTAGATGCTTGCAACCATCTTCATTGTAAATTTCCGATTTTCTTTAAAATTCTAGTGTCAAAGTGTGATTTTCACAGCAAAGACTCCATAGCCTGAGGAGAAGGCATATATGGATCTGCAATTTCTCTGCATCCTGGAAGGGGAAGCAGTCCCCAGATGGAGTCGATGTTGTGACTTATTTTTGCCCTAGTTTTTATTATAGGTTGAAAAAGAAAAATAAAAAATATATATAGAAAAAGAAAAGAAGGAAAGAAAAGAAAAAAATAAGAAAAAGGAAAAAAATAGAAAGAGGAAAAAAATGAGAAAAGGGATATAAAATATATATATATATATGAAAAAATAAATACAATAAAAATCCCAAAGTCATGAGAAAATTAAAATTCTGCATTAATTTATATGCTTATTATTTATCCTTTGTATATTTTTCCCAAAGGGTTATATTTTATTTTGCAAATAAAAGTATTATTTGACGTTTTGTCACTTTGCAATAAAGCATGATTGGATATCAATGGAGGAGATCATCCCCACTCGGATCAACGATGGAGGATGAGTTCGGGACCCCCCCGCAATTTCAGAGTTTAATGAGGTGGGGGGTCTGAAAATCCATTTTCAATAAACCCCCCACTCATACATGGCACCTCCACAATAACTTCAGGACCCCCCTCTACACCTACCCCCCTCCACAATCTGTTTTATCCTTCCCACTTCGCTCCTGCGCTCCCTCACACCTCACCACCTATCCATTTCCTATTCACTCCAACTATGTAGCCATTTAAACATTTAATTCCTCCCTCCAAACGTTCATATAACCATTTTTTCATTAACCTTCACGCAAATGTCTAAATTCATTAATAAGACGTGCCAAAAAATGGTTATGCATTTGAATCCCCTCTTTTAAAAACCAAGCACTACTCTACATACTCCCTTTCACCATTTCATCTCTCAACAACACCAGTGCAATTCTGAATTCCACAATCGTGCAACCATAATTCATACATTATTGATCGTCATTTGCTTCGTAATTCGCCACCTTAGCTAGTTATTTCTTGTCCATGATGTCCTCATCAAAAGGCAAGTCGAAATTAGTTGTAGAAAGCCCTACGATGCCCTATTTAGTTAACTTAGATATGCCCCCTTTGTTCGACAAGCAATATAAAATCTTAGAAACCCAGTGCGAGTTTGATCTTTATGAACTCCATAACTGGGAAAACCAGAAATTCTTAGATTTCAGTGATGAATTGAGTATTTGGGAGTATTTTTTACCCTAATTTGTCTTTCCCCAAACTCATACCTTCCTAGAATTTTTCACCTGGTGTCATCTCAAGTATCTTCCTAGTCAGAGAGCAGTAATTGCCCAAAACAATGAAGTTCTATTTTCCATTACCCCTGAATCTATCTTCCAAGCACTCCAAATTAATCTCTCAGCTCCCCTACACCCTTTTTCTACTAATTACCTTATGGAGATATATCAAACACTCACATTTCCTCAATGAGCCCATATCTTTGAGTCATTCCTACCTAATAATTATGAGTTTCCTAGGACTAATCAGCCTTATTCCACCTCAATTTTCCCATAAATGTCAAGGCAAGTCATATCCATGGTTTCATGTCTATTACGTTACCCTATCGATCAATGGGTCGATGAAGCAATATTGGGATTTTTATCAGTATTCTCTGTGGGTAATAAGCCCTTATTTATTTTGAGCTACAGTTATTTTTTAACAGACAATATTCATGATCATTTTTTAAAGTTTTCTACTGAAGGTGCTTTTAAACATCAACCATTTCTTGTGTATTTAATTTTATTTCATCAAGAAGATATATTTAAGTTCCCATTGCAGAAGTTAGATGCACAAGGAAAGCCTCAGTCAGTCATTCACTGGACTTCCTTGGTAAGGAAGAACACAGAAGAGTATTCCTTCAATGATTATGTAAACCAGTTTTTGCATGTCTTTATGTCTTCTCAGTAGTGATGTTATACCAAGAATTTCATTTGAAATCAGAAGAATTCTGCACCTTACTGAGCAAGCCAAAATTGGAGACTGGTACCTCTATCATAATTATACAAAGATCAGAATATATGGATGTGAACTTCCTCCCTACAGGTTACCAGTATTTGTGCCAATCAGGATCTTTGCCTTGGAATACATCAGGAAAATGATGAACATGGATGATTTGCATTTTGTATCTAGGAAGCAGAAAGCCCAATTCAAGTTGAAGGCATAGATTGGCCCTTTCATTGTCAATACTAGAGCAACAACGAAGGAGGCAAATAATTTATTAAAGCAGATGAAATTCAAGTTGAGCTTTACCTGGTTCTATGATCCTTTAAGGATTATTTCGAAATTGAGAGTTGAGTAGAAAACAACTCCATGTGCACATACAACCAGGCTAGAAATATAATAGTATGAAATTCAAGAAGAGTGGTAGGAGAATACATTATAGGAAGTTGAAGAACATATTGTTAGTCATAAATCTTCACAAACTCTAGTTCCTCGAGAAAAAGAAAACAAAATACCAAGAGAAAGTCTATCTCCTACAGACTCAGAAACTCAAGCTACATGTTTCAGAATTTTCAAAAGGAGAAAGTAGACAAATATTAATTAAGAGTCATTAGAGGAAAAGAGTTCGCAAGAGAAAGCCACAGTGGTGTTATAAGGTTTTCCCAGCACTTCTTTTCCACAAATTGAAGAAATTACATATTCTCCTATGACTTATGTTTCTCATGATACAACGCAACAAAATATTTTTGCTAGATACAGAGAAATTAAAAGGAAGAATGAAGCATTAAAGGCCACCACTTATTCAGAATTTTGGTAGCAATATTCAACTACACAACACAAACTTTTGTCTGCACTTGATACTGAAAAGAAACAATTTCAATTAGCTTTCTTGGAACCTAAAATTCTAGTCCCTTAAAGTGCGGAAGATTACATAACATCCATTTTTTCTTTTGACACTATGAAAATTAATGTCATTGATCAAATTAACAAACATAATCAGGTTGGTGAAATGATATATTCTACATTAACAAGTTCAGATATGGCAACCTCTAAACTACAAACTTCCCTGAACAATATTCACACACAATTGAATATAGAGAGAATGTCATCCTTGGCTAAAGATACCATAATCAATGCTCTTGAAGATTTGGTGATCAAACTAGGATATGATCCTAGTAATATCAAAGTAGCATAGGAAATGATAAAGAATAAGAATGATGACATTCAAGGATTAAGGAAGCAACTTAAACTTCCTACTACTGAACATCCATAAGCTAAGGAAGTTAGTCAAATTGAAAAGGAAAAAGAAAATATGTTCAAATTGATAGTTGAACAGAATGTTCAAATTCAAAAAATGGAAGTTGACATGGAATCACTCCTAAAGGAAAAAGAGAAGCAACTCAATATTTCAACTACCATTCCTATAATGACAACTTCTACAATAGGTACTTGAGTAGTAGGGACATATACAGCAACAACCATCGCAATAGATACACAGTCTACTAACTTAACATAACAATAGTCAAAGGCCATGGGAGACTTGTCTTTGAAAGATCAAGAAATTGAAAAACTCAAAATGCAGCTCCAAAAAATTCAAGAACAAAAGATTAAGTCTGATAATGCATATTTGGCTGAGATTCAAAATAATTATAAATTAACTCAACAATTAGAAGTTTATGAAAATGAATCTTTAATTGCACAAACTATTGCTCAGGCCAAAGAAAATATTTGGATAGAAATTAATGTATTAGTGACTGAGTTATGGCCTTCAATTGAAATTATTTTTGAGCAGGAAGATTTATTGCAGAGTTCATAAGAAGCAGTAGCAGAAATAAAGAGGGACCTAGACCAAAAACCTATAGATGCTACAAGGAAAATCAAAGTCCTAAACTCCAAGACAAAAGATGAGCTTGAAGAATTGAACATTGAAGGCATAACTAAAGTTGTCTTAGAAGTTAGAAAGGTTCTAACCAAGAGGAATTTGATGCTACAACTTGAGAATAAGTGCCAAAATTTGGAGGTTCAGATCAAGAAATTTCACAGGAAATTTAATGCTTTACATCAGAAAGGAATTCTAGCTTTGTAGGATAGAAGTGGCAAATTGATCCCACTTGAAGAGTGTCAAAAAAGGTTACATGATATGGCATTGAACAAGACCAAATTCACCAAAATTAGAGGAATTATTACTGGGAAAGCATTCATTGAAGGTTTAATTTATGATTTGTTAGTTTAGTATGAAATTAGGCATTTGCTTCTAACTAGGCCCACTTATGAAAAACATATTGAAGTCGATGAGTCATATAGAAAATTGTTAAATTTTTCTATCCCTAATGAAAAGAGATGGGATGAATTGTGTGAGCTCATCGAATAGGAACTGTGTGAGCAGACAACAGAATTTTAGCGTTAGTGAACAGAAAAGTAGATTTCTAACTACAATCATCAACAACAGCCCTCGAAATCAATTTAGATCCACTATTTTTAGTTCTATTTTTGTAATATCCAAAATATTTTGGATGATATTATATTTTGCAATAAATTTTAATTCCAGTTTAGATATGTTTGAAATTCGAACTCTATAAATATTTTGTAATTCAAAGATGAAAGCATTGAACCCTTGCAATGAATTAGTGGACATGCTTGTAAATTTTTAAAGTTATTTATGAAGTTAGTAGAAGGATTATGGATTCATTCTGAGAAGCTTGTGTATCTCTGTGAGTTCTTCTGGTTATTCAAATATGTTGTCACTTTTATTTTCTTTGCACATGTTTAAGGTAACATGTAAATTTGGGTAAGAATAGATTGAGTGTCAATCTCTCTGAAAGCCCCTGCAAAGTTATCTTTTAAAGAAATTAATTAACTGAAACTGTGTGTCTTCGTTAATTCCTCTAAAATTTTAAATTGTTGCCTTTTGTCATCTCTTGCACATGTATTGTTTGGCTATAGAAAACTTCTATACGCATCTGTTATATATAACAAATTAGATGTTCCGTCTGAATATTTAAGGAATTATATATCATCTTAAATTCTATTTTCTCAGAAATACTTAGGATTTGCATCCCTATAAAAGTTTAAGCTTTGGTCATCCATTCAAAATTAAAAACATTACTTTAGATGCTTTGGCATAGTCCATTAGCCTAAGACTATCTACGAAGGACAACACCATCATTGTCTCATTAGATATAACATGCTAGTATTAAAAGAAAAAGGAAATTCATGTACAACAATTATGAAATCTAAAATAGACATAAAAATATACCATAAATGCACTAGTCTCTTTTAGGATTTCCCCAATAACAACGCCAAAAATGACAATTAATTTAATTGGCTTAAATCTTGCACATTTAATTATCAAAATGGGGGCGTAAATTTGCACAAAGTTAGGTCATTAATGGATTTCTAATTTATGCTATAAGCTAAAGACAATGTTAATAAACAAATAACTCGAAAAAAATGCCATAGGGACTTAATTACTAGACGAGAACTTAGAGAAACAATTTTTTCAAGAATGAGAGACATCCTTTCGCTCATCCTTAGTTATGAGCATTCCTATTTCATTTGCAAAATGATTCTCAAGCCAAAATCTTCAGTGAAATATGGCATATTGTAGATGTTATAAGAAGAAGAAGGATATTGGTGCAAAAGATTAAATCTAAAGAATGGTTGCTCAATGCAAATCAGAAATTGTAAATGCAATAAATAAAGAAATCAATCAGATGTCTAATCAATCGGGTATCATCATGGATCCACTTCACAACATAGGTTGTAATATTTCACTATGAATTAACAAAGTGTTAATGCAATCAACAAAGAGTTTCAATGTGTATCATCGCCTTTTAATGAACAATCTCACTTTGCAAATAGCTATAATTGTAAGCTATCAAAACAAATTCCAATCAGTGCAATAAATAAACCATATACTCAAGGGAAACATACTATGATCTAGTTACAAATTTAAGGCAAATAAGCTACTTTCAAAATGTAGATGAAATAGGCTACAATTAAATTGCATTACAGAGAAATGGAACATAGAAAAAGTGGGACAAGTTGGTGGGCCCTCCCAGCCAGCATCACACTTCCTAGGAAGTTATCGAACCAATTACAATCCACATCACAACCGGTTCCCAAAAGCACCATCATATCATTATATTAAAATAAGTCTAAAATATACATCATTTACAAATAGTATTACCCCTAGAAATCAAATCAATCAGGAATTAAAAAGGACAAAACTAAGAACCCGATGCTTTATTACTAACAATCGATCGATCCCCACATAGGTGTGTGGTCGAAATATATAGAGTTTTACATTACAAAAGACAAAAACATGTGGACTTTGTGAATCTCCTATTTTGTGCATGGATAATAATGATGGATATCATAATAAGTCCAGAATGGTAATACAATGGATCACTTAACAACTTTAGATTAGAACAAAATCACATGGAGACCACGATCCATAAAGAGGTATGAGAATAGTAGGAGGCTATTGTTGCAACTCATTTTCGTTGTTAAATGAACCAAATTTGGACCTTTTGACCTGGAACTTTGACCAACAAACAACACATGCCTTGATTGACCTAAAACTACTATTATGAACACATAAACATATTGATGGGTCTAGGAAGAGAACCCATGTTGTGATTTTTCCTCCAGGAGTGTTCAAGCATGCCAACCATGAAGGCAGGTTACTAGAGCCTTGTGTGGGTCACAGGACCTAGATGGAAAAACATTTATCGGTGGCAAATAAACTATTTATCCCTTTAATTCATTAAAAACAATGGAAAACCCAATAATTAACAACAATTTAACTTGTAGTTTTTTAAGTGACAGTCTCCATCGAGAATATGAAAAATAGGATAGGAATTAAGTGGAAAGGAGTTAACAAGTAGTAGAAATAACATCAATTTGAAGTGCTGATAGGGTGTTGAGATATCGTCTCATGTTTTTCAAATGGGATCTTGCTTATTTGTCGTGATTTTGATTTGAAACATTTCCTCATTCTTTGGAGCTTGCATGGTGTGAGTCTCTTGAATTTTGTGTATTAGAAGTTCATAATATGTTTAAAGTGGTGTAATTCAGATTGTAGTAGACATGACAATGCTTCAAGGAGATTTCACCTAGTAGTCCATTTATGGTGGTGAACGAAAAAATTGACCTTCGTCTATGCATTCACTACGAATGAAAAATAATCGACCTTTTCAGTAAAGTCATCCCATGCGAAAATGGTTTGTGAAGGCTCACCTTGTTTCTTGGAAGGAGGAATTGGGGGGGGGGGGGGGGGGGTGCGGGGGTTGTGCTTTTGAGATCTCATATTGGACCATTCGAGCTTTGTTTTTGGTTTTTGCGATTACAAATCAAGTAGCACTAGCTCAAGGTGTGGATTTAATTAGCCAATTATAATCTTTTCTTGTATACAGTATACACTCTAGAGGAAAGTAAGTGTTTTTTCTCCGCTATGTTTTATTCTTTGGTTGGTGAAGTTAGGCATGAAGCTTGTTCAACTTAATATGATTTGCAATGGAAATGTAACGAATGTACTAAATTTGATGAGTCTTCCTAATATGTATGACGAGTTTTTTGGATGCAACTCTTTTTTAATTAGTAGTCTTATTTCCTTCATAAATCACTAGGAATGGTATCTACAACATAACATCAATAGGGGAGTCTAGATGTTTAATTTTTATTCATTTTTCCCACCTGCAGGTATGTAGCCTTCTTATCTTTCCACAGTCTCAATTGATGGAGCCCTTTTTTTAGTTGTGAAAATATCCTCTTCACATTAATCTTTATCTACATACATAAATGACATTGTTATCTCCCTTTCCATTTTCCACTTCCATTTTAGTTTACATTTATCTGTTTTATTTAATAATAATAAAAAATGACATGTTATGACCCAAAACCTACAAAACATAACCCAATTTAGTGAGAAAAATATTCATTCCTCTCGGTTTGGGAAGTTTTAAATTCAAGCACAATCATCATGTTTCTACACTTTCGTTGTCTAAGGCATACCCAACCAAAGTTTAAGATCATATTGGATTGCTTAATCTATGTCCCACATACAACAACATATGTAAGCAAAGATGTTTACCACTGATAATTTTTTTCATTGATTCAAACTCTTGATGGTGAAAGTCCCTTTACTTGAAGAATTTCATCTCATGCGCATCTTGTGTGTTTTCTATGCAAATTCTCATGTTATTTCAAACAATTCTAAACTCTACATTGGTTGGACTACAATAATTGTTATTTCCTGTTGCAGGTAAGAAATTTTACAAGCAAGGAATTATGCTTTCATTACATTACAATTCTAAGATCACAAATGGAGAAGAAAAAGACCTAGTTGCTTCCCTCTTGATGACCACCGAATCAATATTTGTGGCTTCTTGACAGCCGCCTCAAGCCTCGACCCTAGACACCCTAATCTCGAGCCCAAAAATAAATTGTGAACTTGAGGTTTTTTCCATATTTGTGAAACCTCTAGATGGAACCCCTCCCTGTCTCTCAGTGAACAATGTCTCCATGATTGTAGACATCAAGATTCAAATTTCTAAAGGAACAGGTTTACCATTTTCCGAGTTTAAACTAATGCATGGTTGTCAAAGGCTACATATTGACTCTTCAATCCATGCTCTAAGCATAGGCAGGGATGCTACAATCCTGATTTCCTTGGGTCTCTTGGGCGGTGCATGAGGCCAAACCCCTTCTGAGATGCAGAAGTTACATGCTTTAAGCCAAGCCAAAGTTCCAACTCTGGTGGATGAGCACCCAACGCAAAATAAATCCTTCAATAAAACAATGAAGGGGGTCATATCCAACTATGCTCCTAAAGCCCTTGAGGTACATCCTTCATTATTGAACATTTAGGGGAGATTCCATTTGTTAAGGTAATTGGAGATGTCTCTATTGGTCATGCCTTTCTTTATGCAAAAAACATAATTATATGCAAGTTTAATGGGTTTTGGCCCTCAACTCCAGCTTTGTTCCAAGGGTTATTTCATTGTTTTCTTCAATAACTCAGAAGTTCATTTAAAGGCTCTTCAACAAGGACCTTGGTTTTGGGGGCACTGAGGCCTCTCTTTAAAGTTTTGGTTTCCTGAATTCAACCCTCTAAACATGGAGGGCATGAAGACTCTTATTTGGGTTAGGTTCCCAACCTTCCTATTCCCCTCTGCAACCCTCAATCACTGGAGGAGATAGGAAACGATCTTAGATGCTTCATCAAGATTGACGAAGAATGATTCTAGAAACACATCTACACATTTGTAAGAATCTGTGTAGAAATGGATGTCAGTGATGGCCTTCCCAACAAAATCTGCATTGATTGGCTAGAGGACTCCCTCATGTAACCTATAGATTATGAAAACTTATCCTTTCAATCCAGATCCTTCCAAGAGGTTGGACATATTCAATACATTTTTCCTTCTTCTCACTCCTCGAGGCCAAAAAAGAGACGAACCTAGAAAGGCTAGCAGGATTTTCAATATTCTAAACAAAGACCTACTCCTCTAGACATTCCAACCTTGCAACCCCCAATGGCTAATTAGTAAACCCAAGAAGAGCCTTCAACAAGCACACAAATCCATATGCCTTCTGCTACCTTTATGACTCCTCCCTATCTCCCCAAGACCTGCTCTCTTATGTAGGAAGTTAAGCATTCTCGAACTCTGAGTAAGGCTGTAGCTAGGATCATCTGAACACCTGAAGCTCAGTCACACACAGTTCTCTCTTCAGAGGCATAGCCACATAACATGTAATTATCCTTAGATAATATCCAAGGAAGACAAAAGTGTCCTTATGAGTCTGAAAATTCAAATAGTAACAAAGAAGTATGTTTTGTCTCAACCAAAGCTCCATAATTCAAAATTGCAGAGTCTAGCCATAGTTATTAACACAACAACCTCTTCCAATACCTTTGGTTGGATAGCCATTCAAAACAAAAAAGTAAGGAAGTAATGTATTATATCCACTCAATGACCTCATTTTCCTCTTGTTTTCTTAGTATGCTGGTATCAGTTTTAGGATGCTCACACAAGAGATCTGCCTTATATTTTAGTAAATGATGAATATAATTTTACTTACAAAAAAATAAAAAAATATAGGTAAATAAGCTAGTATAAATGGACATGAGATTGAAATAAGGAACAAACCTACTACACTTTCTCCCTCTTCTTCTCATTGTTTTGGTATTACATATCTATATATTTGGGTTATCCCCACTAAAAGCATGGAAATTTAGGATTACTTCATAGGTTTTGGATAAGATTCAAGGTAGTTATGGTTTTAGGCCCCAAATTTTGAATCTCGGAACTTTGATACAACATGTGAGGCCCCCCTTTCTTGGGCTTCAAGCTTGTAAAGAAAACATTTGTTTCTACTCTACTCAACTTATTAAAAAAATGATTATTAAAACTACATAATTAATCCTTCCATGTTCATTCCACAACATATTTTAAATGTAGACAATTTGATTCGTGAAAAAAATCAAAATTTTTTGAAAAATAACAAGAAAAATGCCTATTTGGATTGTGGTTGTTTCTCTTGTGCGGTGATCCTCTTAAGACATCCAAGACCACCCAAATAAGTACACCACCCTGCTAACTATGAATAACCTATCCAACTTCCTAGCACAAGGAACCTCCATAGGTTCCCTCGCCCTCCGAGCCCAAGTATAAACCCATAGTGCATATTAGTTCCCAGTGCAAACACCTTCCCCATGTCCAACTCCAAAATCCACTCCACTATCCAAGTTTCCTTCAGCCTTTTCACTATTGAAAATTCAACAAGAAAATCCTAATTTAATTTTGTCCTTGAATTAAATTAGGAATTAAATTGTAATTCCACATCTCATGACAACTTGTAATAGTTAACTAAGTTAATTTGACTTAGTTGGCTCAGTTAATTCAAGTTGAGGGTATAACTAGAGTCATGTAGAGTGTCTCATACATTTTAGGTGCCCTAGTTGAGTTTATTTTGAGTTGTAATTATTTAATTCAGTCTAACTGAGATAAAGTTAGTTAAACTAGTTCTAACTTGTGGAGGAATTAGTGGGAGATCTAGTAGTGGGGTGTAACCAACACTGATCAACTAGTAAATTGAAGACTCACTTATAATTAACTCATGCATGTCAGATCAGAGAAAGATCCGGTTGAGATTGGAGTTCAGGGACAATGTACTGTCAATTGTATAATCATCCGAATTTTATAGGTGCGGCATGCAATTAGAGTAACACTTATGAGGATTGTACAATTCATAATTGTGGAATTTCCCAATTAAATATGGGCTAATTCCCAAGGAAACTGTGGAAGGAAATATGAGCTTGGCAGGAAACAAAATTGGCTAAGTATTGGCTTGATCTTGTCTGGGAAGTAGTGAAATAGATAGAGATAGTGTAGAGGTTGCTCGTGCTTGAGAAAAGCACTGTAATCTTCTCATATTTTCTGATTAATTCAATATATAGATAGCAGGAGTTATAGTTGTGGATTCCCCATAAAATTATTGTGTTATGTGTGATTGAATTCTTTCTCTTTTATGCTTCATGATTTCATCGATCGTTTATTATTTCCACTGATGAGTATAGTAGATCAAGTCAATTGTTTTAGCATATTACAATCCATAGTTTGAATCTACAAGGAATTTCTAAATGGTATCAAAGCTGAAATCACTATAGAAGAGGAGAATACGAGTTTTTCTTTTATCAAAGAAATCGAATTTGCAGTATCATACTTCAGAGCCATCAAGTTGACATTCTACAGATTGAGAGTTGAATATTCCCTTCAGGATAATTCGAACTATATTACTTGGAAGTGTTGGAAGGCAATGAGCTTAAGGAATTCATAGAAAAATATATTCCGAAGCCAATTGATGCTCAAGATATGGAAGAGTGGAGAAAATGTGTGGAAAAGGTGAGAATGATTATCCTAGAAGGAGTTCGAGATCATATTGTCTCGAACCTCCATGATAAGGAAACTCCATTTTCAATGTGGAATGTCTTGACAGACCTGTTTCAAAACAAAAGTGACCAAAGGAAGTTGGCACTGAAGGACAAGCTTAAAAAAATCAAGATGGAGAAGGGCGAAAAAATACCAAAGTACTTGACCAAGTTCACCCAATGTTAGGATGAGCTTGGAAGTGTCGGTGTTATAGTTGTTGAAGATGACCTGGTGAGCCTAACACTTCTAGGCCTGGGAGAAGCTACCAAAGTGGGAGCGATTGTGGTTTGACTTGGTACAAGAAGAGATTCGACAGAACACCAGATATGGATCCTCATCCAACAATGAGGATGAGGAGAACTGTGCCTTAGTTGGAAAGGTGAAGAAATGGAAGAGGAATTCATCCCATTCCAAATCAGATTTCAGTTAGGGCGGCAAGAAGAAGGACATGTCAAAGATTAAATGTTTTCACCATCACGAGCTGGGACACTATGCCACAAAGTTTCTTCATAAGAAGGCCAGTAGGAAGACCTCAGGAGGAGCGATAGGTGAAGCTACTACTTCACAATTCAAACTGGATTTCACCCTCATCACTTGCATGGTGACATCGGTGATGGGTAGTGTGTGGTTCCTGGATAGTGGAGCCTCATTCCATATGATTGAAAACAAATAATTCTTTAGTGACTTGGAGGAGAAGGACCTCCAGATGCACATCGAGATGGGATATGATGGGAGGTATAGCGTGACTGACATCGGTATTTTTACCTTTCAGAGGGAGTCTAGTTCTCCTCTCACATTAAAAGATTTCATATATGTTCCGAGTTTGAAGAATAATTTGGTTTCAGTTTCCATGTTGGAGGACCATGGCTATGATGTGATATTTAGCAAGGGAAATACTTTCCTTCATCACACATCCTCAGGACAGGTGAAGTGGATCTAGGTTTGGGTGAAGAACCTCTACAAATTGGATGTAGAAGATTATGTTGCTTTGAGCACAAAATCAGAGAAGGTACAGAGCCGAAACATCGGTGAGTTGTGGCATAAAATATTGGGTCACTTGCACCATGGAGCTTTGCAGATCATGCAACAAATTTCTATAGGACTTCCCAAGGGTCCACTAGAGCAAAGAGACACATGCAAAGTGTGTCCATTGGGGAAGTACACCAAAGCTTAATTTTATGATAAAGACAGTCAATCACAAGCGATCCTTGATAGAGTTCACTCAGATGTGTGTGGACTGTTCTTGACAACATCCACAACCAAGCACAAGTATTATGTAATATTTGTTGATGATTTTTGCTAGTAAGTGATGGATTTTCTTCATGCCGAAGAAAGATCAGGCGTTCGCTATTTTTTTTGAATTTAAAGAACTTGTCGAGAAAGATACTAGCAGGAAAGTTAAAACTCTTAGAAGCGATAACGATGGAGAATATGTGTCGAATGGATTCAAGAACCTTTTTGCATCAGAAGGAATTCGACGAGAGTTAATAGCACCTCATAACCCACAACAAAATGGGGTGGCTAAAAGGAATAATATAAGTATTGTGTGAGTTGCTCGGGCGATGTTACATGATCAGGGCCTATTTTTCACTTGTAGGCTGAAGCATGCAACACAACTATTTATTTGAAGAACATAAGACCTCATCGAATTATCAGGATGATTACACTAGAAGAAGATTTTTGAGGTAAGAAACCAAATGTAGCACACTTCAGGAACTTTGGTTCATCATTCTATTGTCATACCCAGGATTCATAGAAAAATCTAGAGCCAACAACTAAGTTGGGTATATTTGTGGGGTACACTGACACACCTCACAACTATCGGCTGTAACTTCCATCCAACATGATGACAGTGGTTCGTAGAGATGTGAAGTTCGATGAAGAGAAGGCCATGAGATGTTCCCTTAAGAGGGAGATTTAGTTACATGCAGATGAGGAGCTTTTAACTCCAAAGGAGGAACCTCGAGATGATGTGGAGCAGCCACATGGAGAGGAGTAGAGAGTGGAAGCACCCACTCATGTAGAGACTTCTAGAGATGGAAGGAAGTGCACCATACAGGATGATAGATTGATGCATGATGCTATAGAGAATGTGGGGAAACCCACATCATAACGCAGGCAGAGGTGGTCACCAAATCGGTACACTGGCTACATGGCTCTAATGAGCGAGAGTGTAGAGATTGAGCCATCCTCATTCGAGGAAGAAGTGCAACAACGATTATGGGTTGATGCCATGGTTGAGAAGTATGAATCCATTATCAAAAATAGTGTTTGGGAAGTGGTCCCAAGGCCTGCAAACAAGTCAGCGGTGAGTTCCAAATGGATTTACAAGGTAAAGCAAGCAAAAAATTGGAGTTTGGAGAAACACAAGACCAAATTTGTGGCCAGAGTGTTATCTAAGGTGGGGGAATTGATTATGAGGAGACCTTTGCTCCAGTAGAAAGGTACTCTTCAATGAGATCTATTCTAGCACTTTCAGCGCAGATGGGATAGAAGATACATCATGTGGATGTGAAGAAAAAATTCCTCAACGATATGATTAAGGAAGAGGTGTATATTAAGTAGTCAGAAGGATTTGAGACCTTAAACAGAGAGTAGCATATGTGTAGACTCAAGCGAGTGTTGTATGGACTAAAACAAGAATCTCATGCTTGGTACACCAGAATTGACAGCTATTTCACCGGGCTAGGCTTCACCAAAAGTGAAGAAGATGTGAACTTTTACCATATTGTGGTTGAAGGTAAATTGTTGATTATATTATTATATGTCTATGATTTGATTCTAACAAGTGATGAGAAGCTGATAAAATATTGCAGAGAGGATCTTGTAAGAGAATTCGAGATGAAGGACTTGGGGCTCATGCATTACTTTCTTAGTATGGAAGTATGGAAAGAAGATGAGGAATTGTTTGTCTTTCAAGGGAAGTATGCCAACAAGATACCGAAAAAGCTCCACATGGAGAGAAACAAACCCATGGAGACTCCTCTAATAGGTATTTGGAGGAAGGAATATGTCACTTCAGGTGAAGTAGTGGAGGCTACTATTTATAGACATCTTATGGGTTCACTTATGTCTTTGGTGAACACACGATTGGACATGTGTTTTTCAGTTAACTAGCTTTGTCAAGCCATGGTTAAGCCAATGAAACTTTATTGGAAGGCAACTAAACATGTGTTGAGATACCTCGGAGGCACCACTCAGTTTGGTCTTTAGTACAAACAGACAGAGGGAGTGAAGCTTCAAGGCTTCACAGATGAAAATTGGGTAGGGATTCCATCAGACAGAAAGAGCACATTAGGGGGAATCTTCATTATTGGGTCAACAACAATTTCTTGGTATAACAGAACGCAAATATCAATTGCACTCAGTTCGACAGAAGCAGAGTACATGGATGCTAGTTAAGCAACTTGTGAGGCTATCTGGATGAGGAAGATCCTTGTTGGGTTATTTGGTTAGTAGATGGATCCTACTATGATTTACTATGACAATCAGAGTTGTATGAAACTCTTTGAGAATCTAGTTTTTCATTATCAGTATAAGCACATCAACATCCGGTATCACCATCTACGAGATTATGTGCAGAGGAGAATCATGTTGTTAGAGTACATTCCTACAGAGGAGTAGGATGAAAATATTTTGACAAAGGAATTATCAATATGCAAATTCGAGTTTCACAGAGGTAGGATCGGGGTAGTAGATAATCCCTTTATTATTGAGAGGGAGTGTTGAGAATGCAACAAGAAAATCCTAATTTAATTTTGTCCTTGAATTAAATTGTAATTCCACATCTCATGACAACTTGTAATAATTAACTAAGTTAATTTGACTTAGTTGACTCAATTAATTTGAGTTGAGGGTCTAACATGAGTTGTGTAGACTTCACCTACTTTTTAGGAGACTTGATTGAGTTTATTTTGAGTTGTAATTATTTAATTCAGTCTAACTGAGTTAAAACCAGATAAACTAGTTCCAACTAATGGAGGAATTAGTAGGAGATCTAGTAGTGGGGTGTAACCTGCAGTAGTGGGATGTAACCAACACTGATCAACCAGTAAACTGAAGATTCACTCATAATTATCTCATGCATGTCAGATTAGAGAATGACCCAGTTGAGATTGGAGTTTAGGGACAATCTACTATCAGTTGTATAATCATCCAAATTGTATAGGTGGTGCATGCAATTAGAGGAAGGCCTATGAGGATTGCACAATTCATAATTGTGGTAAATATGGGCTAATTCTCAAGGAATTTGTGCAAGGAAATATGAGCTTGATAAACATCAAAATTAACTAAGCATTGACTTGGGATTTTCTGGGAAGCAGTGAGATAGATAGAGATAATGCAGAGGTTTCTCAGGCTTGAGAAAATCATTGTAATCTTCTCATATTTTGTGATTAATGAAATATATAGATAACAGGGATTTTTAGCCGTGGATTTCCCCATAAAATTATTGTGTTATTTGTGATTGAATTATTTATCTTTTATGCTTCTTGATTTCATCGATCGGTTATTATTTCCACTGATGAGTAGAGTAGATTCAAGTCAATTGTTTTAGCATATTAAAATCTGCAATTTGAATCTACAAGGAATTTCTACATTCTCGGCCCTCATTTCCAACACTTCTTCCCCCTCTCCATGCCAAAATTATTTCCAACATAATCCCCAACCCCTGCCCAAAAAAAACAACCTCCCCAAACTCTTTGCCTATCACTTATCTCCTTGTGAATTCCCAAAGTTTCCCCCCTCGTTAATGCCACCTAACTCTAACTAATGACTCTCAAGCCACACCAACCTTATCTCTCCTATTGTCCCTTAATTAATACCTTTGGTGGTCAAGTCATTCACCCGCCCATTATTAATGCAATATAAACCTTTAAAAGGTCAATCTAAACAATAGATTCATAAGAATCCTAATTAGTGCAATACTAAATTAATCATAATGTAATCTAAATAATTAATATACTAAGAAGAGTCTTTTCGGTAGAAATCACATAGGAGAAAAATTTTCTGGCGCGTTTCGAACTAGCTATTGTGGTTCATCAGGAGGACCAGATGAAGATGTAGATCATGGCACAGGCTTAAATAGAGGGTGATGTAGAGACCAAAAGATCATATAATGACTAGGTTATGAAAATTAATATTTTAATAATGATTATTAAGATCAAATAATATTCCTATAACGGCTAGTTTAAGAATAATAATATTATAATTTATAATAAAAAATAATATATATATATATATATATATATATATATATATATATATATATATATATATATATATATATATAGATCGAAATTTTTTTCTCCTATGTGATTTCTACCGAAAAGACTCTTCATAATGTAATATGGATCACAGGAGCCTGAATTCATAAATTGATATACTATTAATCATGATTAAGGATTTTAATTAGCCACTAATCAAGCTTAACCATTAATGAATCATTTAGCATAAAAGGCCATAGAACAATTTATTTGTGTGACATGTGGGTATACATAGCTAGGATGCATATACATCATACGTATACTAATAATACTAATAAGGATCTATCATGTCAAGTAATCTCCCAGTATGTTCACAACCTAGCTTAGCATAATAGGATAAGGGAGCGTGCGTCACACCATATGCTTCAACTTGATTATTGGTAGCCCTACCTAGACTTCAGGAACATATTGACTCCATGTGTCTTAAGGGGCAAAAGATAACCCCTAAAATTTGTAAGATAGTTATTAATTTAGATATTTAATATTTTGGAAATAGGAGGGTGTAAATTAGATGGTAGGGATGTTGGGTATGTGTTATATTCTATTTATGATTAAATTAAAATTGCAATGGGAGTAAGGCTCAATAGGTATAGCCCCCTTGCTCTAGTTTTATGGAATTAATAGTTTTTCTATTAATTGTAATATAATTTCCGTTAATGAATCTAATGAGTTTAACAGGTTAAGGTCTTGGATGCCTAGGGCTCTTATATATTCTATTGCAAATGATAAAGTAGAGGTGCAACTCTAAACATTTACTAGTTTTCGGTTAATATTTTCTATGGTAAATCTTCAAGTAATATGTGTGATTGTTCATATTAGTGCCTATCAAGGTAGGACTCTAGAAATCAATTTTCTTGTTTACCAATATTAGTTTAGAATTGACCACTATAACTTATAATGTTTAACTTTGAAAAACAATATTTAATTTTCAATATTATTGCAAAAAATATTTTTCGAACATTTAATTGGACCATAAACTTGAATGTCTTATTGTAGCCTTTCCACCATGTGGATAACTACCTCATATTTTTATATCATAATTTTTTTATGCAGTTGCAATATTTATGCCATGAATCTTATATATTTGTGGAGTGATTTTTCATTGTTAAGCTTCGTAGGAAAACCAACCAAAATTAAAATCTTTGAAAATTTAAGCAAGTATTTGCATAAAAAATGGATAGTAACAAGATGTAAATAAATATACTTACCAGGAGTTACTGCACACCATTATTTATGTTTTCTTTAGCACTTTAATAAGTAGGAGTAAAAATTTAAATGTGCACACTACACACCAAAATTTATGCAATTATTTGCCCCTTAGTTGAAAATTATTTTTCCGTTTCATATATCAATTTCCAATTTTTATGAAAGCCTAATTTCCACTTAAGTGGTAGGGACTAAGCTGCCTTAGTGCTCTGATGATTCTTTGTGAAAATTTTCATGGGCACATTGTATTGGTTGTCCCATTACTTACCTAACTACATGGGAATCACTGGAAGTTAGAGTACAATTGTTCTTATCAATTAGGCCAAGAACATGCATGTTGAGTATTTCTTTACATTCACTGTCTTGATATAGAGAGTGGAACGTTAGAATTTGTTTGCTAGATTATATGAAGAATTGCAAATATATAGTTTACATTCACAATCTTTATATTATTTATCTTAAATATGCCTCAACTTCTAAGTTAGTAGATGATGAAATGTGTAACTTCATCGATAGGTATCTAAATACACCTCGAATATGGAAGGAGTAGCAAGTGAAGTCCTGGAAGCCCATTGTCCATGTTGTACACGATTTCTTATGCCAAATTTGGCATGTGAGAAGGCCTTCCCATATACATTGACAGGTATCTAAATACACCTCGAATGTGGAAGGAGTAGCAAGTGAAATCCTCAAAGCCCATTGTCCATGTTGTACATGATTTCTTATGTCAAATTTGCCATATGGGAAGGTCTTCGCATATGCATTGCTAGCTGTAAATTCCTTCCATGCAGATAGTGTGTATCAGATTTAGATTGTGTATTTGCAAATTCCTTCCACGTTGATAATTTGTATTGGAATAAAATTATTTTTATATTAAAATATATATTTTATTTGTTAGTATGGAAACCATATTATTTTTTTTCCAAGGAAACCATTTTATCTATTAATTAGATTAAACTAATATTATTATTTTTAGATAGTTGTTTGAGAATAATCACACCATCAAAAATTGATGGTGTGATAATTTCAGAAGAATTATCTCAAAACAATAAGAATCATAGAAATTTGAACTCAGAGATAACATTATTATATGTTTTTTTTCATTGATCGAAAAACATTTGCATTCAGTTTCTTTGAACAGAGATGGCTAACCAAGTTCATGGAATGCAGATTATCAACCCAACGAGTAGTCTCCCATTTCACCATCAGATCGAAAAATATAGGGAAATATTATGTTGAGCAATGACATGGATTTTGCAGATTATCCTACTCCTCGAGCTCTTAAAATTGAGGAAATTCCACATATTTTTAATGATTTTCATTTTGCTTCCATAAATGTTATCATGTAGCTAATTGTAATTCATATTTTGACATTTGGCCACTAACTGAGTTCTTATCATAATCAAGTGAAGTTTTACAAACTAATTTTATTTTTTTATTTTAATTAATATTATATTGATTTTCCTCTTGTTAATACTAAATGGTTGTTGTATAAATATTTTTGGATTTATAATATTATCAATGGAATTGCTTAGTTGTTATTAGTCTCTATTAATAATGTGTATTGAATAATATTTATAACTTTTCCATTTCAATATGTTATTATGATTTTGGATACAATTTGTTTTAATATTTATTGGTATTTTATGGAATTTTGTTATTAATTAATATTAATATTACAAATTGTAATATATTATGTTGTTATCAATTAATATATTAATTTTGTTATTTAATATATACTATCTTCTTATTAAATAATAATAATAATAATAATTAAAGTATATATATATATATATATATATATATATATATATATATATATATATATATATATATATATATATATATTTTTACTGCACAATAAGTTTATAGATTTATCTAGGGTGGGTAAATTGATCCCCACACAATTAGTCCTTGAAGTGATCACTGTCTTTTGATTCTACCTTTCTTTGATCCCAAAAGGGACTCTCTCATAAGTAAGGAAGATATGTTGTTATCTATGGGCAGGTCAAAAGGAAGGCATAGTTTTTGCTTGGGTAAAATCGGATAGAATTGCATTGTCAAGGAATGGGGAGGTTGCGGTCTAAAGAATATCCATCTTTTCAACAAGGTTCTGGCTGTTAAAGTGGGTTATCGTCTAATCTACAAGCAACCTATGGTTGGAAGTTGTTTACCACATATACATTAGCCCTTAGTCAATGGTAGAATGGATTAGGGCTCTGTATCAAAGGAGATAAAATGCTTCAATTATTTGGAAGGTGATTGTTCATTCTTTCTAGGTGATCACTAGGGGCCTAATGTGGAAAGTGGGAAATGGAGAGGAGGTCATACTTGGGTCAAATCCTTAGGTTGGGAGTGGCCCAAACTATTGTCTCCCATAAGAGATGATAGACCATCTTCCTACTAACTGTTTTTAGATGTTGGCTTAGGTTACGGACGAGGAAAGCTCTTCAATTTGGGGGCAGGGCTGACATTCGATGCATCACCTTAATTTACAAGGGAATTGGGAAGATCTGTGGCGTCAATTCACAACCCATCTTAATGAAGCTCATGTAGGTATCAGTGATCAAGAGGATAAACTAGTATGGGCTTATGCGTCTACTAGAATCTACACCCCTAAATTTGGTTATCTTTCTAATCGAAGATATGAAGCCCCTTATGTTATCCTGGTGGTTAAAATACTTTGGAAAGTCAAATGTCCTGCAAAATACCGCCTTTTTCAATGGTGTATCTTGGAAAATTGAGTCCCCACAGGTGATAATATGATGTGATGAGGTATCATTAGTCCAAATTGGTGTCCACTTTAAAAAAACGAAGGGGTTTTGGTAAACCATCCATTTCTTTTTTGTCGTTTTCTTCAACAACGTTTAACTTAGCCTGTGCATCCTTGGGAATTACATTTCAATGGTAGGGGGTGTCCTATTCATATGCTTGGGAATATTGGTTGAACATTGTCAGTCCAAAAAAGATTTAGGCTCTTCCTCTTTTGATTTCTTTGGGAATATACCTATCTAGGAATGTTGTCATTTCATTAGATAAATTGGTTGTCCTTGACTCTATGGCAGCTCAAGTATTGGTTATATGTTATTTTCTCTCAAATTCTGAGATTATCCTGTCTGTGCATCAAGTCGTAGAAGAATTCATTGATTTCTCGGTTCCATGGGCATATTTTGATGGAGCGTACAAATCCGAGGGCTCACGTGGCAGTGGCACAATTCTACACTTGTCACATAACCATTGCTTTAGGATGAAATTTGGTTTGGGTATAGGGACAAACAATTATGCATAACTTATGAGTCTTAAACTTCTCATGTTATTCATCATTGGATCTAGAATCCGTCGCATTCAGATTTTCGGAGATCCAAAGACAATTCTAAATTGGATCAACAACATTTCTAGATGTTATATATACACCTTATGTCCTATTATGGAAGAGACAAACTTGTTAAAACTCTCATTTGATCATATATCTGTTGCTCATATTTACAAGGAAAGTAATAGAGAAGCCGACACTCGTTCTAGAGAAGGTTCTTCTCAAGTTCTGGGTACGTCACATATAATGGAGTGCAATCAAGATCAAGAATTGGGTTTCTTCCATCGACCTTTCATTGAAGGGCCTCAAATAGCCCAATAAGCAGTCTTCTCTTTCATTGATGTCAACTCCGATACAATTTTTTTGTAGGATTCTTGGCCTCCATCAGGATTGGATATCTTCACAGTTAAATTATGTTATGTTTATATGCTGAGATGATAGTTTTTATTTGTGGATAGTGCTATTGTTTCAAATAATATTTTGTTATGTAAAAGTATGAAAATATCTAGCAGGATGTAAAGTTTTTTTGGGATAGTTTGGTGGCTACAACCCCTGTTTTTGGTATGGGATGGTTTTTGAAACATTTAATGATTATGACACAGTCACTTTTTGGTTGGTTTTATGAGTGTTACTTGTGACACATACCATAAGTAATTTTCTCCATGAATGAAAATTACGATTTTTTTCCTCGGGAAAAAATTAAGTTTATAGATACCCTCAAATCATTAAAATACATTTAAGCACTTTTATATTCAAAATTATTTGGCAAGACTACGTTATGTGCAACCCTTGTTTATTTGTATGCATTGCTTTACTATAAAACGTTAAAAATAACAAGGAAAACATCCAATAATGATACTTTTAATCTGCAATACTAATAATTTAGTCATTTGACTCTTAATTACACAATTAGTACTAGTTCAACAAAACACAAAACTAATTTCAATTCCAAATCTTCACCATCTATTTAGTAAATCCTCTTGATCTTTTTTTTATTCTTGATTTCTTTTTATCTTAATAATTTAGTCATTTGACTATCATTTATAAAATTAATAATTCAACAAAAATACATAAATAATTTTAATTCTAAACTTTCACCATTTAGTAAATTATCTTGATATTTTATCTTCTTATTATTATATCTAAAATGAGAAAAAAATAAACAACACAATTATAATGATTAAACAACCTTGCAATTATGGTGAGACAACTCTAAGTAACAAATAGTTTAATTCACCATTGAAAAATATCTATACATATCTATACATTAATAAAAGATGATCCTTATCAATTTTAAGCATCTATTAATTAAATATATTTATAAAAAAATTTATTATTTACTTAAAAAAATAACATATCACATTATTTATAAAAAAACAATATTAATTAAAAATTATCTATACATTAATAAAGATGATCCTTATCAACTTTTAGCATGTATTAATTAAATATATTTATAAAAAAAAATTATTATTTACTAAAAAATAACCTATCAAATTATTTATAAAAAACAAATATTAATTAGGGATGACTTTCACATAAAAATAATATTATCACAACCATCTAAATCTACAAATAAATAAATATCGATAATTTAACTCATTCCCGAAGTGCCAATTGGGATGACTCTCGATAACATTGAAGTAGGTAATCGCATGACTGAAACCATTTCCATTGTATGGGACCTTTTACATTTATTCTTTTTTAAGTGTCAAGAGTGTGTCATCTCATAGTCTCTTGAAAGTGACATGGAAGGTCCTAATAAGACTCCTCCCAATGGAAAAAGAGCCATGATAATCACCAAGTTGTCTAGTGACATTGACACCAAGTGGCCTTAAGAATCTTCAAATTGTGAACAAACCAACATTGAACAAGTTGGCAAAGTGTGCAAGTAAGTAAAGGTTACAGTGAAACATGGTACAATCTCCTCCCACATCAAGTAAAACTATGAGGCACAAAATTTAATGCCATTATTTTTGTGTTGTGGTACATTGGTGTTTGTAGAGGATCTTGTTTTTTTAAGTATTTTTATGCATAATTTATGTTGAGTTTAATTTTATAAATTAATTATGAGTTTTATTTAGAAATAGAGTTAAAGTATTATTAATGATAAGTAAGTGGTTATTGTATTAAGTTTTGAGGTTAAGGTAGAGGTTATTGGGTTAAATTTCTAAACTAATTCTCTTTTTAAATATTATGAAACCTTATTTTAATGGGGTGTTGCAAATAAAGCTCGCAGAGGGGAGGAGATGGCTCGCCACCCTGCAACCTTTCAAGGTATTAAAGAGAGGATGTCATGGATAACTCCCCTCGTGTAGTCATGTATGTTATGACAATACAACGAGTTAATATGGTAACCTTTGTGACCTCTACATCTTCATACCTAGCTTGGGCTTGCTCCGCTATTTTTACTAGTTTTGTGCTTTCACTAGGTTGCAGGTGGGATCCCCTCCTCAGACTAGTTATTTGGTGTTCCAGGTCCAGGCCCTCCTAGCCTAGACCTCCATAGCTCTCATTACACTAGTGGTTAGATAAGTCACAACTCTTTCACAGCCACAGGGGTGCAACCGATGAGACTGAGTAAAATCCATCGAGGGGGTCGGCACTAGGAAACAATAGGCATAACATGGAGCGAGCAAGCCATTTGCAAGTTGGTAAATTATTTGTTGATTATCATCTCTAGCTAGTATTGTTTGGCTAATTTTATGTCTCTGATTCTTGAATTTAGGATTATGCGTTGCACCACTGAGGTTGAACAACTGCTAATACTAATGCTTCTAATCCTCTAGCTCTCTCCTTCACCTAAAGCTCTCTCCTACTACTTTCCTTACTCTAGTTACTTCTTCCTCTGCCCCTCAGATTAGCTCAATCTTTGTTCATTTATCTTTGATCTGCATTACTTCAACTTCCCCCTAGCCTTCCATTGTCTTGCTTCCTTCCCCGGAAGTCCCTAGTGCTGGGTTATGGTTCTTTCTAGGCATAATGCCAAGGTAGAGGATGCACCCAAGGCGGGGGTCTGGGGGTCGTGGTTCCTCGGGAAGACCCAAAGCCCAATCCTAAGCTTAAACAACTGTGGAAATTTACCTTTCCTTCATCCTTCTTGAAGTTCAAGAAGCAATCCAACATCTTGAAGCATTAACAACAACAAAACAACAAGCCAATTCAGATATGAAATTCAAGCTAAAGTCTCTTGTTGGGTCCTAAACCCTAGCCATGCTAGGGGGTGTAGGATCCAATATCTTCATTCCATCACCCTTCACTAGCATATGAAAACTTTGTTGGGTCACGCCATCAAAGAGAAACATGAGGATCACAATGAAATCATAGCTTGCCTCAGTGACATCCATCACATTCAAAGACACCAATGCTCTTGTCTGATCAACCTATATGCCTAGCTGGCCCACACTAAGAGGCATTATCAGTGTGGGTGACACTCTCCAGCAAGCCTAAGCATGCAGGATATGGCCCCGACAACGTCCTCTAATGAATGATGCATGCATAGTTCCTTTGTTTTATGTTTATGATCATGGAACTTTATTTTATTTTCTTATATAATTTACAACCATGGTTTGCCAATATTACCTAGTAGTTTGTATGTAATGATTTTGACAATGAGACCAGAGTTTTGCCTTGGCGCCAAGCATCTCAACTAGTAAGATTAGTTTTACTCACTTTAATAAATAAAACACTGATTTAATACCCCATTAATATTAGTCTAATTTCACTTGTAAAAAACCATAACAATGAAGACGAGGCAATTTGATATATTATATATACCTAAATTATTATCAAATAAAAGAAAACTAATTAAAAATAGGTATATTACAAAGATAATTTATTGTACTTTAAATTTCCAAAATTTTCATCAACTAATTTACCTTCAGTGTCATTTTAAAAAGCTGTAGTCTAAAGAGATTGCTTTTTTGCCGTGAAAGTCATGGAAATTCCCATATTTTGAGAAAATCCCATAGGAATTTTTGTAAATCCAAGTTATAGTTGTTAAACTTCAAAATTTTAGGTACCCTAGATGTTTTTGATGGTGTTTGAATCTATTTCTATCATCAAAAACATGATTCAAACACTACCTCTATAAGCTTTTTTGAATTTTTTTAACCCAGATTCCGACATTTTTTTTACCAATTCGTCCATCTCCATAGACAACTCTTCTTAAAAATGATTAAAACCTATTCCCTCTCTTTCTTAAAACTCAAAACCCCAGATTTTTAACCTATTTGAAAAAAATCACAAGACAACTACATTCCACTTCATGATGTGAAACATATATTTATTAAAATGATAGTAAGAAGTTCCAAGGAATATTTTTTTTTTTTTTTTAAAGTCTGCTTGCTTGTATGGAGAACATATTCAACCCAAGTTTTCGCCCGTCATTCCCGGCAAAGCTTTTCAGCTTTTGTTTTATGTGGCATTGCTTTTACCCACACAATATTTTTGAAGATGTAATCATGTCATTTTCAAATCTATTCATACACTTTATATTTAAATTTGATGGTGAATTCATGTATATAAAAAAACTTATTCAATATCAAAGTTGGTGATCGGTGTTTTTATATTGATTTATATTTTTTTTAAAATTTAAATATTTTTTATTTTTCAATATAGATTACATGTTTTATATTAAAATCCGTGATGGTTTTTTTTAATATTAATTTATATTTTTTTAAGTAAGTTTGGGTGATGATTTTTTTCAATATTAATTTACAGATTAAATGTTTTATATTAAAGTCGGTAGTGTCTTTTCTTTAATATTAATTTATATTTGTCTTAAATAAGATGAGATGTTTTAGAATTTGAATTTTTTTTTAATTTTATTAAATTTAATAATAAATGAGTTATTAAATTATAATTTTTTAATAGGAAGAAAAAATGAATTTGTTTTTAACTTTTATGAGGTTAAAAATAGTTTATGGGATAAATTATTTTTTTATCCACTTGATGTATTTGATTCTTTTTCTATGAAGCATCACAACAAATGCTCCTAACTTTTGGACAAACCCCTTGCTAAATAGGTTATCTCAAGACCTAGTTACCAATAAATCCTCATAATTTTCCTTATTATTTTTGAAAACTTCACATTCCAAAATAAAATGTTTTTCTGTTTCCACCTTTCCATATTCACATTTCAATTAAAAATTATATTTATTATTTCAAAAATCTTCGTTATATTTTAAATATATAATTTTAATAATTATTATTTTTAAATTATATATTTTAATAATTAAATTTTAAATTTAAATTATAAAATTTTAACATTTATAATTTTAACCCATCATAATATTTTAAAGATAATCATTGAATTATACAATTGGAACAACACTCATTTATAATTTTAATCATTTGTAAAAAAAAAAACACAAAAACTAAAATAAAAATAAAAAACTTGTATTTCAAAAATACTACGGTGACTTTCCCTGCTCAGCGATAACTTTCGGAGAGAAAGAATGACATGGACACAACTACTCACACTAACTGTTCGAATATGCTGAACTTGTTCTCATTATACTCTTTTGGAAATATGCCACTAGTGAGTTGATTAATTAATTTGTAAGGTTGACTTTATGGAATTTCAAAATAATTGGTTTTTTTCATTAAATACTAAAATGTTCTGAACATTTATAATTAAAAATAGATATCACATGGAAATAACAATTTCCATGTGTTTTCCATGTTATTTCATGTGTTTTTCAAAGTCTACTATGCCATTTTTTTCATCCATTTACCTTGTACCATTTTGTCCATACTTCTTCATGTGTTATTCATGTTATTTCATGTGTTTTTCAAAGTCTACTCTGCCATTTTTTTCATCCACTTACCTTGTACCATTTTGTCCATACTTCCTCATGTGTTAATCACAAACATCATGAGGTGCCATGGACTCCATTTGATAGTCTTGAACGGCTAAACTTATGTCGATTGCAAATTCCGGGTATATCCCTCAATCTAACACTCAAGAGAGGTCAATTATTCCTCATGACCTTTGAACATGTTGATCAAGAAGGCGTGAAGGTTGTGTCATTGGAATTTGTGTCTAGGCGAAGCAGTTGAGGCCACAAGGAATTTGAGAGAAGTGTCCAAGAAGCCATAGATGTGAAAACAAACACCGACAAATACCCATCTTAAATCATGCACCCATCTAGTGAACATGTTCCTTCAGTGACACAGGTGGGTTGGAAGCATCCAACAAGCATTCTTCACCAGCCTCAACAACGTTTATTTAAGTTGGATTGCATTGTTCTATCACATGGAATTTTAACAAAATCAAACCATGTTTATTAATTTTTCATATTTTTCTCCCCTTTTCTTTCTTAGGTTTCAAGGAACATTGATTTGGTTTACGACAGATGTTGTGTGGGACTCATGGAGCTATGGAAGAAGGATTCGATAACTCCACAACTCGTATTATTCTTTGTGAATAATAATATTTATTAATTGTTTTAGTTTTTAGAATAATAATAAGAATCTTAAAATTATAAAATTTCTTTGGCTATCGATAAGTGGATTGATGTCCAAGATGTTTCGATAGACACAAGTACTAAAGAAGATCACGGTAATTTAAATACATCATATTGCCTACCCTAGCAACAACAAAGATTAGTACAGTAGCAACAATAGCAATCATTAGAGATCTAGTCAACTAGACTTATGCAATAGTGCATCCTTACTAGTCGACCCGATTAGATTCGACGGGTTAAACTTCAAAGTCAGGGTCCTTCAAGAGGCAACAAGGAAGTACACAACTAAAAATCAAGTAAGTCAAAGGAATTCCCTACATCCACTACACAACCTGGATCGACTTCACCAACATATGACACAACCCACAAGTCGGATAGTTAGGTATTTGTATTACACTTTGATATTTTTAAAGAGGCTTCGGTCAACTGGTAGAAGTCGAAGAAAGTTGTTGTTAGGCTTCAACAAAAGAAAATGAAGAAGCCATATGGACCAAATGCACAAATCTACCCATGGAAAAATTGCAAGTGGCTTGTCCAAGCCAAAGTGAAGACCAACTTGATTCCATCTAGCATTTAGTCCAACAACTCATTGATCAAAACACTTACATGAGAGAACAAGTCCAACAACTACAACAAAGTATGATGAACTATGTTTTGCACTTGAGCATTAATTCCCTGTTTTTAGAAAAGTAAAGAATAACTTGGAAGTAACAATTGATAAGGAAATCACTCTCAATGTTGTCCTCAACAACTCGCTAACCTATTTGTCAACATCCTGTAATTGATGGAGAATTCAACAAGTACATATTAAGGACTTGCCGAAGAGGAAAAATTTTGCATTTGAGCCCCGAGGAATATTAACCCTTGAAAATCAAATAACTTAGGAAAGGAAGATTGAAACTAAACTGATTCAAGAACAAAAATAATGGTTGAGAGAGGGTAAGAGAGCACAATTGGAACTTGCCAATGCTAAAAAATACTTGCATAGCATCAATGACATAATATCTAAGTTAGAGAACCAAGCCACTCTTGATCTTCAACATTTCAAGGTAGTTCATTATTGGAAAAATTGAAGTATGTAGCATAAATGAAATCTATACAAGTGCAAGTGCAATATTCAATCAATTATTGGTAGACATTTGAACAACATCATCAAAGGATTACCCTACTAATATATTAGAAAACATTCGACGATGCTCTACCTCCAATGTCCTTACCTTAGCTGCCCCCTTTGAGACCAAAATATCAATTCTTCTCTTGAGCATGTCAGAATGTGGCCCATCTATACAACAAACTGAATTCAACCACTCTGGAAATTTAAGTCAAAGGGGAAAATTGGTCGCCTAAAGAAGAAGAAAGACGAGGCATTAGAATATTGGTCCCTGACACATCACTACACAAAGGGAATGACACATCATTTTTGTTGTTGTAAAATTTTATGTTTCAAGATTTTGTAAATGTATAAGTCCAAATCTCCCCTTCTTTGGGACAAAGAAGTAATTGAGGGTGGGGGAGATGTTGGAGGGGCTAATTGATCTAGTTTACTAGTCTCATCAGGTCGATAAATATGACTAGTTTTGGTCCACAATTGAAGTCGATCAACTCCCTGTCGGGTCGACCAATAGAGTTGGCTAGACAATTTCACTGTTGTAATTGTCTAAACCCAATATAAATATGTATGTACTCGATCTCATGAAAGTTGGTTGTTGAAAAGCTATAAAATACAAGGGTGCTTTTGTTGGATCTCCACTACTTTTGTTATTTGTCTTTCTTTTACATGTTGATGCATATTGTTGTATAAGGTTGCTTGGTCTACAAGTCTGCTGGTAACTAATGCATAAATTTCCCTAGATTACAATAGTGAGGTTGTCTTTGCATCTTACCAAAACTGTCTCATTGGATGTGCAATGCTAGTATTAATAGAAAAAGGAAATTCACACACAACAATTCTGAAATCTAAAATAGACAGAAAAATAGACCATAAATGCATTAATCTCTTTTAGTATTTCCTTGACAACGACGCCAAAAATGTTAGTCAATTTAGTTGGCTTAGATATTATACATTTAATTTTCAATATGGAGCATAGACTTACACAGAGTTTACGCCATTAATGGCTTTCTAATTTATGCTACAAGCTAGAGACAACACTAATAAAAAATAACTCTAAAATAAATGCAATAAAGACTTATTTACTAGATGAGAACTCAGAAACCATTGTTTCAGGCACGAGAAACAATCTTTCACTCGTCTCATTTGCAAAGTTATTCTTAAGCCAAAGTATTTAGTGAAACATGGCACATTGCAGATGTTATAAGAAGAAGAAAGATATTCATGCAAATGTTTAAATCTAAGGATTAGTTTCTCACTACAAATAAGTAATTGCACATGCAATATATAAAGAAATGAATGAGTCATTTAATCAGTGGAGTATCAACACAGAGCCCTTTACATGGGCTAAGTTGGTGGGCCCTCCAAATCATCATCACACTACCTATGAAGCTACATGATAAGCACAATCCACACCCTAACTAATTCTCAGGAGCACCAACATATCATTGTATTAAAATAAGTCTAAAAGATACATCGTTTACAAATAGTATTACCCCAATGATCAAATCGATCGGAAATTAAACAGTGCAAAACCAAGAACTTGAAACTCTATTACTAACAATTTATCGACCGTCACATAGTTGTGTGGTCGAAATATATAGAGTTTTACATTACAAAAGACAATGAACACGTGGACTTTGTGAATGTCTTATTTTGTGCATAGAGAATAATGATGCATATAATAATAATTTAAGAATGGTAATATAGTGGATCCCTTAACAACTTCATATCAGAACAAAATCACATGACTCGACCACGATCCGGTAGAGAGGTACGAGAATAGTAGGAGCCTATTGACACAACGTTTTTTCCTTGTTAAACGTGCCAAATTTGGACTTGTTGACTTGGAACTTTGAACAACGAACAACATATCCCTTGATAGACCCAAAATGATTCTGATGAACATGGAAGCATCTTGATGGGTGTAGGATGAAAACCCATTTGTGGTTTTTCCTCTAGGAGTGTGGAAGCATGCCAACCATGGAGGCGAGTTACCAAATCCCTTTGTGGGTTATAAGACACCAAATCCCTGTGTGGGTTATTGGGTTATAAGATTGGGCTGGAAAAGCTGTCATTAGTGGAAAATAAACTATTAAGTCTTTTAATTCATTATAAATGATGGAAAAAACAATAATTAACACCAATTTACCTTGTAGTCCTTTAAGTGACATTCTCCATTGACAACATGAAAAAGAGGATAGGAATTGAGTTAAAAGGGGTCTATATAGGATTGAAAAGGGGTTAACTAACAGTAAGAATGACATCAATTTGAAGCCCTAACAGGGTGTTGAGATATCATTTTGTGTTTCTGAAATGGGATCTTGCTTATTTGTTGTGATTTGGATTTAGAATCTTGCCTCATTATTTGGAGCTTGCATGATGTGAGTCTCTTTGAAGTTTGAGTTTTAGAAGTTCACAATATATTTATAGTAGTATAATTCCCATTAGAGAAAGAGTGACAATGCTTCAGGTATCTCACACTTAAGAGTCCATTAATGGTGGTCAACGAAATAATTGACCTTGTCTATGTGTTCACCACTCCATGTAGGCAAGAGTTATCCAGCCTACTATGCGATAGTTAATGCGTAGGGGTTGTATATAGCCACCGTTGGATAATCTACTTGCTTAAATCCAATGGTGGGCATATACAAGCACTACACATTAACTGTCGTGCAACAAGTTGGATAAGTATTTCCCTCCATGTATGATGTGAATGAAAAAGAATTAGCCTTTTCGGTAAAGTCATCTCATCTAAGAATGGTTCATGAAGGCTCACATTCTTTCATGGAAGGAGGAACAAAGGGGGAGGATTTTGAGACCTCCTATTGGACCATTTGAGCTCTGTTTTTTGTTTTGGCGATTGCATATTGAGTAGCACTAGCTCGAGGTGTGGATTCATTTAATCAAGTATAAATTTTATTTTATACAATGTACACTTTGGAGGAAAATAAGTGTTTTTCTTTCCTGTATGTTTCATTCTTTGGTTGGTGAAGGTAGGCATGAAGCTTGTTTAAGTTAATATGATTTGTAGTGGAAATGTAATGAATGGACTAAATTTAATGAGTCTTTCTAATATCTATGACAACTTTTTTGGATGCATCTCTTTGCCAATTCGTAGTATTATTTCCTTCACAAATAATCAAGAATGGTATCTATAACATGACATCGATAGGGGAGTGCAAATATTTAATTTTTTTTCACTTGCAGTTATGTACCCTTCTTATCTTTCCACTATCTGATTTTATGGTTCCCTTTTTTTAGTTGTGAACATATCTACACACATAAATCACATTTATCTCCCTTTCCATTTCCATTTTATTTGTCATTTATATTTTTTATTTAATAAAAAATAAAATAAAATATTGGGGTGCTTTGATACCATGTGTGAGGCCCCGGCTTCTCGAGCCTCAAACCTGTAAAGAAAAGATTTGTTTATACACTACGAAGCATATTAAAAAATTGCTTGTTACAACTACATAGTTAATCCTTTCATATTCATTCCACAACATATTGTAATTGTAGACAATTTGATTCTTGAAATCATTCAAATAATTTTACAATTAACAAGAAAAATACCTATTTGGATTGTGTTTGTTGCTTTTGTGCGGTGATCCTCTCAAGACCTCTGAGACCACCCAACTGAATACACCACCTTGCCAACTAGGAATAGCCTATTCAACTTCCTAGCACAAGGAACCTCCACAAGTTCCCTAGCCCTCCAACCCCAAGTCCAAACCCATAAGTGTGACCCAAGGGATCAAAATATGCTCAATAATCAAAGTGATTGAAATTGATGTAAACCATTGTCAAATAGTAGATCTCATTGTTATGATTCCAACGATGCTTGAATTGCCTCAATCCAACACCATATGTGAAAGTTATTGCGTTTTGAAGTTTTAGGCAAACTACTAAAAAATAAACTTGCAGGGTTGACTAAGCAGACCGTACAAGTGAGGTGACAATGACATCAACAAGTGAATGGGAAGTTGATCCGAATTTAAATAGGAACGCAAAAAATTACAGATATAACCATAAATACATAGATGCAACAGAAATAACACTATCTTTCATTAATATCAAATAATTGAATATGCTTACAAACAGAATGGAAATGAGACTAGCTCGGGCATTGGTAGCTTATCTCTGAGAAGAGATGTGGCGGCTACATGCCTCTGAACTGAGTTACAATGAGGCTCAAGGGTCTTTTTATTATTGAACAATAAGAGAAAACCCTAAACAACCAAAACCCTAACCCTAGAAGATGTAATTCCAAGAGTTTATGGGCCCTATTGGAGTTAGTTGGGCAACCAACTTCCCGGGGTCGTAACTTGGTGATATTATCTCCATTTGACATGCATGATACCTCGATGGAAAGATCTCTTTGAGGACTACAACTAAATATGTGATTTCCATGAAATCACTTGGAGGAATATTGCCAAAAAAACGTTATTTAGGGCCTCAAAATGACTCTGGAAGTTCAGGACCTGAAAAACTGTAAAAAATAGTAAACTGTGCTATAATTAAGGAAACTGAAAAAATGAAAGAAACAATTTTGGGGGTCCACGTGGAATAGGCAGGTGGCCACCAATATACACCTGGATCAGAAGTACAATGGACATATGGGCTAATCATGCACTGACATGTGGCCCAGTCGTACGAGGAAATTTTATGAGTTATGATCAGTTGTTGTGTTTTGTGGTGGCTCAATTAAGACGCACCACGTGGCCCAATGGGAGGGCGCCATGTGACCCTTAAGTTCTGGGCCAAAATTTTAATGGGTCAACTAATAGGCCTCTGTTGGAATCGAAGCCAAGACTTCACGATCAACAACTAATCGTCGAACCGTTGAGCCACACATATTTCTCGTTTATTACGATTGGTAGATTTATATTTAATATGGAGTGGGTTTGGAGTTGATGGGGGGCGGGGGCGGGAGGGGTGGGGCACAAGGCCCCAGCCCCTGGTTACACAGTACAACACGAACGAGAGGTGGAAGTGGTGGGGTCGGGCGGTGAGCCCTGGCCTCGGTTCTATGTTGAACGCACAAAACCATGGCACAATGGATGACAGGGTTTGCAGAGGTTGGGGCGGGCACGTGGCCCAACCTTGGGCCACATGGAACAAAATGTGACCAGGGGTAGAGTGCCAGTAGGCGTGTGGCCTCTGTCCTGCGCCCGTGGCCACGGTGAACCGATACGACTAAAACGAAGGGCTAAAGAATCAATGCTAAGACCCTTATTGGCGTGTTTATTTGTATGACAATTTGCACCTGTTGCTATGGAAATTCCACCAAACACTATGATTTGTCACCTAGACAACTTGCCAAAGGACGAGTTCATTGCCTGGTTAGCCAATTTTGTCATTTTATAGGACAAATAATAGAGAAATGAACCAGGAGGCCTAACTTGGCCATTTTTCAGTCTTTTTGAGCCCAAGAAGAGCCTACATAGAGGTTTTTGGGTGTTCTAGACACAATGGCATCATTATTTTTGTGATTTGAGCAATGTAAAATGATGTAATTTCATATTTGAGCATATAATATAAAGGGCCAACATTGGAAGCTAGACCTAGAGACATAACCCATTAGGGGTGAACTTCGCCATCAAATTGTTGTTTGTGTGATGCAGCTTATGGTACATTTTTCTTTATTTTAATTTGTAAAAATTAAACTAAAATCAATAAGTTTATGTGCTTTTGAAAATTGGTCCATTTCCCACAAGACATAAACTAGCTTGCAAACTTTTTCAAGAAACCTTCAAGTTTTTTTAATTTCAGATCAGTTTGTTATCAGAGCATGGTTGTTTTGAAGGTTTGACTATTTTTGCAAGTGTTTTTGAATGATTACAAGGTCTAAGTTGAAGAGACGAGAAAGAGTACTTCAAGAACCAAATCCTCAAATTGGTTCAAGAGGGTCACAAACTCCAAAAAGTCCACCATTCATGGCACATGAAGAAGGACAAGAGTTGATGCTTGAGGATAAGAGAGATTTTAGAAAGGATTTCTATGATATGTTTGAGATGGTGAAAGTGTTGTATGAAGAGAAAACAACAAGGTTGCAATGAAAAATTTCAAATCAACAGAAAGGTAATGGTGGTGATGGGAGAAAGCCTCCACCTCCACCTCCTCCTTAACCTCCATATTCACCTCCATCCTCACCTCCTTCTTCACCTCCTTCTTCACCTCCTTCAACACCTAGACATAGTCCTCCTAGATCTCCAAAAGGACATGCTAAGTCTCCTTTGCTTAAGCTTGATGTCAAGTTTGAATTGCCTATGCACAACGGGGAAGTAAATGTTGAAAAGTTGGATAATTGGGTTTGTCAAATTGAATTCTATTGCAGGATTCAAAGAATTAAGGATGATGTTACAAAGATCTAGATTTCTTCTCTTCGTTTGGAAAGTGCAACTCTCATCTGGTGGGAGACCAGAACTCAAAAATATATAAAGAAAATTGGTAAAATTATCTCTTCTTTGAATTATGTTGTAGCTGCATTAAGAAGGAAATTTTATCCATTATCTTATATGCAAAAAGAAATTATGAATTGGAAAAATTTACAGACAAACATTACACACAAGAATTTAGAAGAAGAGCTTTAATATTGGGTGTTAATTTATCTTCACAAGACACTCTCCTTAAATACATAGGTGGATTACATAGTTATTTAAGACATACTATACTTATGTTTAATCCCACCAATCTAGATGAATTATGTGTTTAGACAACTCATTTAGAAGCTAGAGGCAAGAATGTTCCTCAAGAGACTAGCAAGAAGCCATCCAAATCTGGAGACAAAGGAAAGGGGAAGTTTAAAGGAAAAGGAACAAAAAATGCTACAGTCAAGAAAGAGGGAGAGAAACTTACCTATAAACATTGTTCAAAATAAGGCCATGATGAATACCATTGTTGGAAATTACATCCAAAAATGAGACCAAATAAGTTTAACAACAAGAGGAAACAAAAGACTGTTGCAACAACTCAACAAGATCTAGGATCTTATTCAGGTGATGAAACCAAAATCATAGCCAAGAGAAGGAAATGTAAAGCTTATACTGCAAGTATTAGTTCTTCTAGTAAGCCTACTTAGTCTCAAAATGATAAAAGAAGAATTGAGATTTTCCATATTAAGGTCATTACAAAACATACCAAAGTTGATACCTTGCTTGATAGTGGATCCCAATTCAAATTTATTCCTAAAGCAATTGTCAAGAAACTAAACTTAGAAACTACACCTCATCCTAAACCTTACCCTTTGGGTTGGGTATGTGAAAATGCCAAATTGCAAGTGAAAAGAAAATGTAAACTTAAATTTGTCATCACTACAAACTTTATTGATGAGGTAGAGCTTGATGTTGTACCACTTGACATATGTGAAATTGTTTTAGGGAGTCCATAATTGTATGACCGAAAAACCATATTCTATCGTCACAAGAAAAACTATCATCTTTTTAAAGATGGAGTTGAGTATATTGTTAGAGCACATTGCAAGAAGATGAACTTATCTCTTGTAAGTGCTAGTCAATGAAAAGGCTTGTAAATGCTAGTATGAGTTTTGTGTTGTTGATGATCAAAGCTAAAGATACTGCTGAATCTGAAGCTTTCACAAGATGTGATTCAAAACTCAAGCATGATTTGGTTGAAGTTGTTAATACTTATGGCAAGATGTTTTAGGAACCTAAAGGGTTTCCTCCTAAAATAAGAATCCAACATGAAGTTTAATTGCAGCAGGATGCACCACTTCCAAAAATTGGCATGTACAGAATGTCAGTTTTGGAGAATGTAGAAATCAAGAAGCAAATTACAGAGCTTCTGGAAAAAGGGATCATCAAGCCTAGCACATCTTCTTATGGGTCTCCTATTATATTGGATCCAAAGAAAGATGGTACATGGCACATGTGTGTGGATTTCCGAGCTTTGAACAAGATTGCAGTAAAGAATTGCTATCCTCTTCCTCACATTGATGATTTTCTAGATCAATTAAAGGATGTTTTTTACTTTACTAAGTTATTTTTGAGAAGCGGTTATCATCAAATAAGGATTGCTGAAGGTGATATTTGGAAAACTGCTTTCATGATGATAAACCACAGAGGATGGTTCGAAACGTCGATACATAAAATAACAAAATGCGAGGGATCTGGAAGATATAACAACACATAATGCAGATTGCAGAAGTCTCAAATCCATTATTAAAACAAGGTTTGTTTGAATGGTTAACTATGTCGTTTGGGCTTTGCAATGCATCTGCAACATTCATGAGAGTTATGAATGATGTTTTGAGACCATTCCTTGATGATTTTGTCGTAGTCTACTTAGTTGATATTTTGATTTTAGTAAGACCCGTGAAGAGCATGTCAAGCATGTGACACAAGTTTTAGATGTCTTAAATAAATATAAGTTGTATTTGAAGATGTCTGAGTGTGAATTTGGGAAAACCTCTTTGGTTTATTTAGGTAATATTGTAGGAGAGGGTGAATTGAATATTGATCCCTCAAAAGTTGAAGTCATTATGAATTGGCCTAAACCCAACAATGTAACAGAAGTTAGGAGCTTTTTGGGAGCAACCCAATATTGGATAAAATTTATAGCTAACTTCTCACTCATTGTAGCACCACTACATGCTTTAACAAGTGTGAAACAAGTCTTTTAGTGGGGAGGAAAGCAACAAAAATCCTTTGACACATTGAAAGAGAAAATCAGTACAACACCAGTTCTAGCACTTCCAGATCTTAAGCAGCCATTTGAGATTCAAACCGATGCAAGTGATTATGCCATGGGAGTAGTTTTGATGCAGCATGGTAAGCCTATTTGTTATCATTTTGAAACCTTTACCAATGCAGTAATTAATTATCCAACTTATGATAAAGAGTTGAATGTTTTGGTATAAAGCATGAAGAAATGCAAACACTATTTGATGAAGAAATGATTATTCATACTGGCCATCAACCTTTGCAATATTCATAATTGCAAACCAAGCTACAACAAGCTCAAAATTTCAGGTGGATGGGATTCCTACAAAAATTTCATTTGGTAATCAGGTACAAGAAAGGTATATACAAAAAGGTTGTTAATATGTTATCAATGCCTATTTTTAATGCAACTGTAATTCTTAAGCATAACTCAATCATGAATGAAAGTTATATTGAACAATATGCTCAAGATGACGATTTTCAAGATGTTTATGCAACTTTGATTCAAGGCAAGCATGTTGAAGAGTTGGATTATCATGTTCATAACATGTTGATGTATCATCTTGGCAAGTTATGTGTTCCACAGGGTGAAAGAGTCAATGTCATAAGGGAATCCCACACTTCTTTTATTGCTGGTCACTTTGGTGTAGGAAAAATAGTTGCACAAATTTAGAGGTATTGTTATTGGCCTTACATGAATGAAAGTGTTTCAATATATGTAAGAGGATGTTCCATGTGTGTTACTAGCAAGCCCAGAAATAGGAAATTAGGTTTGTACACTCCACTTCCTATTCCTTCTCATCCTTGGGAAAGTATTTCTATGGATTTTGTAGGGGGATTACCAATGTCTAAGAAAGGTCACGATTATATTTATGTTGTTGTGGATTGTTTCAACAAAATGTGTGTGTTGATGCCATTAAGAAAAAGGTTACAACGGAACAGACTGCAAAAATGTTCTTCCAAAATGTATGGGCTCACTTTGGGTTACCCACTTCTATTATTTCTAATCAAGATTCTGGATTTGTCAGGAAGCTCTGGTCAAGTTTATGGGAACTCATGGATGCCAAGTTGAAGAAGAGCAAAACATTTCATCCACAAACCAATGGCCAGACATAAGTGGTAAATAGAACAATAGTGCATCTCCTTCGTGGATACTATGGTAAGCATCCTAAACTTTGGAATGAGCATTTGCATTACATCTAGCACACCTACAATCGTGCCAAGCACTCATCTACGCAAGTATCTACTTTTGAAGCTTGTTTGGGTTATTTGCCAAAGTCTCCTTTGGATTTCATCTTTTGTAAAGATATTGTAGTATATGGACATAATGATGTGGACAAGGCCAATAATTTCATTGAACAAATTTAGATAGTACATCAAAGAGTATAAGAGCAACTTGAGAAAAGCAAAGCAAAGTACAAAGCAAGGCATGAAAAACATCGAGTTGATCATGATTTCCAAGTGGTAGATCAAGTTTGGTTGTATATCAACAAGGAAAGACTTTAAGGTGAAGGCAAAAATCTCAAGCCAATAAGATATGGTCCTTTCAAATTTTGGAGAAGGTTGGTAATAATGTTTTCCGATAATATTTGCCACCTTATAGACAAATTTATTCTATTGTGAATGTGGAAAACTTGAGATTGTATGAGCATCAATGATTAATGATCATGAAGAGAATTCTAAGATTCCATTTATCGAAGATTTTGCTCCTGAATACTTAGATGAGTTGCAGGAAGATACAATTCTTGACAGAAGAATGAAGACTTTACGCAGAGGCAATGTGGAGTATCTTCAAGTGGGACTCAAAGGTACCAATCGAAGTAAAGAAAGGTGGATTGAGATCAGGAAAGTGAGGGAGTTGTACCCTCACTTACTTGCTAAGTAAAAACAAACTTTTGGTGCTCCAAAAGCTTTCAGTGGGGAGGAATGACCCAGGGGATAAAAAATATGCTAAAAAATAAAAGTGCTCAAAATCGTTCAAAACTAGTGCCAAATCATATATCTCGTCATTTTGATTCCAACGACGCTAGAATCGCCTCAATCTGACACCGTATGTGAATGTTATTACATTCTGAAGTTTTTGGCAAACAATTAAAAAGTGAACTTGCAGGGTTGACGAGCAGGCCATACAAGTGATGTGGCGTTAACGTCAGCAAGTGACTGTGTAGTATGGCATACTTATAGGCTAATCATGTGCTAACACTTGGCCCATTTGTATGATGAAATTTGGCGTGTTATGATTAGTTATTGTGTTTTAAGGTGGCCCAATCAGGGGGCACCACATGGTCCAATGGGAGGATGCCACGTGGCCCTTAGGTTTTGTGCAAAAATTTGAATGGGTCGACTGACATGACTCCACCGAAATCAAACCCACGACTTCACAATTAACAACCAACCACCGAACCGTTGAGCCACATATGTTTCTCGTTTATTATGGTTGACATATTTATATTTAATATGAAGTGGGTTTGAAGTTGGTGGGGGGGGGGAGGGGGGGCACATGGTCCCAACCCTCGGTTACACGATACCACACGACCAAGAGGTGAAAGCGGTCGGGCTGGGCAGTTAGCCGTAGCCTCGATTTTATGTTGAACGCACACGACCATGTCACAACGGATGATATGACTTACGAAGGCCTGGGCGGGCGCGTGGCATAGCCCCAAGCCACATGGCACACAACGTGACCAGGGGCAGAGTGTCAGCGGGCACGTGGCCTCTGGCCATGTTGAACTCATACAACTGAAATAGAGTGCTAAAGAATCAACGCTAAGGCCCTTATTGGCACATTTATTTGTCCAGCAATTTGCACCTATTGCAGCGAAAATTGCACCGAAAACACTTTGATTTGTCACCTAATGGACCTGCCAAAGTACAAGTTTGTTGCCTGGTTAGTCAGTTTTGTCATTTTGTAGGATAGATAGCAGAGAAATGAACCAGGAGGCCTAACTTGGCCAATTTTCTGTCTTTTTGAGCCCAGGAAGAGCCAACACAGGGGTTTTTGGGTGTTCGAGACGTAATGGCAACAATATTTTTATGATATGAGCAATGTAAACTAAGGTAATTTCAGATTTGAGCATATAATATAAAATACGAACATTAGAAGTTGGACCTGGAGACGTAGCCCAAGAGGGGTGAACTCCATCATCAAATTGTTATTTATGTGATGTTGCTTATGGTCTATTTTTTCCATTTTAATCTGCAAAAATTTGAACTAAAACCAATAAGTTTATGTGTTTTTTCAAATTGATCTATTGCCTACAAGACATAAACTAGCTTGCAAACATTTTCAAGAAACCTTCAATTTTTTTAATTTCAGATCATAGTGTGTTTGAGTTCTCAATGCCAACACCTTCCCCATGTCCGACTCCAAAATCTACTCTACTGTCCAAGTTCCCTCGAGCTTTCTCTCGACCCTCGTTTCCAACACCTCTTCCCCCTCTCCATGCCAAAATGATTTCCAACATAAACCCCCCCAAAAATGCCTCCCCGAGCTCTCTCCCTCACACTTATCTCCTCATGAATTCCAAAATTCTCCTCCCTCATCAATGCCACCTAAATTTAATTAATTACTCTCAAGCCACTCGACCTTATCTCTCCCGTCTACCCCACTACCCCCTAATTAATACATTGTGTGATCAATTCATTCACCCACCCACTATTAATGCAATGTTAATCAAGCTTAACCATTACTCAATCATCTAGCGTAATAGAATGTAGAATATTAGCGTATTACTGTGAGATGTGGGTATGTAGTTAGGATACACATACATCATACATATATTAATAATATTAATAACGATCTATGATGTCAAGCAATCTCACATCTGCTAGGTTAACAACTTAGCCCAATATAACAGACTAAGGGAATGGGCATTAGACCATATGCTTCAACTTGATTATTTGTATCCCTTACTAGGTTCTAGGCAAAGGTTGATTCCACTTGTCTTAAGGTGAAAAAGATAACCCCTAAAATTTGTAAGATAATTATTAATTTAGATATTTATAGTTTGGAAATAATAGGGCTTAAAATTGGATGGTAGGGATGTTGGGTATGTATTATATTCTTTTAATGATTAACTTAAAATTGCAATGGGAGCAAGGTTGGGTAGATACATCCCCTTGATCTTATTTTGTGACATTAATAGCTTTTCTATCAATTGTAATGTAATTTCGGTTAATGAATCTAATGGGTTTAATTGGTTAGGGTTTTGGATGCCTTGGGCTCTTATATATTGTATTGTAAATGGTAGAGGCACAACTCTAAACATTTATTGGTTTTTTATTAAGAATTTTTATGGTTTACTTGTGTATTTTTTTGCATTACTTTACTATGAAGGATTACACATTATAAGGGAAACACCAAATAGTCATATTTTTAATCTTCACTCTCCAATAATTTAGTCATTTGACTATAAATTGCAAGATGTTTTTAGATGTTCAATAAAAACGCAAGACTAATTTCAATTCCAAACTTTTGTCATCTATTTAGTAAATTATCTTAATTTGTGTTTATCTTAAACCTAATCACGAGGATGTCAAGACAAATTGAACTCATAACCTCTTAGTAACAAAATACTTTAACAATAATACCTCACCCAATTGAACTAAACTTCTAAAATACTTTTAAAATTTATTATAATTTATATAATAAAATATGCTAATATAAATTAAATTATTATTAAAAAAATAACATATAAAATTATTTATAAAAATAAATAAATATTAATTAGAGATAACTTTGACATAAAAATCCCATTATCACAACCATTTAAATCAATAAATAATTATATAATTTATATAATATAACATTGAAGTAGGTAATCGTACGACTGAAACCATTTCCATTACATTACATGGGACCTTTTACATTTATTCTTTGAAGTGTCAAGAGTGGGTCAGCTCATAGGATCGTAGGAAGAGTCCTTCCAAATTCCAATGGGAGAAAAAGCCATTATAATCACCAAGTTGTTTCTAGACATTTAGACCCGTACCCCCTAAGAATCTTCAATTTGTGAACAAACCAACATTTGACAAGTTGGCAAGTACGTAAAGGTTAGGGCTATTCCTATTTCCAATCTCATAGAAAAGTTATTGCGCTTGACATGCACTCTCGATAGCCCCATATAACACGCCGTTTTTTTTCTCTAGTCATCATCGCGCGCATGTTATATCTGGCTATCGAGGGCACATGTTAGGGGGCAATAACTTTTCTATGGGGTTGGAAATAGGAATCTCCTAAAGGTTAGAGTGAAACATGGTACAATCTACTCCCAAGCAAGTACAACTCTAGGCACCACATTTAATGCCATTATTTTTGTGTTGTGGTACATTGCTGTATTTTTAAGGATGTATTTTTATGGAAAATTTTAGGTTGACTCTCGTTTTATAATTTAATCATGAGATTTATTTAGAAATAGAGTTAAATGATGGTTAAGTATTATTAATTATAAGTAGAGATTTATTTAGAAATAGAGTTAAATGGTTAAGTATGGTTAATTATAAGTACGAAGTTATTGTATTAAGTTTTGAGATCAAAGTTAAGAGGTTATTGGGTCAAATTTCTAAATGTTTAAATATTATGAAACCTTATTTTGATGTGGGTGTTGGAAACAGAGTTCACAAAGGGGGGAGAAGTCCTCTCACCGTACTGCCTCTCAAGGAATTAAAGAGGGGGATGACATGGCCAATTCTTGAAGCATTCACACATGCTACGAGTCATGACAATACAATGAGTTAATATGGTAACTCATGATACCTTCATGTTTTCATGCCTAGATCGGGCTTGCTCTACTATTTTCTACCAGTTTTGTGCTTTCACCAGGCTACAGGTGGGATTTCCCCCATCAACGAATGGTTATTTGACACTTCAATGAGGGAAGGCCCAATCCCTCCTAGCATGGACCTCTATAGCTCTCAATACATCAGTGGTTGGATAAGTCGCAGCTCTTTCACGACCACAAGGGTGCAGACAATGAGACTGAGCGAAATCCAATGAGGTGGTCAGTAGCAAGAAACAACAAACGTCACTTGGAGAAAGAAATCTATCCGCAAGTTGGTAAATTATCTATCGATTATCATCTCTAAATGGTATTGTTTGTTTGAGATAGGCCTTTTGTTTTATGTTTATGATCAATAAACTTTATTTTATTTTCTTATATAGTTTACTGCCATAGTTTATGAGTGTTACTAATAGTTTGTATGAAGTGATTTTGACAATGAGGTCAGATTAAGAGATCGAGATACTAAACTAGTAAGATTACTTTTACTCATTTTAATACACAAAACAATAATACTAACACTTCCACTATCATTGGTATGATTTGCCTAAAACAACTCACAACAATAAAAATGCAACTTAATATATTATATATAGCTCTATTATGATCTAATAAAAAAAATGGGTACAATAGATATTATAAAATTCACTTATTTTTATTAATTAATTTACCTCCCATGCCATTTTAAAAATAATCAACACCTAGTCACGCCCTCTCCTAACTGTTGAAACCCAAAATTTTTAACATATTTGAAAACATGTTTTCACACATTTTCAGCTTTTGTTTCATGTGGTATTGTTTTTACACGCGCAACACTTTTTTTAAGATGTAAGGTTGCCATTTCATTTTGTTTACTAAATTGTTGTCGAAAATGTGAAAACAATGGAATTAAAGTAGTAAAAAAAGCCAATACAAAGTGTAAATTATTTTTAAAGTTAATTATAATATTTTAAAAAGTTTTACAGTGGATTCATCTGTAGATAAAGAAATAAATGTCGAAGTTGGTGGGTTTTTTATATTTTTTAAAACAAAGTTTAAATGATTTAGAATTTGAATTTTTGGAAAATTTAATGTTTTTTTGAATTTTTGGAAAATTTAATGTTTTTTTCCTGAAGTTGGTGGGTTTTTTATATACTTTTAAAACAAAGTTTAAATGTTTTAGAACTTGAATTTTTGGAAAATTTAGTGGTGTTTTGTTTTATATTGAATTTGGTGGTGGTTGAGTGCGTTGTATTACATCCCATCCAAACCGACTTGAATAAAATGAGAATATCAGGTATGGCAGTGAAACAAGGGACGCGTGGAGGAGTAGAAGTGGTGTGGAGTTGAACGTATGGCGGTGAAACATATTAGCAGGCACGTCTATGTGGACGGTGAGAAATCAAGACAGGAAGAAGATAGGGAAATGAATGAATGATATTTTAATGTCCATAAGATTAAAAATAGTTTATAGGACTACCAATGTCTTTGTTTTTTGTTTTTTGCAATTCAATTTTTTTCCTATTCAAATTGATGATGAGCTGACCCAACCTTCTAAGAGTCCCCTCACTGAAAAGACAATGCCAATGAATTGATCAACATATTGCCGTAACTGTCCTTGATGTCTTTGAAAGCATCACATTCCAAAATGAAATGCATGCTTTTCTGAAAGAGTCATTTGCAAGTCCCTGAAGAGCCCTGAAAAACAAAATGGTGGAACATATGACAATTGACATCATTCAACCGAGTAGTACACAAATTTATTGCACACTTATTTACAATATTATAATTTTTATTTTATCTTCCTCAGGTCAAAATCTATTATAATACAATTGTTAAATCAACAATGTGGATAGCCATCACTAATTGCTATCAACTATTGCAAACCCATCGCCTTTATTGGAGGAAAATCATGTCACTTGGAATTACCTGGTTGGTGGTCCATAAGGAACAAGCTTATCAAACTTGTTCACAATATAAATGCCTTAAATTACAATTTATTTTTTTTAATTAAATTTAACTTAATTATGTTATTATTATTTTTAATAGCAACTTAATTGATAGGTGTTTCTTTTGAATCTCAACTCATGGAGTTTTGTCTTCCCTTTTGATGCTAACTTGACATCTATCTACAACTAAAGATAGTTATGATTTTATAGATGTTCACTAAATTTAGTTGTGTTTAATCTCTGTTAATTATTGAATGCATGCATTAATCACCTCGCCACTACCGCCACAAACCATGAGATGTCCAATAGTCCACTACAATCACCTACACTGTTGAACTCCTTGCCTATGTGCACTCTGGAGAATGTCGGCCATCGAGGTAGACTCTCCAACTGGAGACCTTGGCATGAATTAGAAGGCCGCCTTCGGCATTTTAGCATTCCACCCAATGAGGGTTCGTAAGAGGATGAATTATGTTAGGGTGATTGTGGTGGACCATGAGATCATAACTATATCAAGAATGCAAGTGCTAAAAGCGCTTGATGTTGGTGCTTTTGCCAGTTAAGATAAATCTTAATTGTTGTTCAATTTTCTTTAAGGTTTGACAAAGGGTTTTGACATATTCTCTACATCAACGAGAGCACTTTGTAGAGATTCAAACCTCATCTTCGAGTCTATCTAAGGAATTTGATTAAAGCACTGTGGGAAAAATAGAAGCCCCCTATGAATGCTTAAGAGAACAGATGGGGAGGTTGTGGCCGCTTTTGAATTTTGTATGTATGTGTTTGCACCCAAGGCCTTATTCTCATTTGGATTGGACTTTATTGACCAACATGTCATTGGCTTTGACTGCAACAATGATTTTTACTCTACTTTTTCTTGTACGTATGTTCCTTTGAGGCCTTGTATTGTGACTCGTAATATTTTCTTAAAGGGACTAGGTGTAGGGCAGACTCCTAAATTGCGAAAGTATCTAAACGTTCCCCCTAAACAAGTTTTCACAGTGTCTGGGGTAATTCACATGCATTTAAAAATGATACAACAAAATGGATGAATCGAGTTAAGTACTACAAGATTGTGCTCCCGAGCTTGGAAGAGATACAATAAGGAATGTGATGGATATGAACACTCTTTATGGAGGTTTTGATGCAACATTAATAGATTGATATTGTTAAGGTCATGAATGTGGTCTCAACTTATAGTCCAAATTCATTAAGCGTAATTAGTACATTCAATGATTGGTAAGATTGTCTTTTTGTTTACTTGATTTTATACATTTGGTTAGATTTCTTTGTTGCACCATTTTAGGGGAGCAATTCATATATTAGTTAAAAAAAATTCTTGCTCCAGGTGTGAGGCATTTTCGACCTATCCTAGAAACTATGATTTGTTGCATCTAGACGACCTTCTCATGGTTGAAATTCATAGGTGGGTGATTGAGTCCAATGACTGAAATGTTTGAATATTGAGAAAGGGCGGGTAGTGATTAGTAGGTGTACTTGCCATCTTGTGGCTCTAGGAATTAAGTGGTCATATCACTTGACACACAACATAACTCCTAAAGGCTATGTGGGTCATCTTGTGGGTCATTTATACATATATTGAATCTGGGCTACTACGATAACTATTTGTGCATCCCTTGAAAGAGGAGACAACCGATGAGTTTCGCCATGGCCAACCAATGGAAAGATGGAAACTGACATGGGTTGAAGTAGCAAATTAGGTTGCATTATGGTTGTTGCTCCTCATGGGATTGGTTGGAATTGTTAGTTGGAGCGTTATTTAAACCCTACCAAAGTCCTTTAAGGTTAAGATCAAACTATATTTTCTTCAAGATGGAGAGTTGGCTTACTTGTAGGGTTTCATTCCCACTTAACTGTGCATTTAATGTGGATTGAGATCAATCTCTTAGGAAAAATGTGGTAACATTGAACAAGTAAGAGCCACGAATTGTTATAGTTGAAGTGCGGGTATGACCAAACTTGCTTCAAAATGTAGCAACTTGTGGGTGGCTAAGAGAGGATTTTCCCTCAAGAATAAGGGATATGCCTTCACATGCCCATGACCAATACCAAGAAATATTAAGAACTGGACCTCAATACAACTTGTTAAACCACCCGACCATAACAAGGGTATTTCCAGCTCCAACAATGAGCTTCATCTTTTGAGAAGATTTAATTCCCGACCCCTACATGGCAGGATTCGTTGGAACAACAATATGCTTTTAGGGTTGGGGGCTTAAATTACCTAAGTAGTTGAAGTTGGATTTTTCTTTCAAGGTTTCATTTTTTATGAGGAAATTTATTGATACATAGGAATGTAAAAGGAATGTAGAAGATATTGTGAATTTCCATTGTCACAATTGGTAGTAAGATCAACCAGTTACTTCTACTTTCCTTATATATATATATACAATATTTTTTTTAATAGTCATATTATTGGTTTTCATTCTTAACATGATATCTGAAACTCTTGAAACCTTTGGTTTGTGGATTTTCAAATATATCCCCTACACTTGAAATTGAATATTACTTTGTTGTGGGCATTTCAACAAATTTAAAGCTACTACTTCAATGGAAATTATTTATATCCATTATATATATTTTTGTGAATAACAAAAACTTGTTGCCTTTATCATATCAAATTGTGATGCCTCTGTATAAACACATTGCTAAGTTGACATCCAAATCATTCCATTATTTTTATTTGGAGTGTGTATTGATATCCCATGGGTTTCCCAATGAGAATAGAATAGGAATGGAAGCATTGGGAAATTTAATGAGATTCAATTTTTGAAATTTAAAATATATTTGGACTATTCATTTGATCGGCTCATGTTTTAATTACATCACATCCAAAAAAGCAGAGTATCGGAGCTACTTATCATAGGGAACATGGATAATACACATCGCAATAACTTGTCATGCAACACATTAACTTGACATGCCTTCCAAGGTAAAAATATAAGACTTCCTAGACCAACATGTTCTGTATGACTTCCGAATATGTGGTTTTCAATACATATACAAATTCCATATGTAAAGGTTCAAAGGTTGGAGAGGGTTGGAATGGTGAAACTTGTATGTTAGGGTTTTATCCATCATCATGAAGCTCAAGAATAGGAAGTTTGGAGGAGAGAGGAAGTAAAAAATCAAGTTCAACTTATGGTTCAAGGTCACGAGGACAAATATCTTGAGCTAGCATCCCCATAGCAAAAAAAATCTTTATAGGTCCTCAATAAGCTTCAAGTTTTGGAGAGTTGTATAGTGGCATCATCAATTGTGGTCAAGTATCTTTTGCATAAGATGGGTGTGAGGCATCTCAAAGAAATGGGCAACAACGATAAAAAATACCATGCTAATGGAAATTGAATGTTATTTTTGTAGTCTTTTTGTTTAACTAATACCATGCTCATGGAGATTGAATGTTGGTTTTACAATCATTTATTTTAAAGTATTTAACTATACATATAGTAAATCCGAGAAGAATGAAACAATGATAAAATGTGTAATTCAATATCTTTATGATCTTCTTTCTTATTTGTTAGCATTATGGCTAATGTGTTGTCCTTGATGGCAACTTGATTGATAAAGATGTACTTAATGTCAACATTTTGATAATATTATCTCACGCAGTTTGGTACAAATACTAAAGAGGACATGGATAGAGGAATGGCAGTTCAGTGACAACTGGATGACAAAAGTAAAAGTTCAAGAAAGTATACACGGTTCCTTTGAAGAAGGGTCACATACATACACATGTCCTGTGAGCAAAAGTCGCGTACAAAATCCGAACCATGGTAATTTGGACACGAGGGGTCATTACCATGGTATTGGCCCATAGTAATTGAAGCAAAAATGGTTATTTGATCTCGTTAAAGAATACTAGCAACATTACCAAGGGATTTACCTAAAGTATTGGCTAAGCCTAAAACTATATAAGGAGATGGAGATCAAGGTGTTAAGGGTGCAAGTAATGAATGTGTGATTTGATCTTAAACATGTGTGCACCAATGAGAAAGGAGAAGACTCGGATATGAAAGATCTAAAGTATGTTCACATATATACTTTTTTGATTTACTTATTGCAAATGTCTAAGTAACTAACAATGATAGATATGTGGTTATAATGATGTTGTGATCTAAATGAATTGTTCAGAAGTCTATAGTTTTGACATTAAAGGTTGCAAAAAGTGAAGTTATGTTTGCAGTGAAAGTTTTCAAATCTGTATGCATGTTTGTCTTTAGATGGTCATGTACATATGTTGATTTTTCTCTGTAGGGATGCATATATATTTTGAGATATGGTCTTAGGTATTTTGAGATTTGTACGTAGGTTTTATGCATGGTAGTCACATACATACGTTGATATGCTTCATGGATGTCACGTATATGTTCGAGGGTTTGTAGTGCAGTTTGATGATGACATTTGATGAGTTTTGTCTGTTTGATGTTGTATGTCAATAATGTCTCTATCTTGATGATCTGTGTTTGACAGTGTTGATTGGGTTGAATATGGAATGGAATATTGATTGGTAATGATGCTACAATATGGTGATCTGTGATTGGTTCAATGACCTCTCTATGGTTCTGTGGTTGATACAGTGTTACAATGATCCAGTAATTTAATAGTCAGTGATTTGAGATCTGTACGCTGGTGTAATACAGAGAAAGCGAGTATATACGCGGGTATGCTTCAGAATAGTAACATATACATTTTGAACGAAATTTGATCAGGATTTGCAGTGACATCACTTTATTTTTGTGATGGTTAACAATGTACGACTTATTTATCAATGGTTGGTATGATCTGGTTATGATGGTCTATATTTGTTATGGATTGGTTTTATCTGGTTGCAATAGTTGGTTGAGGTTCAGTTTAGTGATTGGTTTGCTGATGATACAATGATTTAGTTGGATTTGTGATTGTAGTTCAGTTTCAGTATTCAGTTTGGTATTGAGCATAATGTTGGGTTTGGGTTCAATTTGAAAATATAATGAAAGGTGGCCTACAGGTTTGATGTTTTGAGTTAGGTGGATCCAGTATGAAATATTATGAAACATGGTCCAAAAGAGGTGTTGAGGGTTGGAGCCTTCAGTGAGGGAGTCAGAGTTTCCTTCCAGTGGTAGCTAGTAAATTTGTTCAGGGGGTAGGTGCTCCCTTCCTATAGGAGCCAGTAAATGAGATCATGGGGTTGTAACTCCTTTCCAGTGGGTGCTAAAAAACGAGTGGATGTTGTAGTCAGGTGGGACTTGTGTGCTAATAAGAGTCTACACCAATACAATATTATAAGAAGATTTTCTTTATATATAAGAAAGAAGACAGAGACGATGACAACAATGGTTTTCTTCCACATTGGGTTTCCACCTAAAAATCATGATGTTCTCATGTGTTGTTGGGTTGCATATGTGTGTTGGTTTATTCCTCCCTTTACTGTACATCATATGTCTCATGAAATTAATAATGCATTGGTTAAAGATAAAGATCTGATGGAAATTATGAAGAATTGGTAAACTGGATATACGTTGTTTGCTTTCACTGAAGTCATGTACATACGTTGGTTGCATAAAGAACAATAGTGTACATAATTCAGAATAAGAAAATGAAAAGTTAAATTGAGTTAAAAATATTGATTCACTCCCCCCCCCCAATATTTTTCCTAACAATTGGTATCAGAGCAAGTCGCTCTAGCAGAAGCTTAACTGCTTGAGAGTGGATCAGGGATAATGACGAAGAATCAAAAGAAGAAGGAAACTCAAAGGAATAAATTAATTCAGGAAAGAAATGACAATGATGCATCCGACGTTGTGGAAATATCTGCATTTATAGGTTAGGAACAATATGCACTAGAAGATCAAGGTAAGTAAAAAACAATGGACAATAAAGGACCTATGCTCATACTTAGTAATGATAAGTATGAGGAATAGAAATAAAAGATGAAGTATAAGTTAATGAACCTTCAGTCTAATGTTTGGAATTTGGTATGTAATGGTTACGCTAAAACTCCTCCATAGGATGAAGAATTGAAAAATAATAATGTGGCATTATATGAAATCATTAGTCACATATCTAATTCAACATTAGGAAAAGTTACACATTATGCAATAACAAAGAAATTATGGGATGATATACATGAAAGCCATGAAGGAAGAACAAAGGAAGGTTGTTCATCAGGAGAACCAACAGGTAATCTTGTTTTAGAATATGAGTATGATAATAAAACAACCTTTGTTATGTCAGATGGAGTTACTGATTCAAAAGAAGACAGGTTAGAAAAACCACTTAATCCTAGAAGAAAACTTTTTTTTCTTTGAAAAGGTTTAACAATCCTAATAACAAGTTGCAGACATTTGAGAATAGGGATCATGATAAATCGACGAATAATGCAGCATAATGTAAACAATATTATGAAGGACATGAAGCTAAGATCATCTCTTTAAGATCAAATCTTGAAAAGTCAATAAAATGAAAGAAAGAGCTACTCCAAGTATTTGAAGAACAAGAGAATGGGTTGAAGGATGAGATTATAAAACTAAAGGAGCAAGTGGAAGAAGGAATGAAGAAGCAGAAACTGGAAAAGGAAGAACAATACCAAAGACTGGAGGTTGGTGTAAACATTCTAAAAGGAAAATTAGAAGAAAAAGATAAACATTTGAAGTTTCATGATAGCACTAAGATATTATATAACATTCTTAGCTGTCAAAGGTCTCCCTCCATTAGATTTGATCTTGATTTTCATGAAACTGTAAAAGGAGAATCTAGCTCACAAGCGTGTGCAAGGAACTTGAAGGATAACAATGCAAAATCTGAAATTCTTGATAAAGAGATAAGAAGTCAACTTGATCAACACCCAATGAAGATGAATTTTCAGGAAATCATTTGATCCCAATAATAGAAACATTAATCAATTCTTTCCTCTGATCAATGGTGTTGAATGTTTTATATGTCAAAACTATGGACATATTGCAACCAATTGCAGAAGCAGATTGTTTCGATCTCAGGAAAATAACACTTCATAGGAAGATCATCAACTCCAAGGTACTAAGATTTATTTAAGGGATATTACCTTGCTTGCAACATATTTGGTCACAAATCTATTGATTGCAATAGGAGGAATATGAAACATAAATATTATAATTCCTCTCCTCCCTTTTCTGGTCATGTAATAATTTATACTTGTAACAAGTTTGCGCATGTAGAAAAATAACGCAGGAACAAGTCAATAGATTTTCATAGACAATGAGGCAAGAAACCATACAAGAATATTGTTACAAGAAGACCTGAGAAAGATGGATCCACTAGCACTTCTCATATTAAGCAAAAGGAAGAAGAAAAAATAAGGCATGGGCTTGCTCTTTGCACAGTTGAAGACGAAGATGAATGGTACATAGATAGAGCATGCTCTCATCACATGACTGGAGATATGAAAAAGTTTGAGTCTCTCAAGCAAAACAAAGATGGTAAGGTTATCCTTGGAAATAGTGCTCTAGCAAAAGTTCTATGAAAGGTAGAGCCAAACTTGATAAGTATGTAGCTAATGCATTATTAGTTCAAGGGCTAAAGCAAAATATTCTAAGTGTAGGTCAAATGGCTGACAAAGGACATATAATTGTATTTACATCAACTAAATTCAAAGTTATAAATGAAGAATCTGGAAAGGTTATAGCAAGAGGATACATAAATCTAGAAAAATTATCTGTGCTAGTAAAGAAGAATTCATGCAGAAATAAGAGGTATTTTTCCTTTTCTTCAGATTCAGAGTATAAGAAGATGGTCCCCACTGCATGAGAGATACACAACGTCCTGAAGAGCAGGTGATGATTATCATGTACATAGGATCATTGATCTATAATCTCAAGGGGAGTTATGCATGTGTATTTAGATAATGATTCCCCATGATGTTTTGGTATTTGGGCGATGTTTATATTACCGAAAATGTATCTAACAAAGTAATAGTGAACAAGAATATACATGTCACGTTTTGGGGGAGCTGTAGTTATAAAAAATCAACATTTTATATTTTGTATGTGGATCTTATGAAAGATAGTCTCGTCTATACATAGTTTATGATCTAGAAAGTATCGTATATTTCCTTATGATGAATAAACAGTGACACAAATTCGGGGGGAGCCTTTCACATGTTTTTATCGGTTGGTTATTGGAATTTTGGAACTGACATTGGTTTATTGTAGAATTTTAATAATGCACATATGATGCTTAGGAATGATGTTGTTTCAGGATGAGTTTATGAGTTGTTGCAAATCTTATATTGTTGTTGATTAAATGGCTCTTTGGTGCATTTGTTGATTGGTGAGATGGGTATAATGTGATCAAAATTGTTTGTTTAGAGTTGGCACAGGTTTAGGGGGAGCATCTACTATGCTTCTAATAGTACATTGTTGGCATTATGGTTTCTTGAGAATTCCTTGTGCCATGATGATATTTATGATGAGTACATATCATTGCTAATGTATGATTGTTGTTGTTGTTACTACTGAAGATATATATGTTGTTACCATTATGTCATGAGTTATCAATGATGCATAGATTGCATGAGTTGAAGTTATGGATGATGTCCATACGCTGTTTGAGCTACATTTGGAAAATTTGTTGTTAAACATTGATAAAAAAGATACATATGTTATGTTTATTGAAGATGTTGGATGATGAAGTTGCCTATTAGTTCTATTCTATATCTTGTGATACTGGAGGTACTCTTGGTTCTCACATATGTTGTATATGTTGCTTTGGTATAGTGATAAAAGAGATTGATATGTCTTTGGTACTCCAGGATTGTGGCTCTTCCTACAAATGGAAAGAGCATATTGACCTTAATGATATGAATTCAAAAGGATGAGTTGCTAACAAATATTTATTTCAATATCTTATGCATATGTTATATTTGCTTGGTGATGCTTGGAAGCACTGCAATTTTGTTCACATGATGATGATATTGGAAAGATTGATACTACACTATATTATTTTACATGTTGATGATGAGGATTTCCTATTGTTGTCTATGTTGTTGTTATCAGATGTTTATGTTACAGATTCCTACATGGTGAATGATGGTTGTTGATGACTATTATGGTCTTGATACCTCATGGTGGAGGTCCCTATTTTTGGTTATAAGTGTATTATATCTATCTTAATGTATAGGTCATGAAAAGGGCCCATGTTGTAATCATTGTAAAATTTAGTCATGTATGGGCTATTGGGATCAAGTCATTCTATGTATATAATCCCATTATTTTGGTTAAATAATGTAAAGTTGGGTCAAATATGTAAACCCACTATGTTGGGTGATTGATGTAATCATGGGAATATAGAGTCATTGGTGATAGGGAAATTCATATATGGTTGAGTCATAAAGCCTTGTAATTTTATTGTATATCTTTAGAAGGTTTGACATAGGCTCATGGGGAGCATGGTCAATGTGCAAATTTCATGTTCAACTGATCAAACCTACTACAAGGGAAGCACTTCATTCAACTTGGATTAGGCCTTTGCCCTTGATGTCAAAAGGGGATAGAATCTTGGGGTTTGGAGAAGAATGCTTGGAGAGAACATTGGTGTGACTTTGTGTTTGCAGGTATTTATAGGTGGTGACCAAACAGCAAAATGGTTGCCATCAAGTCCAAAGGGGAATATTGTTGGCATTATGGTTAATGTGTTATCCTTGATGGAAACCTGATTGATAAAGATGTACTTGATGTCAACATTATGATAATATGATCTCATGAAGTTTGGTACATATACTATAGAGGACATGGACAAAGGAATGACAATTCAGTGACAATTGTATGACAAAAATAAAATTTCAAGAAAGTATATGTAGTTCCTATGAAGAATGGTTGTGTACATATGCATGTCTTGTGGGTAAAATCTACGTACATAATTTGAACCATGGTAATTTGGATACCAAGGGTCATTACGATGGTATTGGCCCATAGTAATTGAAACAACAATAGATATTTGATCTCGTCAAATAACACTAATGACATTACCAAGGGATTTACCTAAGGTATTAGCTAAGGCTAAAAATATATAAGGAGATGGAGATCAAGGTGTTAAGGGTGGAAGTAATGAATGTGTGATTTGATATGGAACAGGTGTTGATCAGGTGCTCAAAATTATGCTCAAAAAGCAAAGTTTCATAATTTTGTTAAACTCAACTTCAGATCGAAGAGCTCGTCGTTCTAATTCCAATGGTGCAAACGACACTTAAATCCGAGCTCATATGCAGAAGTTAGAGCGAGTAAAAGTTTAGATTTGACTTGCGCACTTGGCAAGATTAGATGACATGGAAAAGGTCTCAGTGAATGGGGAAGCTCCAAGTGGCAGGTTGCCATTGGGTCCCGCATATCACATATCGGGGAAAAAAATAGTGGTTGCGTCTTAAGAACCGTCCCCCAGTAGTGTCAATTTGCAATTTGCGATATTGCAATCGCACATCGCAAAATATTAAGGAAATCAGCCCCTGGAGTACTCAGGGTTGCGATGTGATATCGCAATTGCATATAGTAATAGGGCAAGTTCCGCATATTTATGACCATCGGTACTCCGTCGATTGCGATAAGTTCCCGGATGCAATATATTTATTGGTTCCATTTTATAGTGCCGACGGGTCCGCCAATATCACAATCGCAAATCACCCATTTTATTCACAAACCATAAGCCTGCAGCACTTGCCAATTTTGATTTGTGATAAGATTGGTTCCAACAAAATATGGCCCACCGTATGACAAAATTTTCACCTAGTTAGCGAATTTCAGGCCGAATTTGATGGTTAGTGGCCGGAAAAGGGGAATTTGTTGAGCAAATTGTGGGAGAACTGGGAGAGGTCATAAATTCTTTAGTTCTTATCCAAATTAGGTGCAAAAAGTGTCAATTCTAGTAGGTTTGGCTATTCTGAACTCATTGAGACAGGTTTCAGAGGCATTTGAACATTGTAAACACACTTTTGTTGTAATTGTGAGCATAATAGAGAGGCCCAAGCATTGGAAGCTGGACCAAGAGAGGGGTGAACTCCTCATCAAATCTTTGTGTTGTGTGTTGTATTTTGATGTTCTTTGTTGTTATTTTTTGTTGTTCAGCATATGTTTTATGTTAAATTGTTTATAACATTTACATAAGAAACTCTCATGGCAATCAGTTAATTAAGAAAAAATGGTGAATCCTTAAGCACTTGATAAGCAAATGATAAGGATCTTGGGTTTTATTCTGAATGGGGAATTAGCACAACATTACTAATTTGCTCCATATAAGATCAAGTTGGTATCAAAGGACTATTTTTTGTCTACTAGATTTTCTTGTGTAAAGAAGGAGTATTATTTGCTAGTTTAAAGCCCTGATGTTGGGTCAAGAGGAAGAAGAGAAAGGTTGCCACAATCTCCAACACCAATTCAGCCTCAAGTTGCAATTGAGACTCCAGAGATCAGGTCTCATGAAGGAGGACCTAAAAACATGACAAAAGATGAGAAGACCTTCAGAGAGGCTTTCTTTGATATGACAAAGATGGTGAAGGTCCTTTATGAAGAGAGGAATCATAGGTTGCAAGGAGAAAGTTTCAAACCTCCCAAAGGAGAAGGCTCTTCAGGAGGAGGTAATGGAAAAGGAGGTATTGGGAATGGAGACAAACCTCCACCCTCTCCATCATCTTCTTCATCTTCTTCTTCATAAGAATCTTCACACTCTTCCACTGATACAACCCTTACTCATACTCATCATAATTCTTCAAAAGGAACTGGTAAATCACCATTTTTAAAACTTGATGTTAAATTAGAGTTGCCCATTTATAATGGTGAAGTGAATGTAGATAAGCTTGATAATTGGATTCGTTAGTTGGAGGTGTATTGCAGAATTCAGAACCTTCAAGAGGATGATATCAAAATTCAGTTGGATTCATTGAGAATGGAGGGTGCAACACCCATTTTGTGGGCAGCAAGGACTCAAGAGGAGATCAAAAACATGGTAAGATCTCTATTACTTGGTATGATTTCATTTCCACCATAAAGATACAATTATACCCTTTAGCTCATATGAAAAAAGCTATCATGAATTGACAAAATTTCAGAGAGTTAAAAGGTCAAAATGTGCAAGAGTATACTCATGAGTTTAGGAGAAGAGCTCTGATGCTAGGAGTAGACTTGCAGTCACAAGATAATTTGCTGAAATACATAGGAGGTTTTCATAACTATCTTTGACACACCATTCTTATGTTTAAACCCACGAATCTTGATGAGGTATGTGTTCAAGCTGTTAGTGTCAGTCTTTCCAGCCTTCCTACAGTGATCAAATATGCTCTTACAAAGTGGTCTCAGAGTTTCCAAGTCAAATTTTGTCATTTCAAAGAGTTTTCAAGCAAAATTTGGTCACTAGGCATTAGGTCTAGGGTTTGCCCAAATGTCAGTCCATGTCATCATTCAACTCAGCCTATCATCATTCAGAGGGTTGACATTATCATGTCAGTGTCTAATGAGTCATTTTACACCTTATTCATGCTTCAGTTGTGCCTAGGCAAGCTCATTTCCCTCTCCTAGGGTTTTGAAGGCAATTTCTCTTGGATGGTCAAATCACCGGCAAAACTTGTTTCCTGATGTTCATACACCTTCCCCTATCCTTAAAGTACCTTATCAAACACTTCCCATCCCTTAGATCCGCCAAATTCCTCATTTTTGCGCAAACCCTAGTTTCTAGCTACAACCTGGCAATTTTCTAGGTTTGGCCTGTGTTTTGCCCTTTTGGACCCCTTCCTCTTGCTCAATCTCTGAGATTCCACTTTCCTCTGCTCCCTAACATCCCTCCCTACTCCCAAAAATTTCCCCAAGAATTTAGAAGCCCTCTATCCCCTTCATTTCGCTCCATTTCGACAAAATTCCTTGTTTCACACATCGGGACAAGTTGCACTCAAATGATGTTTCAGAGCAATAAAATATGAATTTTGGAAAACTGAGAGAGGTTTTTGTCCATAACATGAAAAAGAAGAAAAGCCTCCTTCACTTTTTGCACAGGTGTCATGGTTTTAGAGAAATGCCAAAATTACAATCGCCGGATCCAAGGAGTTTGGCCAAGGCACAAAAACGGAAAAAGAAGACAAATCCCGCTCCGTATCTTGGCTGAGGCCTCTCTCACTCACCATGATACTCATTAGCATCCTCCTAGCAGCAAACTCAAGAAATTTTGAGAGTTTTGAAGCATTTTTGGCATTTTTGGGAATTTTACAGGTTTTGGCCATTTGACTGGTCTCACCCCGCGCGCGACCATACATGGGGGCAACTCAGAACGGGGAAAACTTTGCATTTTTGGAATTTTCATGCAAAAATACACTTGCCTATGGATGGGTTTCAGATTTTATGGAGATTTGGGCTTCCAAAAGCTCAAAATACATGCAATTTTTGACTTTCTGCCCCTATTTTGAGTTGCAGAAAGCTGTCTTGGGAGAAATAACTTTTGAGGGGTCAAATCAACTCCAAATTCAGAAATTCTAGTGGGGTTGGAAAGTAGACTCGTAGAAATTTCCAACGAGCTATCTTGCACCTGATTTAGACACCGGGAAGGCCCTCAAACAGAGCTGTGAATGTGCGCGACCAGTCAGAGTGATGTGCGCGCCCTGTCAGGGAAATTTGCCTGTTTTGACCAGTTCGGCCAGCAAAACACTGTTTTCATCTTGGTTGACTTTTGAGGCATGTAAATGATGGATTTTTGTATAATTTTCATGGCACTTAGATACTTTTACTCTCCTTGAACACTTCTAGAAGTTTCCTTGATGTAAATGGTAAATATTTAATGCATGGATAGGTTTCCTAAGTTTTAGAGGCAAGTTGTTTTGATTGCCTATTATCTAGTGCTCAGTTTAGAATTAGTTGAAACAGCTCCTAGGAAGCTGAGCTCGACCCCTAAAGGTGGGGAAAGGAGTTAGATCATCTATATTATGCCTTCTCTTGCTCATTTTCATGGTTGGACTCTTGAGGGAGAAGCTCCTATTGTATATTTTACTTGTATCTCTGCAATTTGAGGACAAGGGAGACCAGGGTTTTTGCAGACATCATTGGGATTCTTGTGGACTCTTGTTTTGATGGTGTGTTCTCTTATTGTAATTGTAAGTGTGTTTATGTGTTCCATCCCTTTCTTTACTGCTGCTAATTAAACAAATGAAGTGATAAAGTTTGAATTCATGCATGTCATGCTCAGCTTTCAAATTTGTTTAATGTTTATGTTTTCCAATGTCTAAAGAGGATTCAAAGTCATTGTTTGCCCTCTTTAGCTTCTCTTCTTTCCTCCTTGATCATCCATCTCAGCTAAAGGCATCATCACAAACTCCTACCTTGCCCCAAAGACCCACCTGCAAAAAACTGAGCTCAATCCCCGCACCCTAAATTGCACTCCCTCCAATTGCCACCAAAAACCCCAAAAAACTTTAAATCAACCCTCCTTATCAGTTTACTAGCCAAATATCAGTGTTCCTAATTGGGTCAGCTCATCCTATTGAAAGATCTACCGAGCTTGACCGGAGAGAGCCTTCTCATACCCCGTAGGGCTAGCTACGAGGTGAAATGGTTTGATGTAGCTTTGAGATTTTCCTTTTCAGCCTGAGGTGAAATTTCAAACGCTAACACAAGCTACACAGCTCAAAGTAAGAGGGGAAAATGTACAAGAAGAAGGTAAGAAGAAGCCATTCCAGAGTGGTGAAAAAGGAAAGAAATCTAAAGGAAAGAAAAATAAAAATTCTTATGTTAAGAAAGAAGGGGAGAAACCCATGTGCAATCATTGTTCCAAATAGGGCCATGATGAAGCACATTGTTGGAAGCTTCATCCTGAATTAAGGCTGAATAAATTTAACAATAAAGGGAAACAAAAGACAAACGTTGTTGTACAACAAGACTTGGGTTCCAACTCAGGTGATGAAACAAAGATTGTAGCCATAGTCACTAAATGAAAAGCCATGGGAAAAACAAGAAAATAGGTAGTCGGGGCAAGCACCATCGCAACAAATAACTCGAACAACGCTTCAAGTGAAGAAAACAAAATTGAGTTGTTCCATATAAGAGTTATTTCCAAACACACCAATATTGATACGATGTTTGATAGTGGATCCCAGGCAAATTTAATTTCTACATACTTGGTCAAGAAGTTGAATATGGAAACCATGCCTCATCATAAACCGTATCTGTTAGGTTGGATAACCAAGAATGAAAATCTTCAGGTCACAAGGAAATGTGTTTTCAAGTTTTCTATTACTGCCAATTTTGTTGATGAAGTCGAATTAGATGTAGTGCCACTGGATATTTTTGGAATTGTTTTGGGAAGCCCGTATCTGTATGACTGGAAAGTCGTTTTCCATATATTTGAGAAAAAATATCATTTGTTTAAAGATAGAGTAGAGTATATTGTGAGATCCCATTGTATAAAGCTTAATCTATCTTTAGAAAGCACAGGGCAAATGAAGCGACTGGTCAATTCCAACAAGAATCTTGTGCTCCTTATGATCAAGCAGAAGAATGACACAAAGTGTGAGTCCTTTGCAGGCTGTGACATGAACCTGAAAGCCAAATCTGTTGATGTGGTCAATCAATATGGACATGTGTTTCAAGAACCAAAGGGATTGCCACCAAAAATGGTAATTCAACATGAAATTCAGCTACATCAAGACCGTCCACTCCCAAATATCAATATGTATCGAATGTCAATTTTGGAAAGTCTAGAAATTAAGAAACAAGTCCATGAATTGTTAGATAAAGGTGTAATTCGTCCCTCTACTTCACCATGTGGTTCACCAATTGTTTTGCTACCCAAGAAATATGGAACCTAGCGGATGTGTGTAGATTATCGACCTTTGAATAAAATTACCATAAAGAATTGATACCCAATGCCCATAATAGATGATTTTCTAGATCAGTTAAAGAATGAAAAATATTTCACTAAATTAGACTTGAGAAGTGGATATCATCAAGTTAGAATAACTGAGGAGGATATTTGGAAGACTACTTTTAAAACCAAACATGGATTTTTTGAGTGGTTGGTTATGCCTATTGGTCTTTGCAATGCTTCATCTACATTCATGAGAGTTATGAACAATGTTTTAAGATCCTTTCTTGATGACTTTGTAATTGTCTATTTAGATGATATTTTGATATTCAGCAAATCACGAGAAGAGTATGTCAAGCATGTGAGGAAAGTGTTGGATGTCTTGAAAAAAGAGCAGTTATTTCTGAAGATGTCTAAATGTGAATTCGGGAAAAATTCCTTAGTGTATTTGGGCCACATAGTTTGAGGAGTGAGTTGAATATTGGCCCCTCTAAAGTTTTGGTCATTGTGAATTGGCCAATACCCAAATCAGTCACAGAAGTAAGGAGTTTTCTGGGAGCAGCGCAATACTGGAGGAAGTTCATTTCCAATTTCTCTTCCATAGCAACACCACTACATGCTTTGACCAGTGTAAAGGTTGTCTTCTAGTGGGGAGGAAAACAATAAAAATAATTCAATGCTTTAAAACAAAAGATCAATTCAACCCCAGTTTTAGCATTGCCGAATTTGAAACAACCATTTGAAATACAAACAAATGCAAGTGACTACGCCATGGTTGAAGTTATTTTACAACAGGATAAGCCCATTTCATTTCATTCTAATATTTTTAATGGTGTTGTTATTAACTATCCTACATATGATAAAGAGATTTACACATTGGTGCAAAGTGTGAAGAAATGGAAGCATTACTTGATGGGAAAATAAACCATTATTCACACCGATTATCAACCTTTGCAATATCTACAATCTCAAACAAAATTGCAGCAATCAAGGCACTTTCATTGGATGGGATCCTTACAACAATTCCACTTGGTAATTTTTGGGCGCAAATAAGGTGTCTTTTAGAACTCTTAAATGCTTCACATTAATTATCAACCTGGGTAAGTCTTTTTGTTTCAAGAGTGTACACAATATGTGCAAGTGACGTAAATCGTTGAATCTATAGAGAGTAATGCTTTAAAATAACTTATTGATTTCAATACAAGAGTAAACAGATCAAACCATAAACTACCAACTTGTAACTTCAAGGAAATTAACTTATTCAAACATCAAAACTCAATCTTAATCAAAACCAAAATTCAATCTTAATTAAAATTTCTAACTGCAATTACATCAACCGAGTGCACCGTAGCGATAACAAAGCTCTTTCAGCTGAATCTAGACTTATGCATAAAAGTAATACATCTGATATAATCAATAAAACTCTAGCTTTCAATTAACAAGAAATGATTCTTATCTATCAATCAAATCAATCCATGACATAAATAAATGAAGCCAATCAACATAAATAAGAATTAATGCAGTGAATACACAAACTCAACACTAGTGAAAGTAAATCAATCATAAAGCTATAAAACAGAGTAATTAAACTTGCAGTAAAAGAAAGGTAAACTATAAAACAGGGAACAACAGTGAAATCCACTAGTGTCCTAGCCCAAGCCACCAGTGATTATTGCTTGATTACTTCAGAAGCAACATGAGTTTTATATTATTCATCAAATCCAAATGTCATTACAGCATGATGTTTCCTTCAGAATAACGCTTTGTATATTAAAATTACAACTGAAGTAAAAAATGTGAAAAGTTATGTCCTCTATTCTATTCGTCTTTCCCCTCTTATAGTCAAAGAGGAAAAGAGATAAATGTGATTCCTCAGGATCAGGAGATCCTGAGGAATTCGCAACTAAATGCTATTATCAGACAGTCTTCTATCTTGTGTTGATCCTCCTAATTCGCTTCTCGATTTGACCGCACAAGACGTGCACTATTTTCTCTATTTAGCCTTTGTTGTTCAATAGTTTGAACAACAACTGTTCCATTCACTAATTTCTACATAAAAAACAACGAAAGTTAGTTTTGATAGCCAGTCACATCAAAAGCAGTTTCATTCATTTTCTATCGAAATCTTATCAAAACCTTATTACATCATGGCACAAATGCATAAAAAGGAGGAAAAAGATAGTGTAATCAAGGGTAAATTTATACCTATTGCACGGCCCAACATACTCCCCTGCTTACCTTGTTTCACGTCCTCGTGAACATAAATAGTTATTATGTAATGCAGTTAAAGAGTAAGCAGGAAAGACTTTTTCTTTATCTAACCTAAAACCGTGCTTTTGTATTAAATCTGCAAAGGTTGTCCCTTCATGACCCTCAGGAAACTCATAATCAGAATGGTATCCTTCAAGTGGGTACCAAATAATAGGACTCCTAAATCGACATCCCAACCAATATGGTCCTTCCCTCAAGATAATATTACTATATGTGACAAAACGGCCTGCGGTAGCTTTAAAATTCCTGTAATTAAACGGTTCTCTGTCCTTGACACTATTGGTTGAGACTGTCCATCTCTGTTTGGATGCAAGCAAGGATCTTTCCTGAATGGATAAGAAATATGCCCTTCCCGTTTGCACGATTTCTTTATGTATAGGCCCCAGAATCTTAGTTACACCCTCCTGTGTCATGAGCCTTTTGTGTTTAACAAAAAGATGCAAGGGTTGAGTAGGCTCACTCCTTACCCACAAATCTAGTCCATGTTCTTTCCTTTGAAAGGTTTTATAAGCCTTGGACCACTTGAGTTGGTTTGTTGCAAAAGAAATAAAGGCCTAGAACTGAATATCCCCAACAAAAGGGCTAGGATTATTATCCACCTCACCTTCTAATACAAAATTTTGCAAATAAAATTTGCAGAGAAGACGTTGGACTTTTATCCCATGCTCCTTATAGCAATTTATAAATTTGTCAGCTGTCTTTAATTCAACTAACTTGTCGGCCTTAACGACTTTAATCTTCAACAACAAATATCTTTCCAATAAAAATAGAGCATAATTTGTGGCAGGAGACCTGCAAGATAAGACATCAGAGTATAAAGAGAAAATAGCATCGATCTGGCCCATGACCTTATCTAGCTTGGCTTTTACTTTCCTCTGCTTTTCTTCCTCCTGCCTGAACTTATCAAAAGTTTCATTCTCAGTTATGGTCAATTCTCTGCATTGCTTCTGCAACTCCTGATACTTTTGTAGAGGAACTGTCTCCTTCTGACATTGCGCTAAAGCAAGCTGGGCTTGTGCCAGCTCCTCTTGTAACTCTGAAAGAATATGATCACTGCATGATGGAGCATTATTGATTATTTCTTTTGTCTGGGTTATTTTGTTGTGAGAGGGTAAACCCTCAGTCTGAGTAGACTTATCTATAAACTGTATGTGAAATCTTGTTTGTGTGACCACCATCTGAGTTGAAATAGGTTCGGTCTCGGTTCCTATTGCCCTACCTTCACATATTTTTGTTTATGTGGTAACAATGACTAACTCAGTAGTAGTGCTCTGAGCTTCCCTATTTGCAGTCTCTTTCAATTTCCGACGTAGCTGCTTAACCATCTTCTGGAGCTTTCTGTATTTCTTTCTCAGCTTCCTTAACTTTGTTTCGGCTACTTGCTTCTTTTGAGGAGCATCCTTTATAGAAACAGGTTTATCAATACCCTCTGTATCTAAAGGTTCCTGGTGCTCGTCTTGGCTATGTTCCAATATAACTGTGTCACTTGATTGGTTATCGGATTCATGCATTATTTCTATGTCCACTTCCTCTTCCCGATATGCAGCTTTTGGGGAAGGAAATTTTTTTGTGTGACCTGAATCTTCTGAGGATTGAGATTTGTTCAGATTCTGGTCAATTGATCCTCCAGGTTGCATATATGCATTCAAATTTGCAAGAACCTGGGCCATCCCTTCCTCAAAGTCCTGCAAGAAATTATCTTGGGGGCTCATAGGCGGTGTTTGAGAAGGCCCTGCTTCATTTTCTGGTTCATCATCATTTTGAAAAGAATGTTGTGTTTCCCCTTGTTTTGGGTCAGAATTGCATTCCTCCTCGGGTTCTGATTCAAAATTATGTTCTTCCTCCTGGTCTGGTTCAAAATTGGGTTCCTTCTCCTGTTTAGGTTCAAAGTTGGGTTCCTCCTCCTGTTCTTGTTTAGAATTAGGTTCCTCCTCCTGTTCTTGTTCAGAATTAGGTTCTTCCTCTTGTTCTACTTCAAAATTACCTCCTTCGTCTAGTTCTAGTTCAGAGTCCTGCATAGTAATTAGACTAGATGGTTCTGCCAGCTGTTTGGCGCTACCCTGAGGATCTACGAAAGTCCTCTGAACTGGGTTTAGCCTCGCTGAACACCTGCGCTTATGGGGTCCTATTGCTATATGAGCAGTTCGTTTCCTCTTTGGAACAGGGTTTTGTTGTTCAATTTCCATGGTTGTAGGGGTTTGGACTACAGGGTTTGTCCCTATCTCTAGCGGTGCTATAAAATTATCCCAAATTAAATTTTGCTGGGCAAGACTATGACTAACAATCAGTTTGATCAAACCATGATGACTAACTACAGTCTCAGGATGTCTAGCCCATCTTATTCTATCTGTTGTGTCATGCAATAATGAATTCAAGAAAAATGGTAAATTGACAGTAAGCTTCTGCTTTAAAATGGCTAAAAGTTTAAGTTTTCGTGGTTTTACCACATCCCGTCGACCATCACAGGTGATGTACTTCTGGACGACACTTGCCAATTCACACCATGGTTCTCCCAGAGAGGACGGTTGAATGCCCTTGCCTTTTCGTGTTAATTCCTCACATGCATCTATGAAAATATCCACTGCATCATGCAACATTATGTGCTTTTTAGGCCATACTGCTCCTTCTACTAGCAGCCCAGAAACTTCAGCTATCACAACCTCTGATACTGTTATTCTTACACCGTTTACTATGGACTGCCCATCTTGTAAGTGCTATAAAAACTTGATAGATATTTCTTCGCTAGGGGCTTGAAGTCTGGTGAAATATGATATCCATCCTGCATGCACTAGAATTTCCCTGGCTCTGGCAGAAATCTCCAACACTAAGGGTTCTCGACGAATTGATTTTCCACCCATAATGCTCGAATTCTTCCAATATTTGCCCTACAATTTCAAAGACTAACACAACAGAAAGACGCAGTAGAGAACAACAATTACTTTGGTAAAAATGGAACAACAAGTAGATTTAACAACTAAATTCCATACTGTCAAGCGAAATGTCCATGATAATTAATAATATTAATTCTCGGACTATCATACTGCCACATGTCATTTGATCATGGGATATCATAGCAACATATCAAGTTCAATAAGCGGAATAAATATAGGGCATGCAAAGGCATAATGGAAATCCTTCCCCCTCCTTAAAAAGAGAGGTTGCCTACAACCGAGTAGACAGGGAAAGTGTTGTTCTGACAGCAAGGCAAGGGAATGAACAGTATGATAGTAAATGAAGCAGAGTACGCATATCAATGATAGGACGGCAAGAGGTATGGTTATAATGAGAGCAGAGTGTATAAAGATAGTTATGAATAAGAGATAGGACACTTTGGATCGATGATAAGTTATGCGGAAAAGAAAAGGACAACAATATGCCAAAAAGACGCTTTGCTGACGGTGTTCTAGCTGAGAATGATACAATTGATCGAAAAACATTATCTCATGCATAAAGGTTCTAAACAGGGAAAAATTAAGGAAATAATTTTCCGATAAAAGAAAGAATAAGAAGAGGGTATTATAGTAGTAATTGACAATAAGATATAACTTCAATACCATAAGAAAAGCCTCTGCTGCTAGCAGGTGTCCATAGCCTTAGTAGGGTTGCTGTTTAACCCATATGAGCCAGGATCCTCAATTTATAAATGGAGATTTCCAGAGTTGTTTTACAGAAGAGATCAGTGTGCTGGCGTGGTAACCAGATAACCACACTGCCATTCACTGGAATGTAGAAAAAGTGATCAGGCCGGCTTGTGATGAGACCTTCTGCTCTAAGGATATTTTAGCTATCCAATGGATCATAACCCTAGTGTGGTGGCCATAGTGGGAATGTCACTTTGCTACAACCTTATGAACATGGTAGGCTGCCTCATAATGAGACACCCTATCCTCCATCTAAAAACAAAATTTTGCTATTATTACACATTTTTGTGATAGATAGAGGGAGGCTCAATACTCCCTAAGAGAAAGGATGGTGGAAGAAGCTGAACATGTCAATAGAAAAAGTATACCCATAGTATTATTTGTTATAGATAGAGAAGATTATAACCAGGAAGGGTGGAACCAGCATGGTATTTAAGATGATCAATCAGTATCATGTACAACAGAAAACAATGCAGTAAAGTAGTATAAAATAACCGTGTCCCTTTTCTTGAAAAAGAATCTATCATCAAAAAGTTTTCATGTTAAAGATCATAACGTTAATGGTATTAACTCCTTTCAATAGAATCCATAAATTATTTGTCCTCATAAAAGTAGTGTACTTCATGCCATGAAAAGAAAATAAAATGAAAAACAAAAGAAAAATTGGGCACACAAAAGAAAAATATTGTTGTTCAATTGGGTTGGACCGTGGTTGTTCAAAAGATTGAAGAGCAGTTGCTCAATTAAATGAATAGCAAAACAACGCAAAAGAAAAGGGGTGTTGTTCAATAGATTGAACAACAACTATTCAATAAATTGAACAGTAGTTGTTCAATTAAACAAACAACAAAACTACGCAAAAAGAAAATAAGTGTTGTTCAATAGATTGAACAACAATTGTTGGATAGATTGAACATCAAAACAATCAAAAAGAAAGGAAGTGTTGTTCAATAGACTGAACAACAACTGTTCAATTAATTGAACAACAAAGCAAATGAAAAAAAGAAGTGATGTTCAATAGATTGAACAGCAAAACGATGGAAAGAAAGAAAGTGTTGTTCAATAGATTGAACAGCAAAACGACGGAAAGAAAGAAAGTGTTGTTCAATAGATTGAATGGAAACTGTTCACTAAATTGAATAGCAGTTGTTCAATAAATTGAACAACAAAACAACGAATAGAGAGAAAATGTTGTTCAATAGATTGAACAACAGCTGTTCAATAGACTAAACAACAAAACAACGTAAATAAAATAAAATTTTGTTCAATAGATTGAACGACAGATGTTCAATAGATTGAACAACCACTATTCAATTATCTGAACAACAAAACAACGAAAAGAGAGAAAGTGTTGTTCAATAGATTGAACAACAACTGTTCAATTAATTGAACAAAAAAATGACAAAAAGAAAGAAAGTGATGTTCAACAGATTGAACAGCAGCTATTCAATTAAATGAACAACACAACGACAAAAAGCAAGAAAGTGATGTTCAACAGATTGAACAACAACTGTTCAATTAAATGAACAACACAATGACAAAAAGCAAGAAAGTGTTTTTCAATAGATTGAACAACAACTATTCAATAAATTGAATAGCAAAACAAGCAGAGAAAAAGAAAAAAAGAAAATCAAATCAGTAATCATATTTACATATTTACAGAGAATAAATAAAATTTATGAAGATGAAGCTGCCGAAGGATTTTCTTCTGCAGTTAAAACTTGCATGGTGGGGTCCTCACGTATCTGTTGATAGAAAGATTCTTTGGTAAGTGACTTTTGGTGGAGGTGCACCCGATGCCCATTTGCTTTAAAAGAAGAACCATACCCATCAGTGGTGGCCAGCGTAAGAGTGCCATTGTTGGTACTTGCTTTATTTCAGAGGGACCTAACCATCTAGTCTGCAGTTTGCCAGGGAAGTCTTGAAACCAGGAATCGTAAAGAAGTGCCCAGTCGCCCTCATGAATATTTTTTTTTCTTAATAAGGTGATCATGCCATTTTGTTCTTTGCTATTGAATAATTTTGTACACTATAGAGCCAATAGCTGAATTTCATCTAATTCGTTCATCTGCTGTAACCTATTAACCTAGGCTTCAGTTAAATCTAGTCCCACTTCCTGGGCTATCTTTAGTGTTTGTATCTCAAATTCTATGGGAAAAAAGGGTTCCTTACCAAATACCAGTTGATATGGTGAGTATCCAGTAGTGTTTCTCCAAGTTGTGTGATACACCCACAAGGCCCCTGGCAATCGAGTAGTCTAGTCTCGTCGATGTGATGAGACTATCTTTGTTAGAATAGCTTCGATAACTTTGTTGGTGCTCTCCACCTGCCTCTTCGCTTGTGGGTGATACGGAGAAGTAATTCTTTGTGTGATGTGATGATTTTTTAGTGTAGCAGCAATATTGTGACCCAAAAATTGTGGTCCCCCATCAGTAATTACTTCTCTGGATAATCCATACCGCACAAAAATTTCGGAAAGAAAATTAATAACAGTTTCCTTTGTTGCTCTTAGTAACGCTACTGCTTCCACCCACTTAGTTACGTAATCTGTTGCAACCAATATATACTTTTTCTGGTTGGATGGTGGTTTGAACGACCCAATGAAATCTAATGCCCAACGCTCAAAGGGTTTTATCACCAGCTGTGGATGCACGGGCATTTCATCAGATTGGCCAAGGCGACCCATCCTTTGGCAGCTATCACATGCCTGGGCAAATTTCTTAGCATATTTAAAAGTAGTGGGTCAGTAGTAGCCCATTTGTAGAATTTTATGTCCAGTTCTGCATTCTGCAAAGTGTCCACCGCAAGGTCCATCATGGTAGGCTTTTAAGATATCATAAATTTCGTCCTTCCTGATGCACCTGCGAATGTGCATATCAGCTCCCGTGTGGAAAAGGTATCCTTCGATCCAGGAGAAATGAGTGCTACGTTGCATAATCAATTTCCTTTCTATGGATGTCAGATGTTTGGGAAATTTTCCAGCTGTTAAGTAATTCGCTACGTTTTCATACCATGGCATTTTTATGGCCACAACAAACAAATGTTCATTCGGGAATTGATCCTCTACAGCCACGGTATCGTTTGTTCTTGGAACTCGGGAGAGAAAGTCTGCCACAAGGTTCTCCTTTCCTGGTCGATCCCTTATAGTTATGTCAAATTCTTGCAAAAGTAGTAACCAACGAGTCACTCTTCCATTTGTAATAGGTTTATTGGCTAAATATTTAATAGCAGAGTGATCAGTATACAAAAATACAAGGTATCCAATTATATAGTGTCTAAATTTGTTGATAGCATAAATAATAGCTAGAAACTCCTTTTCTGTTATTGTGTAATTCAACTCAGTAGGATTTAAGTTTTTGCTGATGTAATATATAGCGTAGGGTTTCTTGTCTTCTTCTTGGCCAAGAACAACTCCAGTAGCTATATCTGATGCATCTGATGAAATCTGGAAAGATATATCCCACTTTAGGACTTGTAACATTGGTGCTGTCGATACTAACCGTTTTAGATCTGTAAAGGTAGTGTCACATCTATCAATCCATATAAAATCAACATTTCCTATCAAGGCATATAAAGGTGCAGCAATTTGCGAAAATTTCTTTATAAATCTATGATAATATCCAACAAATCCCAAAAAACTACGTACCTATGTTTGAGTGCAGGGAGTAGCTAATAAGAGGATTACCTGTATCTTTGCTGGATCTACCTGAATTCCAGCTGCTGAAATGTAATGACCCAGAATCAGGCCTTCTGTCATCATCATATGACATTTCTCATGACTTAAGCATAGTCTAGTAGCAATACACCGATCTAGGACTTTCTCCAATGTTTGTAATGCCTAATCAAAGTCATCTCCATAGGGTGTGAAATCATCCATGTACACCTCCAATCCTTCATTTATCAAGTCTGCAAAAATATTGAGTATGGCTCTTTGGAATGTAGCAGGTGCGTTGCACAATCCGAAAGGTAATACCCTGTAAGAAAATGTTCCCCAGGGGCAGGTGAAAGTAGTTTTATCCTGGTCTTCAGGGGCAATTTGAATTTGGTTGTAGCCACTAAAGCCATCCAAGAAAGAGAAGAATTTCTTTCCTGCTAGTGTATCTAAGACCTGGTCGATAAATGGAAGGGGAAAATGGTATTTTTGTGTTTCTTTGTTGAGTTCTTTGTAGTCAATGCATATCTGCCATTTTCCATTCTTTTTGGGGATAACTACTAATGGAGAAACCCATTTACTGTCAGATATAGGATAAATAAAATTCACATCTAACAGTTTTTGAAGCTCTTCTTTCACAATATCCTTTAGATAAGGATTTAATATACGTTGTGGCTGTCGAATGGGTCTTGCATCTTTTTCAGTGTAGATGTGGTGTGTTATCACTAAGGTTGTCCCTTGGCTCCTTAAGGGATACGACCGAGGTAACCACAAACCAATCTTTGGACTGCAGGTCCTAGCCTACCTGCAATCAGAGAGGGCTCTCTCTTTCTAATTTAAACCTTTTTTTGGGTTGATTTTAGGCTAGTTATGGACTTCTTTGGATTTTGTTTAAGTTTTGGTGGGATGATTGATGCTTTCAAGTAGGGAGGCATGCACCGTGTGAGAGGTTCAAACCATTGGGCATGGAGTCGTGGAGTAGGGCTGCTGGTGCGTTTTCTTGGTCACAAGAGGAATATAGAGCAGGATAGCTACACATGAAGCAATCTATCAAATTAAAAGGATGAAATGAAGGCTAAGAAATGAAATACAACTAAGAATCTTTCATTCAGCTTAACAGAGAGAAGGTGAGTGAACTATATCTAGGAGCAGTCAAGAATTCCTAAATAACATTCGTACATAAATGAAATGGAGCAAATATGAGCCATGAGGAATTCATATTTATGCCTAAATCAGAAGAAAACATATAGAAGTCACAGAAACTGAGCATAGAGTGCAACCAAGCAAATTCTAAGCTAATCTTTCTTTCTGTAACTTAGATGGTGATATATGTATGATATCAACATATATGAATTTAAAACATAGGTAAGAAACACTTATTGGGCCATGTAGCAGCGCAGGAATTCTATATTTCACTCTTCAGCCATTAATAACACATCAGACAGTCCATCCTCCAAACTTTTTAGCAGTCTTTGATTATAGAAATTCTCAGAACATACAGTGCAATTCCAGCATGAGGATTATCAACCAACCAACCCTTTAAACAATGAATTAGGGTGGTTTATATAAGGAAAATATCTAAAAATATCCATTACAGAAGATCTTAAACAGATCTGAGGGAAGTGAGTTCTTTAATCTAATCTTGTCGTGGAATTAATGCAAGAAGATATCTAAGTGCTGCGCTGGAGCAGCCGCCTCAAAAATGAGTCGAAATCTGTCCTTATGGCTCTGTGCTATTCTTTTAGCCATAACTGTGCTTTGGGCTTTGATCCCCTGCTCTTGAGTGGTTTTGATGTGCATTAACTGTGATCTGAGAGCCTTTAAATGGCTTCACCGCTTTCTTTGACTTTGCTTGGGGGCCTTTAATGTTCACCTGCTTTGGTATTGCAGACCTGATACACTTTGCCGCTTCACTGATACTCTTTGATTGAATTTGGGCTTTATCTTTCCTCTGATACTCTTTAACACTTGAATCGGGCCACTTTCTCTTGACCTGATATGCTTGAAACTGTCAAATCGCCCCTTTTCTGCCCTTTCAAGGCAAAAATGGCTGCTGCAAATGATTTCCGTGGCCTCTGGAATGCTACCGGCGCTGGCTGATTTGAATAGTAATCATAAATGAAGAATTTCTGTCAAACTGCGAGTTTTTCGGGCCTGCTGGTAGCCGAGCGATATGAAGCCTTCCATTTTGGTCATTTTTTCTTAGCGATGCGCGATTAGCGCTAATCACGCATCGAAAACTGCCTCAGTTTTTCATTCCGGGCTCTCTTTGCTGCGATTTGCGCCCTTCGCGCCTTCCTTTAGTGATGACGTCAGCAGTGGGTCCCAGTACGGCAGTGACGTGGCAGGGTGATGTGGTAGGGTGACATGGTAGTACGGCAGGGATTAAATCGGCGATCGGCAATTGGCGGGGATAGGGGCGATGGGTTTTGTATGTGCGGGGCGATGGGAGCGATTGCCGATATCGGACGAAGCGATAAGGCATGTGGCTGTGCGAAAATGGGAAATATTGCAGAAGTGAGTGGATCGCGATACGATATGCTTTCGGGTGCGACAACAGTATCGCGTCGGCGGATGAGAGGGGGGATATATATGCAGGTACAGAACCTTGCGACTGCCGATCGCGAAATCGCATCGGCGAAATGATGGGAGTTATAAAAGGGGGGGCCGATGGCTGAATGCTGCGACTTCTGACAGCGATATCGCGTCAGAGGGGAGGAAAACTCATCGGAAGAGAAAACACTCAATCGGAAGAGGGTAAATGCGATCGGAGGATGAGTTATGTGATCGGAAAAAGGGCTTTTTAAAGCTTTGGAAGGGTCCTTAATGCATCGGAAGGAGTCCGATAGCATTTGAAGGGGGTTTTTGTGTTTTGGAAGGAGTCCAAACACCTTAGGAAGATGGTTTTTGAGCGAAATGAGGGTTCCTACTAAGTTTCAAGTAAACTTAGTAATTCTCGAGCGATATTTATGGTTATATTTCAACCAGAGGAGGGGATATGTAAATAATGGGGATTTTTACCATATATTTTTAGTATGGGAAGGGGAAAAATAAGGAGGGATTTACGTAATAGAGTTAGGAGTTAATATGAATTTTGCGAAGAAAGCGCTAAGGATAGAAATCTTAGGCTTTAAAAGGGGAAATAGGACCTGTATAAGAAATATAAGCATCTTTAAGCAAAGCAGATCTTTACTTAGGCAATGATATGACAAATGATGAAACTTTAAGAGATATCAAGCAGATCTTGACCTCTTTGGGGAGGTTAGTGAATGATTTGGGGAACAAGAAGAAGGGGGAGTTAGTCATGCCTCGCTTGAGCTGCTCCAAGGGAAAATTGCCTTGCACTTGTGATCTGAAGTGAAATAACACTTTGAGATACAAAATTGATCACACTTATTCATTCTGCAACCTCAAAAACTACTTACCCAACCTACTTGCCTAACATTTTTTCTTCTTTTTGGTTTGGGTGCACTTAGACTTGCAGACCCTGTTTATCTTCTTTTCTTTTGACTGCCCTCCTATCTACATCTACACTTATTTCATCCAGGGGCTCAGATTAAGCTGTTGAGCACCTTTGTTTCACTGCCTATCTACAAATCTGCCAAGATTAAGCTGTTTGGACAGATAATGATTCTCTATATTCTACAACAAGAAATTGAAACCTAGGGAAGCCAAGATTAAACTGTTTGGCCTTCCCTTAACTGGAAATTCATCAAAAATGGATCAACTCATCAAAAATGGAACATAGCAGTGGCACTTAGACTAGCACACTTTCATGGCCTCTTCTTTGGCCTCTGTAGCAAATATGGAACGTTGCAACATGCAAAGTATGACATATTTGGCATGTAAAAATGTCGATCATGAAAAATGAATACCTGCCGCAGCAAGAGGCTAACATGGTGCATGCATAACTGAGGGTCAATCCCTTTCATGTCTGGGTAATCCCATGCAAAAGCCCCTTTATATTTCCTAAGGACTTGGACAAGTTTTTGTTGCTGGTCATTACTCAGATTACTATTAATGTTCAGGATTTTCCCTTGCTTGATTTCAATAGGCTTGCTATTATAGATAGTGGTTGTTGGTATTGGTTGGTCATTAATGTCTCTCAAGGAATCTTCTTCAATATCATTATCAAGTACTGCTTCAATCATGTGACATCTCAAATTAGACACTACAACAGGGTGATTGATAAAGGTGTTAATGACATCGTCTTCTATTTGGTTTTTGAATTCAAGCGCATCTGCCACAGTCAATGGTGAACGAATATTTTCTTTTAAATATGTTGCTGGTTGTTTCCTAGTTTTTACAATGGTTAGGCTTGGCTGAGAAGGAGGGTATAAAACTAGATTTTTTACATCATTCCCTCTATTTATGGTCATACTGCCTATTCGGTAGCCTATATAAGCATCGGTTGTTGCTAGCCAAGGCCTTCCTAGTATTAAGGGATTTCCATCTAGCCGATTTTTGGGGTTAATAATAAAAAAATCTGCCGGATATTCCCAAGAGTCCACAGAAACCATCACATCTTGTAATGTTCCTTCTGGCCTAATTATTGAACAGTCAGCTAGTTCTAGCAAGGTAGTGGTTGGTTCTAAGGTTGTGATGCCAAGCACTTTGCAAGTTTCTGTTGTAAGAATGTTAATGGTTGCCCCTAAGTCAACTAAAGCATTGGGAAAAGAGTAGCCATTTATTTGTATCGTGACAATGGGATTTCCTGAGTCTTCATATTTTACAGGTGTCTCTTTGCCTAGTAATAAATTAGACAAAGTTTTGATGACATGGACAATTGGTGTTATTTTTGTTTTCCTCACAAAATTCTTTGCACACAATTCTTTAATGGTATTAGCATATATCGAAATGTCTTGAATGGCCTGGAGGAGGGGTATTTTTATACAGAGATTTTTGAGTTCACCCAGAAGATCAAAGTCGGGAATTTCAATAGGCCTAGGTATTATAAATCTTTCTGGGAACGGGGGAGAAGTAATTATAACTTGCTCAGGATCTTTTTGCCTGACTGTATCTCCTCCTTGTTTTATTTGCTAGTTATCTACAGTCGAAGGATTATTTGGATATGTTTATTTAACTTCAGGTTGCAGATTTTTGTCCTCATCTAGAGCAATTACGTGTCCAGATCTTAACTTAAGTTCATTACATTCTCTCATCTCAACTTCAGGGTCCAAACTCTCAATAATTTGGACTGACTGGATTGGTCTGTTGTTAGGGTTTGGGTTGGGTTGAGCTGGGAGTTGTGGTCGTATATTAGGTTGAGGATTTCGCTGCAACCTGTAAGGTGCTGGTAAGGTTGGTTAAGGTAGAGGAACTGTTCCCATAGGCTGGTTTGTGGATCATTGCCAATTTGGTTGCCAGTTCTGATTTTGCGAGGTAGAAGGAGACCATTGAGAGGAATAGGGGGTGTTCTGCGAGAAAGTTGGAGGGTAAGAGGAATTTGGCCAATTATTATTTGGATTTGGTCAGTTAGGCCATGGTGGCATTGAAAATGCTTGAGGTGGCCAAGTAGAGAAAGGTGGCTGGTTCAGCCATGCTACTCCTGAATATTGTTGAGAATTAAATTGCAAAGAAGGAAAGAACGAAGATGGTTCTGTAGGCATACTTGTTGGACGTGTTTTCCATTGATGGCACTGGTTCATCAGATATACTGGTTCCACTTCCTCTTCTACTTCCTTGAATACTGCCTTTAATCTAGGAAGTGATGGGCAGCTTTCTGTAGTGTGATCCTTAGTGCAAATGGTGCATGTTTGAATCATATCTAACAAAAATTCTCTATGATTGTCTTTCTTTCTACAGCATGGACAAAAAATAGCCAGATTATGTTCTACTTCGGCTTGCTTTTGTTTGGATTGCATGATATCCAAGTGTGTGGTCAAGGTCCCTAAGATATCAGTCTTGAAATATTTCAGTAGATTGCCGATTTCAACTCATGTAATGCTTCCTCCTGAGGCTTTGTTGTCTCCGGTGATCACATCACGCCCGGTTGGTTTCAACCTTGTACTGCCTCTGGAACACCTGATGCACAATTGGATAATATTGTCATAATCCTCTTGATAAATATCACCCTGCCCCATTAATTTTGATGTTTCTACCCATTCGTCTTTCATACCTTTGATCATTGTAGTTTTAAGAACTTTAGGAGGCAAATTTGGATAAGGAGATCTTTGCAGATTATATAGAAAACGTTCTACATATTCTTCAAGAGTCTCATTAGTCTTAGCTACCATTTGAAATATTTCATCCTTCAGTTCTCTAGTTTGGCAATAATCTTGGTATTTTTTTATAAAGGTTGTTTTCATTTGGTCCCAGTCATTAATGGTACCTCCAACAAGCCCCATAAACCAATGCAGGGTTGCTCCCTTCAGAGTAGAGGGGAATAGTTTTAGCTTCTGGGGTTGGGTAGTGTAATCATATCCCCTACATAAAACATCAAATTCGAAAAGGAATGTGTTAGGATCCTCTGAAGTTACCATGGAAGGTAGGAATATTCTATAATGGAATGGATTTCATGGGAGCATTGACAGCTATACCAATAGTAGGGTATTGTAATGTAGAGGTCTAAGGTTGTCGCGGATTATTGGCCATTTGGTCAAAAATATGCCAATATTCTTCAGGGATTTCTGGAGCTGGAGCTCTGTTTCTGGGGGAGCTAGAAGAGACTTTTAAAATGATTTTAACAACACTACCTTGGTCTGGAATACTGGGTGTCCTCTGTTCAACTACTACTTCAAGAGATTTGGATTCTAATGAATTAATCTTTTCAGCACTGCCTGTTCCTCCTTCTCCTTCACGGAGGTTGCAAGAATTCTCTTCTTGTAAAGGGATAAACTGCAAATTTTCAGTGTTTTGAAAACTTTGTTCAGACCCTTTAGTCTTGCTGTTAATCTCAGCATCAGCGACAGATGGTGATCCTGCGGCCTGAAGGGTTACAGTAGGATTTCTTGTAGAAACGATTCGGGGTCCTACTGATGACTGGGACTCAGTTTTCCTTATGATTTCGTCGATGAAGGTTGATCGTTCAAGGGGCACTGATCCCTTAGATTTTTTTAGATCTGGGCGGAGGAATTAAATCTTTTTCTACTATTTTCTTCTTAGTCATTCACTCAGAAATTCAAACATTTATTTCTACTTTAATTCCTACACAATTTTGCTGAAAAGCAGGCGAGGGAGTAAGCACTTTACTTACTTGTACGCAGGTTCTTACCTTCCGTTTTTAATACCCAATTATTTCACAACAAACAAACATCAAACATCTATTCCTATGCAATTGTGTTGAAAATCGGGTGAGGGAGCAAGAACTTTACTTACTCGTATGCAGGTTCTTACCTTCCATTTTTAATACCTAGTTATTTCACAGGACACAAACATAAAACACACATCACCTTATGTGAAATGGAAACACTCTCCTCAGCAACGGTGCCAAAATGTTGGGCGCAAATAAGGTGTCTTTTAGAACTCTTAAATGCCTCACATTAATTATCAACCTGGGTAAGTCTTTTTGTTTCAAGAGTGTACACAATATGTGCAAGTGATGTAAATCGTTGAATCTATAGAGAGTAATGCTTTAAAATAACTTATTGATTTCAATACAAGAGTAAATGGATCAAACCATAAACTACCAACTTGTAACTTCAAGGAAATTAACTTATTCAAACATCAAAACTCAATCTTAATCAAAACCAAAATTCAATCTTAATCAAAAGTTCTAATTGCAATTACATCAATCGAGTGCACCGTAGCGATAACAGAGCTCTTTCAGCTGAATCTAGACTTATGCATAAAAGTAATACATTTGATATAATCAATAAAACTCTAGCTTTCAATTAACAAGAAATTATTCTTATCTATCAATCAAATCAATCCACGACATAAATAAATGAAGCCAATCAACAGAAATAAGAATTAATGTAGTGAATACACAAACTCAACACTAGTGAAAGTAAATCAATCATAAAGCTATAAAACAGAGTAATTAAACTTGCAATAAAAGAGAGGTAAACTATAAAACAGGGAACATCAATGAAATCCACCAGTGATCTGGCCCAAACCACCAATGATTACTGCTTGATTACTTTAGAATCTCGTAAATGAACAACAACGCGAGTTATATATTATTAATCAAATCCAAATGTCATTACAGCACAATGTATCCTTCAGAATAACGCTCTATATATTAAAATTACAACTGAAGTAAAAAAGGCGAAAATTTTCGTCCTCTATTCTATTCGCCTGTCCCCTCTTATAGTCAAAGAAGAAAATAGATAAATGTGATTCCTCAAGATCAAGAGATCCTGAGGAATTCACAACTAAATGCTATTATCAGACATACTTCTATCTTGCGTTGATCCTCCTGGTTCGCTTCTTGATTTGACCACACAAGGCACATGTTGGTTTCTCCATTTAACCTTTGTTGTTCAATAGTTTGAACAACACCTGTTCCATTCACTAATTTATACATAAAAAGCAACAAAAGTTAATTTTGACAGCCAATCATATCAAAAGCAGTTTCATTCATTTTCTATCGAAATCTTATCAAAACCTTATTACATCATGGCACAAATGCATAAAAAGGAGGAAAAAGATAGTGTAATCAAGGGTAAATTTATACCTGTTGCACGGCCCAACAGTAATCAGGTACAATAAAGATATTTATAACAGAGTTTCTCATATACCTTCTAGACCAGTTGTTAATGTATCCATTTTACTCAATAATCATTCTGTTTTGCCTGAAAGTTATGTTGAACAATATGCACATGATGCTGACTTTCATGAGGTATATTCAAACTTGAGTCAAGGCCACCAAGTTGAGGAATTATACTACCATGTACATGATAATCTATTATATCATTTGGGAAAACTTTCTATTCCACAGGGAGAGAGAGTAAATGTCACAAGGTAAGCGCACACTTCTCTTATTGCTAGACATTTCGGTGTAAGTAAAACAGTGGCAAATCTTCATAGGTATTTTCACTGGCCTCATATGCTTGAAAGCATGTCACGTTTTATCAGAGGTTGTTCATTGTGTGCAGTCAACAAGCCTAGTCATAAGAAACTAGGATTGTATACACCACTTCCAGTGCCTTCACGTCCATGGGAGAGTGTTTCTATGGATTTTGTAGAAGGTCTTCCTTTAACAAGAAAATTTCATGATTATTTGTACGTAGTTGTGGATAGGTTCAACAAGATGTTCATATTAATGCCTTGCAAAAAAAAATTACAGTTGAACAAACAACTCAAATTTTCTTTCAAGATGTATTGGATTCATTTTGGATTACCTACTTCTATTTGAAGTGATCGTGATTCTCGATTTGTTGTGAATTTTTGGTCAAATTTATGGAACTTGATGGACACCAAGTTGAAGAAAATTATAGCCTTCCATCTGCAAACAGATGGTCAAACTAAAGTGGTTAACATGGCATTTATTCATTTTCTAAGAGGATATTGCAGCAAACATCCTAAGTTGTAATATGAACAATTGCATTATATTCAACATGCTTACAACTGAGAAAAACACTCTTCTACTCTAACTTCGCCTTTTGAGGCATGTCTTGGTTATTTTCCTAAATCACCTTTGGATTTCATCTTTGAGAATTATGTAGTTGTAGATGGACATAGCGACATAGGTAGAGCAAAGAAATTCATTGAGAAAATTCAGTTGATTCACCAAACTGTTCAAGAAAAATTAGAAAAGAGTTAAGGTAAGTATATGACAAGGCATGATAAGCATCGTATGGATCATCAGTTTCAAGTAGGTGATGAATTTTTTCCTTACATTAGCAAGGAAAGGCTTCAAGGTGAAGGTAAAAAGATGAAACCAATCCATTATGGTCCATTCAAAATTCTGGAAAAGATTGGTAATAGTGCTTTCAAGATTGATTTGCCTTCATATATGAAAATTTATTCCGTTGTTAATATTGAAAATTTGAGATTGTATGAGCCTCCTTTGATTGAAGATCAAGGAGAAAGTGTATATATTCCATCAATTGAATATTTTTCTCCAGGATTTCTTGATGAGCTTCAGCAAGACACCATACTTAATGAATGAGGGCACTAAATAGGTGAAATATTGATTATCTTCAAGTGGGTCTCAAAGGTACAACTCCACCAAATGCCAAATGGGTTGAAGAGGGGAAGGTGAGGGAACAATACCCTCATCTGCTCAATAACTAAATATAATCTTTTGGGGTTCAAAAGATTCCAGTGGGGAGGAGTGATTAGGTGCCCAAAATTATGCTAAAAAATCAAAGTGTTATAATTTTGTTAAATTCAGCTTTAGATCTAAGAGCTTGTCATTCTGATTCCAATGGTTTGAACGACACTCAAATCCGAGCTCATATGCAGAAGTTAGAGCAAGTCAAAGTTCAGATTTGACTTGCTTACTTGGCAGGATTGGATGACGTGCTAAAGGTCCCAGCGAATGGGGAAGCGCCAAGTGGTAGGTTGCGATTAGGTCCCACATATCGCATATCGAGGAAAAAACAATGGTCGCGGCCTAAGAATCGCCTCCCAGTAGTGTCGATTTGCGATTTGCGATATCGCAATCATACATCGCAGAATGTTAAGGAAATCAGCCCCCAGAGTAGTTAGGGTTACAATGCGATATCGCAATCGCATATCACAACAAGGAAAGTCCTGCATATTTAGGACAAACAATACTCCACCGATTGTGATAAGTTCCCGAATGTGATATATTTATTGGTTCCATTTTATAGTGCCGATGAGTCCACCGATATCGCAATCGCAAATCGCCCATTTTATTCACAGACCATAAGCCCGCTGTTAGCGCTCAAATCTGCCTCAGGCTGAGGAAGGCAAAACTCGAGGCAACATCATACCACGCTCAGCCTCGTAGCTAGCCCTACGAGGACAGGAGAGGGCTCTCTTCGGGTCTATCTCGGCAAAAGGTTTTCAAAGGCGCTGAGATGACCAATAAGGAATACTGATCTTAGGCTAGATATTAAGTGCAGAGGTTTATAGGTGATTTTTTTGGGATTTTTGTTGAATCAAAGGGAAAAGCAATTTTGGGTGCGGGGATGAGACACAGTTTCTGCAGAGGTCTGATTGGAGCAAGGTAGGCAATTGTTTTGATGCTTTTAAAGTGATGAGGTGAATAGGTCAGACAGGTGAGGAGCTAAGGAGAGCAAGCAAGTGCAAGGGTTCTCCTTAAACTGAAGAAAACATGGAAAATTAAACAAATTTAAAGGCAGAGCATAGCAAATTTATGGATTCTACCTTAACACTTCATTTGTTCAATTGCAGAAGATGAGAGAGGGAAAATGATACACATAAAAAACTTACAAGTACTAAAAGAAGCACACCATCAAGACATAAAGCCACAAGAATTCCAAATAGTGCTGCAAATCCCTGGTCTTCCCTTTGCCAAAATGCTGAAGTAAAATGTACAATAAAGTCTCAAAACCTCTTCCCAAAGAGTCCAACCCTGAAAATGACTAAGAAAATACATAATATAGGAAAGATAACACATTCCCTTGCCTCTAGGGTTCGAGCTCATCATCCTAGGAGCTGTTTCAACCAATTCTAAACAAAGCACTACAATCTAGGCAGTCAAAACAACTTGCCTCTATAAGCTAGGAAACCAATTCATTCATTAAATATTTTCTATTTCATGAATGAATAATCTAGAATAGGTAAATAAGTGTCAAGTCAACATAAAATTACATTAATTACATCAAGGAGGGTGAAAAATCCCATCACAAGTCAAAACTGGTCAAAACTGGGCGAATTCTTGAGCTGGAAGGTGAAAAATGTACAAAAAATCCTGATGCGTAGCGCGCCTGAGCCCTACGCGTAGCGCACCTTTCCACCTGCTTTTGGGGCACTTCCCAACATCCAAATTGAGCTCAAGTTGGCTTGTTGGAAAGCCCTAGATGTCTACTTTCCAACCCAAGTGGAATTTTCCAATTTGATGTCCATTTGCCCCTCCAAAAGTGCATTCTCCCAAGGCTGCTACCTGTGTGTCCAAAAAGGGGCAGTGAGGTCATTTTTTGCATGTTTTTTGACCTTTTGGGGACCCAAACCTTGATGAAATTCCTTGGAAGTGGCTGAGCAGATGTATTTCATCATTGCAAATCCAAAAATGCAAACCTTTCGTGATTTGGACCTCCCCATCTTCAGGGTAGCGCGCGGCGCGCTACGCGTTGAGCCCAAAAACCTGTTTTTACATAAAAATTTCAAAATTGACAAAATTTTTCCCAAATTTCTTGAAACTTGGGCTGGGGGTCCCCAATCAAGTATTATGCTTAGTCAAAGAGGCTTTAGCCAAAATTTGGAGTGGATCGGGCCTTTTCCGCCGTTTTAGTGCCTTGCTCAATCGCCTCTTAAGGATCTTAAATTTTGCTTTGCAAACATGCATGCGGGCCCAGTAATGATTCTTCATATGATGAAGCAAGTCTTTGTCTCTATTGGATTTCGCCAACAACCCCTCCAAGTGTCGGTTGACCTTCTCAAGCACAAATTGTCGCGCCACAGGTGTCAAGTCACCCGGTCTTTTACGGGCCAACCTACGGTCTTCACGGATTCGTTGCAGCTCTATAAGTGTGTGCTCGTCCTCTAACTATTTATTGCGCTGCTCTAGATACCTGATATATGAAGCTGTCTCATCATGACTAGTAACAAAACCTGATGGCTCACCTGAAGGCCTTTCCTCATGCTTGGGCTTCTTGCCCTTATCCTGTACCTGCGGTGCTGATGTCGAAAGCGAGGCCCCTTCCACACGAGGTGGAGATAACACTCGCTGTGCTGATGAAGTCAACGAGACCCCTTCCACCCCGGGTGGAGATAGTACTCGTCGTGTAGATGCAAATAAGGCCCTATGTCCTCGCTGATATGTCACACATGCTGGAGCGCTGACATGCTCTATCTCAGGAATATCAAACTGACGTGAAGGCCCTCCCTCGTCATGAACAATCTCAGGAGGTCGCTGTGGCGCTGTGAAAAGGTCACGATAAATAAAATCCTCCCAAGTAATGCCCTGCTGTGCCAACTGATGCATCATTATGATTTTGATCAATGCATAATGATAGATGCTTTTATGTTGATGTGCTGGGCTCTTCCTTTGTACTAAAGGCACCATCCTCTCTATGTTGCGACACATGAAAAATGGAATGTTCATCATACGTACCCTTGTAAAATGCATCAACAAATGGACATGGTACGCGTAGAGACGTGAAAATCTGCCCTCGCAACTGAAATATCGAATGATGAGTTTCATCAATGGTGCATACTCATCCCTTAGGAATCTGAAAGGAAAAACTGCAGTCAAGTGTCTTACACATCCGGGCTTAATATATAGCTCATAGTGAAATCTGTCTAACTGCTGGCGTTTATTCCATTCCTCCCCTACATTTGGTATCCCAGTGGCCTGATCAATAGTCTCGGGTGACAAGGTGAAATTCACTCCAGCAAGGTTTACATGACCATCCTGCAAATGTAGAACAAATAAATGGACTAGTTCCTGATGATGCTGGATCTGTGAGATCCGCTCATAGTATTCAAAACATGATAGATACCGAAAACAGTCCATTGCAAGTGGACAAGCTTGCAATTGAGCCAAAGAGGTAGGCTCCTCCCTGACATGCCGACCACCTTTGCCACCTTTGTGATACCTCCTTGGCACGCTTACCTCTGGTGTAGAATCACTATCATAATCCTGCTCATAAGCTGACTCGGTCTCTGACATGTTATATATGCTGATATACAACTGTGTGCAAAATTTGACTGTAGACTTGTTCTTTTTCTCAAAATGCTGTGACCAAGGGGACACAAATATACAAGGGAAATGTTAGGAAAGGGGAAACATTAGGGAAATGGGGAAAATGGAAATAAAACAAGGAATTTAGGGAAGGGAAGGGACATGAAAATCTTGAAGTTTTAGGGTTTGGGATGAGGTAGGGTATGAAAATATGTTTGTAGTAGAAGGGGGGGGTTTAGGATTTGAGGGAAAATAGTGTAGGGTTTTAGGAGGAATTATTGGGGAAAATATTGGTAAATATAGGGGATGGGGAATCAAAAGGAAATGGGAAAATGAGAACCTTGGTTTACTTTTGAAACCCTACAGCAATCTTGGCATTTAAATCTTTATAGCAAATTAATGGACAAGGAGGGTTTTTATACTTGGTTTTCCATGGCACATATATCATAATCTCTTACATAAACCGTCCAAAAACCAAGAACAAGCCGTGAATGTAAGCCTACCTGTGATTTGATGCTTGAGAAGAGGCGTTTTAGTGATGTCTGGCCAAGTTTCTGGGCATACACTTCAATGCGTAGCGCGCCTCACCCAACACGCCATGCGCCCCTGATGCGTAGCGCCCGTGCAAAATCACACTGAGAATTTCGGCCTGATGCGTAGCGCGCCACCGATGCGTAACGCGCCCTGGAACAGCCCGATTTGCCCTCGAATTCACAAAATCGCCTTAACACAATGCTCTTTGCTCTTGGAATGTAGAATGGGTTGCAAATGAGGAGAAATATCTTCATATAGACTCCTTGTTGATTTTTTCTTAACCCAAAACCCATTTTCTTATGTTTGGTTGTTGACACTTTTTGAAAATTAATAGGCTTTGACTTTTTTGATTTCCCCTTTAAAATTGGTTGAAATAATGATTTTCTCTGATAATTTTTTGCAGGGATAGCTCTGATATGCTCTGGCAAAGGAGACCAAGGCTGCACTTTGAATGATTGGAGAACTGAAAATTTTTACAATTTTTACAAAAATGAGATGGAGACTTATCTTCAAAACAGAGTTTTGAAGAGAATTCCTAATTCAGCTGTACAATGATGAAAATTATTGAAGCGATGATCTATCAAAGTCATCCCTCTGGCCTGCTGGTCTTCTAATACTTTTCAAGACAAAATTGACTCAACCCTAGACCTAAGACCTAAAGATTCAAAACATGATTGTAAATGACCTTTGAAGATTTATTTTACTAAACAGGCTTGAACCAGCAGTGCCAAGCACGAGGGAATGAATGACACAACCCACTCCATCAGAGTTATGGCATGCCTAACGAAATGCAACTGATCAAAACTGGTGGGACACCTAATCATGAAATGCAAAAGAGCTTTGATCTCTGATGGAGGGATAACTAGACCGACTCTAACACCCGCAACACTTGCCGATTTCGATTTGCGATAAGATCAGTGCCGATAGAATATGTCCCACCACATGGTGAAATTTTTGCCCAGTTGGTGGATTTCAGGCCGAATTTGATGGTTAGTGGTCGTAAAACGGGAATTTGCTGGGCAAATTGTGGGAAAATTGGGAGAGGTCATAACTTCTTTAGTTCTTATCCAAATTAGGTGCAAAAAGAGTTAATTATAGAAGTTTTGGCTATTCTAAACTCATTGAGACATGTTTCAGATTCATTTAAGCATTGTAAACACACTTTTGTTGTAATTTTGAGCATAATAAAGAGGCCCAAGCATTGGAAGTTGGACCAAGGAGACGTAGCCCAAGAGGGGTGAACTCCTCATCAAATATATGTGTTGTGTGTTGTATTTTGATGTTCTTTGCTATTATTTTGCTGCTGTTAAGCATATTTTTTTATTTTAAATTGTTTGTAACATTTACATAAGAAACTCTCATGGAAATAAGTTAATTAAGAAAAAATGGTGAATCCTTAAGCACTTGCTAAGAAAATGATAAGCATCTTGGGTTTTATTCTGAATGTGGAATTAGCACAATATTACTAATATGCTCCATATCAGATCAGGTGTGCCCCAGGGAGCAAGGATAAGATTCAAATCTGAAAGATCTAAAGTATGTTGATATATATGCTTGATTGATTTACTTATTGCAAATGTATAAGTAACGGACCATGATAGATATGTGGTTATAATGATGTTATGATCTAAATGAATTATTCAGAAGTCTGTAGTTTTGAAAATAAAGGCTGTGAAAAGTGAAGTTATGTTTGCATTGAAAGTTTTCAGAGTTGTATGTAGGTTTGCCTTTGGATGGTCATGTATATACGCTGATCTGTCTCTATAAGGTTGCATATATATCCTGAGATATGGTATTCAATATGTTGAGATACGTATGCATGTGTTATGCATGGTAGTCACATACATATGCTGATATGCTTCATGGATGCCACGTATATGTTCGAGGGTTTGCAGTGCTGCTTGATGATGACGTTTTTTGAATTTTGCTTTGTTTGTTGCTGTATGTAAATAATGTCTCTATATTAATGATCTGTGTCTGACAGTGTTGATTGAGTTGAATATGGAATGGAATATTGATTGGTAATGATGCTATAATATGGTGATTTGTGATTGGTTCAATGATCTATATATGGTTTAGTGGTTGATTTAGTGATTTGAGATCTATACATAAGTGTAAACAGAGGAAGTGTGTATATACACGGGTATGCTTCAGAACAGTAACATATACATTATGAAGAAAATCTGACCAGGGTTTGCAATGACAACAATTTGTTTTTGTGATGGTTAACAATGTATGGATTATTTATGAACGGTTGGTATGATCTCGTTATGATGTTCTATATATATTATGGATTGGTTTGATTTGGTTGCGATAGTCGGTTGAGGTCCAGTTCAGTGATTGGTTTGATGACGATAGAGTGATTTAGTTGGTTCTATGATTGTAGTTCAATTTCAGTATTCAGTTTGGTATGGAGCATAATGTTGGGTGTGGTTCTAGTTTAAAAATATGATGAAAGGTGGCCTACAGGTTTGATGTTTTGAGTTAGGTGGATCCAACATGAAATATTATGAAACATGGTACACAAGAGGTTCTAAGGTTTGGATCCTTTAGTGAGGGAGTCAGAGCTTCCTTCCAGTGGTAGTTGGTAAATTTGTTCAGGGGGTAGGTGCTCCCTTTCGGTAGGAGCCAAAAATGAGATCAGGGGGTTTTAGCTCCCTTATAGTGGGTGTTGGAGAATGAGTGGAGGTTGTAGCCTCCTACAAGTGGATGCCTTCATGTTGTAAAAGGTTGTGCCAATGCAAGATTGTAAGAATATTTTCTTTATATAATAAGAAATAAGACAAATACATCGACAATGGTGGTTTTCTCCCACTTTGGGTTTCCACCTAAAAATCCTGGTGTTCTCATGTGTTGTTGTGTTGCTTATGTGTGATGGTTTATTTTCCCTTTTATTACATACTTTATGCCCGATGAAATTAATAATGCATTAGTTAAAGATAAAGATTTGATGGAACTTATGAAGAATTGGTTAACTGGATATACACTTTTTCTTTCACTGAATTTGCGTACATATGCTTTCTGCATAAAGAATTGTAAGGTATGTAATTTAGAATAAGAAAATAACCCCTTATGTTTCTCATTATCCTGTTTTCTAGCATGAGACCATTCGTCCAAAATGAATTTTTCAAATTCTTAACCAGGAAGGCTTAACAACTTCTTTCTGTCAAGTGAGTCCCACCAAATGGCCGTCTCATCTTTAAAATTAAGCCATGTTAGATTTTTCCAAACTAGCGTCCATGTTGACTTATGAATTTTAGGAATTCTTCAATAGTAGGACCTTTATCTTTTCCTGTAAAAAAACATCTTGCTAGAACCATTAAAAATATAGTAAGGGTTTTGAAGAAAATCACTCACTTTGGTGAAAATTTAAAATGGACATAAATCGGTCAATATGGCTCAGAATCCTTATTATAGTTTGTTTTCAGAAACGAAACGATCATTCTACATCTTCCCATGTAATTGAAACGCTGAATCCTGATCTAGGCAATTTGGAAACTCTGATTCGACCAATTTTTTTTTTTTTTTTTTTAATTTTTAAATTGAGTGAATTTTCAATAGGAACTCAGATCTATAATCTTTTTTTAGAAATTATACACAAAAACTGCAAAAATTTATAGGAGATCTGTCATCCACGAATTGCCATCAAAAAAATTTCTTGAACATCGTTGATTTTAAATCGGCGATATCACCCTCATTCAAACTCTAATTCAACCGAATATATATATATATATATATATATATATATATATATATATATATATATATATATATATATATATATATAGATATATTATTTTTATTTTTGGTGTTTTTGCACAAGGAATCTAGATATGCTTTTTATTTTTTCAAAATTTTATGAAAAATTTCAGATCTGATCTGTAAACTCGCCACCCAAAAAATTCCTACAAAAAAAATAAAAAACTCTTCCCACTCTACCTAAGAAAGTGCTCTAATACCACTTGTAATAGATCTGACCTGCAAATATATTAAAAATGGAAAAAAATCCCAAAAAATATCACAATAGATGATAGAACTTCATATCTTTATTTGCAACCAACCCTTAACCATATAACTTTATTATTATTTAATTTAAGCAATATTATAGTTAATTTATGTAATATAATAAATTATATAAACTCCTAATAACCACTTTACATATGTATAATAATTTGCAACTTCTTTTTAATTAATTTATGAATTAATCTTACTATATTAAGGATTAATATAATTTTGATAAATAAATAATATTTTTTTGGAACTATTCTTAACCCTATAACATTATTTGATTTAGTATAATTAAAATTTTGTAACCAATTCCTAACCCATAGAGTTTAAATTAATCAAATTAAAAATCATTCACACTATTTTTTATATATAATTATTCCCAACATCTATTTATAACTACATATATAATATTTTAATTAAAAACTCTTAACAACCATTTTTAAAATATTATTTTATTTACCTTATTAACTAATTTACTAATGGCTAGTTTTCAATGACTATTTTTCAACAACTAACTCTGGGCAATGATGCATCCATGCTATTTATTCCTTAAGATTGATTTATTTTTTCACCTTGTCCTGAAGATGAACCACATTGGTTGGTTCAAAACGTTGACCAAATCCTAATGATGTGATTAATCTAAAAATACATTCATCTACAATATCAAACCCTTGAGGTAGGGCAACACCATACAATCACTCTTTAAGGAAGGAGAACACTCCACAAGCCATATGCTTGTCAATACAATAATCCTTAATATCCCTCAATGGAGAATCTCTAGCCTCTATATAGGCTTCATACATACAATACCATGGGTAATTACAATGGTTCTCTAAATATCATACATCCAATACCATCAGTTTATCACATTATTTCCTAACTACTTGTGGTCCCTTGCATAATGTGGGTTAACCACTTTATTTATTAATTATGGCCCATTTATTTATGATCCTTACATTATTCATTACATTATTATCTTGGGTACATCCCTCTGTATCCCATATTATCCCCCAGAGGTATACTACATCTTATCTAGACCCAATATATAGTATAACTCTAAACAAGTGTATTTTACCTTTTAAAAATAGTTCCCACACCAGAAATGTGGCCTACAATATAAATTATATGTTCTGTTTTTTCATAGTCATCTTTGATAGGATGTATCAAACATGAGTTTTAAAGGAAGTAACAAGTTAATGGATAAACCATTGGAAAAGGGCTACTCGATATATATCATGCCTATCATGATATTTCAAAAAATCTTTGTTTAATATTACTATAGAAAATTAGTACAACCTTTTTTTTTATTTGTAAAATAAACCCTTTTAGGTGTTGTACCAAGGTATGCTGAGTTCATCAGGTATCTTGAGAAAATTTTTAATATGGAAGGAGTTCTCATAGAGATTCAAAATTCTCTCTATCTCGAAAATATGCTTTAGACATACAAGCATTCTCCTGCTATAGGATTCATAAATTGGTGATGTAATGCTCAATAAACAAGGCTCAAGAATTGGTCCAGAAAAATAGGGAAACAATGGCTGCACTCTTCTCACACTTGTAGAGTTTCTGCAATGATCTCAACTCATCAAACTGCCACTTCAGTCCCTTATCACCAAAGGAGGCACGTCTTAAGAGAAGTGAACTCTTCACTATTGGCTTTGTTACCACTCAAATTGTGTGTTATATTACCCCTTATTTTAGTAAGGGTACCTATGGAAAATTTGTTCAGTTGCATTTGGTGAATACGGTTGGATACGAACAAGTAGCTTTACTCAAGGAAAAAAAACAATTTCAATTGTAGCATTACATCATCAACGTATTTACGACTCTCTTATAAGAAGAATAGGATCAAAATATCCTCATTATTGGTGTGTATCTCTTGATAAAATATTTTGATATTAATAGTGGCAACATCAAGTCATCATTTATTTACCACATTATACAACTTGTTAAGGGAAGTATGGATAGGGTGATTCATGCAGCCAATGTGGCTACTATTGCCAAGAATCTCGGGTTGGTAACATCGTTGATCAAGTACAAATAGTATTTTTGAAAAGATTGTTGTATTGATGAGTAAGCTAATATGTGATGACTATGATTGAAGAAATTCCAAGTGGATGCTAGTACTAATCTTTTTGTTTTGCAACTAGAAAGGAATCACCTTAAATTTAGATCTAGGGAATAATTAATATAAGGAAATCCTACATAGTCTATTCATTTGTATCTATCAATTCTGAAAGGGAAGTTCTTCATTATGAAACAAATAATCAAGGATGAGAATGAGAGAAAGCCTTCATAAAATTGACAAGTTGGAAAGAACAACACCCATTTGAATTGGTTAGTTGAGGATGAGAAGAATATTGAGACTTTATTTAGACGTGGTAAGGCACGAGCTACTATAGGGTAGATTGATGATGGAAGAGAGAACTTTCAGAAGGTTAGGAAAATGTCTCCTGAAGATATGGTAGTTATACAATGTTGTTATTAGGGTTTTATATCTAAATGTCATGACAATTTAAGGGCCTATCATAGCGATAGTATTATACAGGGAATCATTTAATAATATAGATTTAAATAATTGGTTATAGGGAGCATGCTACATCACTCTAGTTGGGACAGAGAAATGGAGAAATTTATGCCCAAATATTGTACCAATTGCATAGATCCTTGGGGGAATAAGCCATTTGTCGCTGCCCTAGGAAAAATTCCTGAACCAAGGAGTGTTGTTTTGTGCCCCGCATATAGAACCCTCTAAAAAATTACAACTCAGACATGGGTATGCAATTCTATTCCAAGAGAGAATTCTCTTTTAAATCTTGCCCACATTTATGATGTGGCACAAGAAATATGATAGATAAAAAGGAGTTGGTTACGACTCTATTGAATTGATGGTTATAGATGTGAGGATTTGTTCATTTCAAATGGATTTAAATCACTGGTTGAGGAGAAGCTATCGAATACATGGTTGAGTGAAACAATGGTGTAAGAACCAAGGCCATAGATAAGCAAGATGTTGGATAATTTCATGCTCCCTTGTTAGTGTTTATCTAATGAAGTGAGTGGATGTATTGACCAAACCCATGCAATTCAAGTTGCTGGCTTAAAACATATGCATCCATTAAATACTGAATTGTGTAAGGTGGTAAACGAAACCCTTTTCGGATGTTCAATAGGTCGCTAAGCTCATGATCAAGACTCTTGTTATTGCTGTGACAAACACCCTCCAAAATTTTGCGTACACTTTAGTTTTGGAGTCTAGTGTGGATCTTGCGGTTGGTCATTCCATAGTCACTTCTTAGTCAGCTGATGCTTTTGAGCTCCTGGATTGGATCATAAATGTCGAAGTCACTTTCTCATACATGCTCAGTCCACAACAAGTTCATGAGTGCATCCTTTTACACAATATTCGACAAGAATAACATGTTCCATCAAGACCGTGCATGTGCGATGTCCAATCCATGTTGATAGTCAGTGCGCATTGAAAATGATAGTTTCTCGCATTATAGCCATGCTTGTCCTTCCATTTTACTGAGTTTTGTTAACTGTCTCTTTCGCGCACCTTTATTTTCGCTAGTGCCATTTTCATGTTTTCGGTTGCCTCTTTCACTTTCCTTCACTCTAAATAGTGTCATTTTCATGTTATTTTTTCTCTGGCATGTGTTACTTTCACTGTCATCCACATATCACAAGAGTTGTTCATACTTTAGCAATTGGCTTCTTTTCACATGTTAGCTATCACACAATGTATGTATGCTTGCTGGGGTGGTTTTAAGGGGTTATCTTTGTGTGAAAAAGTTGTTCTAACCATGTAAACATTAGTCACACTCATTCCCAATGTTTTTAGAACTATCGCACAAGTGTCACCAAAGTCGTTGCAAAGTGTACCTTTAGTGTCGCACTTGTCAGAAAGTCATTGCAAGGTTGTCGCATTAAGGGAAATATGTTGTTAACATGTTCCAGATGATCTATGTTCTTATGTAGTCAAAGTGTTTCAAGTGTGTGATCATAGTCAAGTCATATCAATGTTGACATCAGTCTCTTCGGTCCCACACTTAGCTAATTTTTAGAAATTCCCCAATAATGTAGCCTCATCCAGCCTTCCACAACTATGCACTACGCAATTCCAACCCTCAAGCTACATCCTTGTCCCTTGACTCTACCCAATGCATAGTTCTTGCTTCCCAGGATTGTTTCATTGCGGAGTTCCAATGCTCAAGCCTGACCTTACCTCCAAGAATTACACAATTCATCCTTCCAGCCTGGCCTTAACTACACATTGCACAATCTCTAGCCTCAATATCATCCTTGAGCTCCTGAACTGCGCAATTGTGAAATGGCCCAACTCCCTTTCCTCCCAGAACTACACATTTCTCCTAAGCAGTGAAAAAATGCGTAGCTAAGCTCACTAAGTACAGAAAATGCACAATTTTTCCCTCTAGCCCTTCCTGAACTATTCAATGCACAATATCATGGCTCAAGCTCACCACTAAATCCCTGAGATGAGAAATTGCACAATCAATTGGGTTCATCTATCCTTCAGAAATACACAATAGGCTAATTGAGTTCCCATCCCCTTAGCCTGTCACCCTAAGCTCCTAGACTACGTATTTTTCTTTCTCATCCCATCCTGAACTGCGCACTGTGCCGTCTCAAGGCTCTAGCTCACCCCTGAATTCCTGAGTTGTGAAATTAAAAAATTCATCCTTCCAGCCTGACCTTAACTACACATTTTGTAGTCTCTAGCCTCAAGCTCATCCTTGAGCTCTTGAACTGTGCAACTGTGAAATGGCCCAACCTCCTTTCCTCCCATAACTGTGCAGTTCTCCCAAGTAGTGAAAAACCTTACAGCTAAGCTCACTAAGTCCAGAAACTTCGTAGTTTGTCTCCCAAATCCTTCCTGAATTATGCACTACATAGTATCATGGATCAAGCTCACTGTTGACTCCCTGAGATGCATAACTGCACAATCATTTGGGCTCATCTATCCTCCAGAACTACACAATAGGTTGATCCAGTTCCCATCCCCTCAGCTTGTCACCCCGAGCTCCCAGACTGTGTAATTTTCTTCCTCAACCAAGCCTGAACTGTGCATTGCGTAGTCTCAAAGCTCTAGCTCACCCCCGAATTCTTGAGTTGTGAAATTGCGCAATTACTAAGCCTCTTTCCCAGCCTGTCATCTGTTTCTGGCTCAGTCAATGTATCAATATGCACCATCTTACATTAGGGGTTTATCGGACTAATATTGCCTTGTCACGAGTGGATTGCAAACATAGGTACTCTATCATGTTATGGCAATATGATGAAGAAGAATATGGAGAAGAAGGACATGCTAGACGACACATATGGAGTTGAAGAAATAAGATGATCATCAGGCAAGAAGGCGAAGGAACACCGAACTCTAATAAAATATGAAGATGAAGATCACATGGAATACTCCTCATCTTCAAGCCATAAGCAGGAGGAAGAAGAAGAACATGTACATATTTTAATAATACACAAAGAAATAAGCAGCAAGAAGGGCAACTTGGCAATGCCACATCATCATGCAGTTCTTGTCACTAGTGTCATGTCATGTCCTGTCACAAGTCATCATATGCCACATCATTATTGTGGATTATGTAATTACCTATTCGAAATGTATTGTAAAGTAATTAGGGGAATTTTGAGGTCTAAAATGGGCATGCTAAGGAAGTTATAAAATAATAGCGAAATAATAAAATGAGATTAGATTACATCATGAAATTTTTAAGGGAAAAGAATTTGTTTTTCAACTCGTATTTTCATCTTATCTCCTTATGGGTTTACTCAAATTTCGAGTGGAAACACTCATTGGATGCAAAATTTTATTCCTCATCCAAGGAGTACCCATGTTTCATACTTTTGATGGTCCCCACTAAATGAAAAATGAGAAATACATGAAAAACGTGATTGCAATCACATTTTTCATGTATTTCTAATTTTTCGTGTAGTAGGGTCCATCGAAAGTATGCATCATGGGTACTCCTTGGATGAGGAAATAAATTTTGCATCCAATGAGTATTCCCACTCGAAATTTGAGTAAAACCTTAGGGAGATAAGTTGAAAATATGAGTTGAAAAAATAGTTTTATTATTTTATAATTTTATAATTTTTTTACTTTTCTACTCCAAAAATGGTGAATCATTCCCCATGGTTGACATCATCATCTTGAATCCTATTGGTTTCCTATAAAGTATATTTTGGTTGTACATTTTTCTTAGGAGGCCCATTTTAGACCTCAAAACTCCCTTAATGGGAAGTCCAAAGGGCACATTCAAAATATGAAAATTCATGTAAAGTCGAAAGTCATATGAAGTCAAACAGTCATGAGGGTAGTCAAAGAGTCACAAGGAAGGTGAAACATCACCTATTGGTTATATATACACCCTCATTGTATGAGAAAAGGAATTTTTACCTTGGCTCCTCCTGCAAGGCATTAGAGAGAGAGATAAGCTAGTTCTTTTGAGGAGCAAGGATTGACTCCAACACTCCACTATTGGAGCTAGTGGTGTTCATTGTATACATGTGTCTTGGAAATTTTACTTAATATAAGAAGCCCTATGGGCCAACACATTATTCACGCATGGATTATGGATATTTGTATGACTATTATGTGAATGTTTGTAATTCATGTTTTCTTTCATCTGTGCTAAAGTAGTTGAATCATTTTGGTTATTTTGGTACTTCTCATATTGATAATATGTTGTAATTTCTATTACCGCTATCACATCCTCGTGGACTATTCCGCTGTATATGATTTAGATCCTCCTCGTTACATTGGTTGCACCAACCATCGCAAATCTATGGACTATTCCACTTGATTTTGTATGGATCCTTCACATTTATGCATGTCTCTACTAGGGTGGTACTATTACCTCTCTCTTAGAGGCTCACTTTTCCTCCCCTCCGTAGTGAAAGAAATTTGACATGCATATGATCAAAAAGTCACTAGGCACACCCACCTTATTTTTCAAAGGCACATTTTCATTCCGCTTTCTTACTGACAGTTAGAGCCAAGGAATATCTTTAAGATAACCGAAAATCGAGCCATATTCCGAATGGGGATCCTACTCCAAATGATGTGAGATATAATTGGGACTTCACATCGAGGAGATCCCTTGGTTGACATATTTACAACACCGTCAAGTACTGACGTTATAAGGAGGGCCATATGACAAGCTAAGCCTTTTGAGTATGTTTTGAATCTCTTATCATAGATGGATCATCCTCAAATCATACTCTCGGGGTGTTTTTCTAATCTGTCCCCTGGTGAACTTTCAATCCTCGATGATTCTCTCCATGACTTGTATCAACTGAAGTTTGATGGTGAGGGTGATACATCCTTTGCTGAGCATGCATCTCTTTTTATAAAGTTCTGTGAATATTATGAAATTGATTGTGAATATGTGGCTTGTATTGTTTTCTGCCTCACCCTTGAAGGTCGAGTTAGCTAATGGTGTCACACCCTACCACTTGCTTCCATTCATTCTCTTAACCATCTCGTCGAGGAGCTTCATCAAGCCTTTAATAGGTATACTTACTGAGATGTTTGTAAAGGAATCAATCACTTAAGAATGAAGCCTAATGAATCAATTGAGGATCTTTCTAATCAATTCCTTCACCTTTGTTATGAATTTCCTAAAGAAGATATGGATCAAGATTTCTTAAAACAAGAGTTTGAGTGCTTGGTTCTTATCTCTTTACATGGTTAACCTGAACCTCCTGATTTTCTTACTCCTCCAACTCTTTTGAATCATGAGACACCTCTAATTTCAGAAGATGGATTTACTACTCCTTTTGTTCTTTGTCCTTCTCCTTTTCCATTTCCGATGAGGGTGCCTTTGTGCGATGGTAAAAAATTTGGGAAATTTGTAGATCAAATTCCTAATCCATCTTCCCATTCTTCTTATGCTTCTCCTCAGTAAACTCAATGGAGGAAATCCTAGAATGGCTCATGAAGCCCATGGTGAAGATTAACTTCCCCATTTCGCAACATGATGTTATTCATAAATCCAACCTCCAATATGAGATAGATTTACGTTATCCTCTATCATCTCAATGCCATGACTCTTTGTATTGTGATCCGCCCGATCAATCTGCTCCACCAGCTAGTTTTTCACACACTGTCGATTTTCGAGTTACTGGTTCAAATTGTGATAAGATACAAGGTAGTCACATTACACAGGCATAGGAACATGAAGGTGAAGATGCTTTCAATATTTCTTCGATTTTCCAAAATACTCCATGTGAAAATGATGCAATTCCATTCTTGGATTATTTTCAATTTGCTAATCTTGGTAGTGAATCAAATGTAATCAATTCTTTCAATCAATCCGTAGCATTGGGAAACAATCATTCTAATGGTAATAATTCTATTGATGTAAACGATGATGAATGCCTAAGTGCATTGAATTATCTTTTGGTTTCTCACGAAGACTTTACTTTAGATATAGAGTCTAATTTGGTCAAAGAAAATGTGATTACCGAAACTTCCTCTTCATCTCACTACCCCTTGTGCTCTTCCATTGACGATGAATATACTTGCAACAAAGGTACTCCATGCTCTTTAAGTTATTCTTCTGATGAGCTAACTTCTTAATTGACATAAGGTGGTGAGATTACCCATGATGAAAATGAAAACAATCAAATCATTGAGTACTCTTTCCATCGCTCATCATCTCTTCTCTTCTAAGAAGACAACTCTCCAAACCAACTTGCTCATGAAAATTTTCCAATTCATGTACCTTCATATTTACGATCAGATGAATCTTTCAACTTGAGTAGTCTGGTTGTTGAAGTTGTAATATACGATCAAATTAGTGATAGAGATGGCTTCCATTCGATTAATAGCAACCTCATCGAAATCAGTGAAAGCAATCATCCTCACACCCTGCATGATCTTGTTCAATGTCCAGAATGCAATTCTATAGTCCTTGTAAGTTCTGGGACTTACCAGGGAGTCAAGAACTTCAACTTCCATTGATGATTATGTCAGGATATTGCAACTCTAGCAAGACCCCCGGACTTAGTCAAGTCTGGTTTTCTTCACAAAACTTTCTTCCAACATGGTTTCACGTGATGTAAATAAAAATATATTTGGCATTACGAATATGATATTTCTAAATCTCAAGTTTTGATTTCTGATCAAATTCAAGATGATTCATCTTCATGCAAGTCTCTTGTATCAAAATTGGGCTTGGAATGTAGGTCTCTCATAAAATCATGGAATTGCAAAGTAAATTATTCTAAATATTATCTTTGGCCAAAGGAGTCATACCTGTCGCACTCTTTTGAAAATAATCAACTCCTCATCCTTCTTATGAATATTCTAATGCTAATCTTTTTCTTCATCACACCTGAAATCCTCTTGAGAATTAGTGAATGCATGGATTATTTGATGAATCAAATTCTTCTTCACTTGTTTTACCTTGATTGATTTCATGTGTTTTTTATACTAGCATTCATTTTTACTTTGTTTGACGATTACGATGCTAGTGTAGTGTGTAACTAGTGACAAGAAAATGGTTTGTTACACTCATCACGTGAGGAAGGTGATTCTATTATGTAAAGACTTGTGGAGCTGTTCAATTTGACTTATCTTTGGTAATTACAAACTTGGAATCTCATGTTTTAATCAGCCCATCTGATCATGATTATGTTTTTGATCATTGTCATTTTACTTACTATTTTCTCATCAACACATCCAATGACAATCGTTTTACATCCTTTGATTTTTATTGTTTATCATCTCACTATCTAAGTACTTTTCAAGTGGTTGAGGCACTTCCACACTCACAAACGCTTTGGTCAAGTCCTCCCTACCTTGAAATTCATGTTGAATATGATTAGATTTATTTTTCCTCACAAAATTCTCATCGTAATTCCATGCCTTTAATTGAAAATTTGTCTTTTCAATTACTTCGGGGTTTTCAAGAGGATTGTGAGTTTTACGATCCAATCGTTGAATGGTTGGAGAAATCGTACTTGGAAGGCTCCGTTGCAATTAACAAGTTTCGATCTTTTTGTCTACTTTATAAGGGGTTCTGTGTAGTTGAAGACACATTTTCAAGAAGTTTCCGAGGTTTGTTCAATGATGGTTTTCATAAAAAAGGTAAGAATGTAAAATGGTTAGAAGTAGCAGTTATGGTCAATCTTTATACTAACAGGAAAGATCTTCAATTTTTTGTGCAATCTATTGAAGTTCTTATCTTTTCTATTGCACATTTTTTTTATATTTGTTTTAATCGATTACATCTTTGTGATTGTAGGTCGGGAACAATGACGGTGGCTACATTAGAAATTTCATTATATATGATCCAAGCCTTCTAATTGTTAGGCTAGGAGTAGGATTAGTTGCATCATAGTTTTCCCTCTCTTGCACTCATCTCGCGCTTGTTCTCTTAAATCTCTCTTGTCTTCTTACCTATGTCTTGCATTATGTTTTGGTTTAGCCTCTTTTGCTTGTCCTTCAATTTTTCTTTCTTGTTGTTCCATCATTAATACCATGCATGGAGATGTTTTCTTGGCCTGAAAAGGAATGTGGAAAAATAGAAATGAATTTGTAACACTACAACATTTGGCTAATTCTTTGTCCTTCTTCCTTGTCTAGGTTACATATTTTGGTTAATGATGTTCCGCCAGAAAATATGATCCTTGCGTTAAGAAAACCTTATATCAAACCATGAACTCCATGTATATTCTGGAAACCTCATGCTTGCACTCGGGCTTTTATGTTTCGGTGTTTAAAGTTGATCCAATTAAGTAGATGAGGACAAGTGGAAAATATAAATGAGAAAACCAATATCAGAGGTCTTATATATGCTTCTCTGAAGGGACAACCTATCCTGCTCTCAATAAGTCGAGATCCCTCTTCTGCCGGCCATGAAATAAATAAGTGTTGATGCACAGTCCTATATAAATAAATAACTAAAGGAGAAAGAAGGGAAATGCTTCTTCCACAGAGAGGTGAAGCAAGAAACTCCGCTAGGGTACGGTCCTGGCTTGCTGGTAGCAAAGCAATGTTTGTGTCACTGAAATGAATCCATCGAGGTACTGCCCAAGCCTATTGTTAGTGGAGCAACACCAGATATTAAAAAATGTACTCTGAAAATCTAAAGCTCACAAACTTCATTACCCTATCCTAATTCAAAACATTGTGTGATCAATGCTCTTCTGTTTTTGTTTAACAGAGTAAAGGAATGAAGGGGAATATGTTTATGCACAGGGAAAGTGGGGAGGCCACAGTAATCTCAATGATGAATCAATAGTTCTTTAAGAACTAGACCCTACACGAAATAATTGACCAAGGAAAAGAAGCTAGAGTGCTACTAGTGTGTCACCAAGTGTTTTTGTTGCAATAAACACCTCCAAAATTTTGAGTACACTCGAATTTTGGACCCTACTATGGATCTTGCGATCGGTCGTTCCATAGTTACTTCTTGGTTAGATGATGCTTTTAAGCTCCCTTCTTGGATCAAAAGTATCGAAGTCACTTGCTCATAGATGCTCAGTCCACAACACGTTCTTGAACGCATCCTTTTACGCAAGCTTGGACAAGCATATCATGTTCCATCAAGACTGTGTCTATGCCATGTTCAATCCATGTCGATAGTCAGTGTGCATTGACAATGACAGTTTGTCACATTCTAATTGCGTTTGTACTTTCATTTCGGTGAGTTTTGCAAACTGTCGCTTTCGCACACCTTTGTTTTTGTAAGTGTTGTTTTCATGTTTTCAACTATCTCTTTTGCTTTCCTTCACTCTAATTAGTGTCATTCTCATGTTATTTTTTCTCTGGCATGTGATACTTTCATTGTCTTCCACATATTGCAAGATTCGTTCACACTTTAGCAATTGGCGTCTTTTCGCATGTTAATCGTTGCACAATGTATGTATGCTACTCAGGTGGTTTAATATTTTTCTCTATTTTAATCTGTAAAAATTGAACTAAAATCATTAAGTTTATGTGCTTTTTCAAATTGATCCATTTCCCACAAGACATAAACTAGCTTGCAAAGTTTTTCAATAAACCTTCAATTTTTTTAATTTCAGATCATAGTGTGTTTGAGTTCTCAATGCCAACAGTTTCCCCATGTCTAACTCCAAAATCCACTCCACTGTCCAACTTACCTTAAGATTTCTATCAACCCTTTTTCCAATGCCTCTTCCCCCTCCCCATGCCAAAATTATTTCCAACATTAACCCTTGCAAAACTGCCTCCCCAAGTTCTCTCCCTCACACTTATCTCCTCATGATTTCCCAAATTCTCCTCGCTCATCAATGCCACCTAACTTTAATTAATTACTCTCAAGCCACCCCAACCTTATCTCTCCCACCTACCCCACTGCCCCCTAATTAATACATTGTGTGATCAAGTCATTCACCCACCCACTATTAATGCAATGTTAATCAAGCTTAACGATTAATCAATCATCTAACATAATATACTGTAGAATATTAGCATATTCCTACGAGATGTGGGTATGTAGTTATCATACACATACATCATACGTATACTAATAATACTAATAAGGATCTATCATGTCAAGCAATCTCACATCTAGTAGGTTAAAAACTTATCCCAACATAATAGGATAAGGGAGTGGGCATTAGACCATATGCTTCAACTTGATTATTGGTAGCCCTCCCTAGATTCTAGCTAAAGGTTGATTCCACTTGTCTTAAAGTGAAAAAGATAAGCCCTAGAATTTGTAACATAATTATTAATTTAGATATTTAATAGTCTATAAATAATAGGGTTTAAAATTGAATGGTAGGGATGTTGGGTATGTAATATATTATTTTTATGATTAATTTAAAATTTCAATGGGAGCAAGGTTGGTAGATACATCCCCTCACTTTTATTTTGTGACATGTTGTAGCTATTGCAACACCTTCCAAAATTTTGGCTTGCATCCAATTTCAAAGCCTCCTTTGAGAGTTTTTCTTGATGACTGCACACATTTGGTTCACTTAGTGATCTCATGTGAGTCTTGGCACCCACCCTACTTGATCATTCCACCGACAACTTTTTCATGTTGATGTCAATGTCATTCTTGTGACCATGTTTTGGTCATACACAAGGTCTTCGCTTCATGTGTACATGTTGTGTTGGATATGTAAACATCCGTCGCGCTCACACACGAAGTCATATACACTGTCACGCAAGTGTCATCGCGGTCGTCCAATGATCAATCACAAACGTCACACTTGTTGCTCACACCGTCGGTCAGTCATGTTGAGCATATGTGTCTGGATGGTTTGAGTTGTCTCATCGTCAAGTCATGCAAGTGTGTGTTTGCAAGATCACATATGCACCTTTTCACTCGATTACACACTTAGTCATTTGCTAAAATTCTGATGACCGGATTCCCCTCTGACAGCTGGACCTTCACCCTGCCATCGACTCGATCGACTATCACCCAAAATAATGCAGAAGCACCAAGTAAGCCATTTCAAGTTTTGTTGCCTGCAAGCATACCAATCAACCTTCATGCTGGTCAACTAGAGAATTTGACCTGGCAGTCACCCTGGGACTGATTCCCCTAAAAAATTGCACGAAGGTTTCAGACCTTGCCCTCTTTGTTGATTGAGAAAATTTCACGGATAGGTCGGAAAGACACCCAGTGCTCGTCCCTGTCTCCCTCAGAAAATTGTGTAGTTTTTCTAGCCAGCGCACTAGTCAGCCAACCGGTTGTTCACCCAGAAAACTGTGCAATTTTCATGAGAAAGTCCTCTGCTGCCCAGCAGTCCACTTAGCTCAAAAATTGTGTAGAGGTGATCAGTAAGTCAGCCTCCCAACATTAGCGTAGTTTTCCCCGCTAGCAGCTCCCAACAGTTGACTACTATTTCCCTACAAGAATTGCACAGTTTTTGCTGCCAAGCTTCAACAGTTGACTGTTGGTTCCAGAATTGCGCAGTTTTTGCTGCCAATTTCCCAACAATTGACTTCCAATTCCCCTCCAGGAATTGTGCAATTTTCATTTCCAAACTCCCGCTGCCCACTCCTTCCAAAAATTGCGCATATTTTTCTGCCCAGCCTTCCCACAACCCAGATTGCTCCTCTAAAAAATTGCATAGTTTTATCCTCCAACTAAGCCAGACCTCGCAGACAGTCACTATCTACTCAGATTTCTCATCTCCATCACCTAGTGACTTCTGCACAGTTTTCACTAGCAGCGTCTGGAGCCTCCATCCCATCTCACAGCTCGCAATCTTGTCTCATCTCCCAGTCACCTGCATCAAAAATGATCATGCATCATGATAGACTAGGAGGTTTATTGATTTGATGTCATCTCATCATGAGTGTTTGCAGATACAACTGCACAAACAAACATGGTGTGATGACAGATGGGATGAACAAAGGGAGTACATGTAGAAGGATATGTTCGCCAACAGACGAACAAATGATGCATGCAAAGAGATGTGCTCACGAACGGACGGACATCCAAGGATGTGTTCGCACACATGGATGGACAAACATGCACTTTTCGCGAATGGACGAACCTGTCAAGCATGCCAACACGCAAGCAAAGAACAATGTACAAATGCAACATCAAGCGAACCCAACGACATTGAAGACTCCGCGCACTTTGCCATGCGGAGGTGAAGTTGTGACACACCATGAGGACATCCATCACCCAGCAACACTGCAGCTCCACATGCACACTAGCAACAGCTTGAATGTACCAACACTGTCATGTCAAGTCTTGTCATGAGTCATGTTGTCCACATCTCTACTGTGGGCCATATTGTCAATCAATGTAATGTAATGTGGAAGTCCAAGAGACCCACTTGTCATATGAAGAGTCATGTAAAGTCGAAAGGTCATGGAATTCAAATAGTCATGAGGGAAGTCGAACAACCACAAGGGTCAGTTTCACCCTTGGCTATAAATACCCCCTCATTTGTACATGGAAGGGGACTTTTCACCTTGGTTCCTCCCACATAGCCTTGAGAGCCTGTAATCTTTTCTCTAAGGAGTAAGTAGTGGCTCCAACGCCCCGCCCATGGGGTTAAAGATGTATGGTGTAATGATGTGTCTTGGAACTTTTGCTTAATTCAGAAGCTTGCGAATAGGCCAGCACATTTTCACACATGTATTGTAACTGTTGTAAGATTGATCTTGAACACTTGTAATGCATGTCATTTTAACCTGTGTTTAACACTTGAACTCATTCAATTGTTGTAATACATATATATTAATGAAAATGTGTTGCATGAGTTGTTAACATTGTCTTGCCCATGTTGGTTACCTCCATAGACATCAGACAGACCTTTCACATAAACTTTCTATAGAAACGTCGCACTCATGCGGACTCCTTCGTTGTGTGTTGTACGGATTATCTTTCCTTGTATGTTGTGACTACCGCATCCATGTGGACTGCTCTTCCGGTAGTTTTGCACGTCCTGTTGTGTTGTGTGTTCCTAACAGAGTTGGGGCTTCCTCCCATTCAACCTGGGACTCACTCCCACCCTCTCCCTCTACAGTGAAAGAACCATTGACACAAGTAACACTAGAAATCACTAGGCACGTGAACCTCACTACTCAAAGACAAAGAAGAACACTCTCCTGTGCTGACAAGAAAGAGATGAGGCAAATATTTAAGATAATGGCAACCGGTCCATCATACCGGATGGGAATACCACATCAAACGGTGTGAGGTCTAGTTGGGACTTCATACCGGGGTGATCCCCTTAATGTTGGCGGGTCCAGCACCATCAACATTTCTGGAGCTAGAAGGAGGGCCGCAGTTTTATATGGTTGAATGTCCTCTCATACTCACTCATCAACCATCTGGTCAAGGCAGTAACTCGCACTCCCTCTCACCTATGCGCGGCTATGTAGTTGGTTACTTCTCACCTCTGAGGAGTGAACACGAAATTCCATAACATCACCTTCGCTTCATCTGTCCCATCACTCTCTAGTTCATGAAAGTAGTTAGACTGATCCCAGGCATACATCACTTTCCATACGAATCAAGGAAGCCAAAAGACACTCCCACATGGGTCATTGTATTGTTGGTGGAAGAATAATTTCTTGCCACACTTGAAGGTATGGCAGAATCTATTGAAGATGGAGAGGAACCTCCAGTCTTCTGACAAGGGGAAAGAAAAGGTAAAAGATTTCAATTAGAGGTTTACACGCATATCGAAATTTTTTTTAGCGGACACCAAACCTCATGACTCCATCATTGTTGATTACCACTCGTCCACGTTTCCGACCAGCATTGCACAGTTCGTCAAGCGAGTTTCGAAACCAACACTATTGGAAAACTACGAAGTGGCTATTGCTGTTGAGAAATACCTGCGCGCAATTGGGGTCATCATGGATGATGAACCATTAAAGGACTCCAGGCATAAGCAGAAAGTCCCAAGCTATGGTGAGAAAAGGTAGATACAAGGAAACAAATTATTTTGAAACCCTCACTCGCCTCATCAAGAACTTGACAATAGAAGTTTCCAAGCTTAAATAATGGAAATCAGACACAGCTGCAAGCATCCATCCGCCTAGATAGAGACAAGGAAGCATGTCATCAGGCAGCAACCGGTACACTCCAAAAAATGCACAAAGCTCTGTGTTTCGCCTCGATTAGTGCACAAATTTTGAGTTCTGTTCATTCCATGAGGAACATCAACCAAAGAACTCTTGTTTGGACTGGAAGCGAGTTGCGAGATCTATATGCAGTCATACATTCAATGCAGAAAACAATATGCAGGAGAAATCAGAAGACACAGTGTTATAGACATTTTTGTGCCTTACAGCTCTAAGCATGAAATGTCCATAAACCAAGGGATCCTAAGTCCCTAAAAGTGTTGTTCCGACCCCTAAAGGAACAAGGTCAACAAATTACAGCTTCTCCCAGAAGTTCTCCACCAGAAACTGTTCAGAATCAGTCAAATCAGGATCATTTCAGTTGCTCCACTGGCTAGATGCGTTGCATAGCACCCAAATACACTAGCTAGGTGCGTTGCAATGCACCTAAATGCACTACCAGGGTGCGTTGAGCGGGAAATGACAAATGGCAGTGCCATTCCGCGAGGTGGAAAGACAATGGAAGCTTCCAAAATCTTCTCCAATGACACTTGCCTCACTGAGTTCGACCAAGGATGAGTAAGAGGCTCTCAGTCTCCAAGTGGAAGCAAGAACTAACAGAGAGAAGACATTAGTCAAATCATAAGCTGACTCATCCTCTTTGCATAAATCTATATATGGATCCCTCATCCCAGAGATCCAGAGGCTGGAATTTTGTACATTGCAGAGAATTGTTGTTGGTTTTGAGATAGATATCAGAGTATTGGGTGATTTATGTTTTGTTGGAGGTGAAGAGGGGCTTCTTTGCTGGGAGGTTGATGCTGGATCAGGAATCATCGGTTGTAACTCCTCCTGGATCTTCTTGTTATATCAATAAAACTATTTGAGTTTCTCCTACATGCTTGTGTATCATTGATGTTTGTTGCATTTGTATGTTTAGCTTAAATCTGATCCTAAGCTATTTATGAATATAAATCCATGTCTTTGTGTAGTTTTCTTCTTCTGTGATCTTACAAGAACTTGGTGAAGCTGGGCAAGTGAGGGAGCAGGTAGCTGGAAGCTGTCAAAGAGGAGAGAGATTGGATCAAAGGACTAGCGCAAGACACAGGTTGGTTCATCCTATTCCTCTTCGTTTATAGTTCATAAAGAAGAATACGAAAGTAGTTTTCTCTGTTTGTTTCTAAGGTCACTGTCACCTTAGTGGGATAGGGTCATTCTGAATGGACACTTTTCCCGTTAACAAAATGGCGACTCTGCTGGGGATCGTGTCTAATTAGTTTGTTTGTGTTTCTCTTGTTGTTTGTTTCATAAACTTAGAAGTAGCAATCAAACTGCATTTGCCATTAACAAATGCAAAGTAGACACCTGCTACTTCAATCCATTCACTGGATCTGTTTATGATTTGAACAACGGATTCACAAATGATCTGATTTCCCTTTGTGATAGCTCTTAGACCTCCTTTAAATTTACCCTCTGATTGTGCATTACTGATTGCTTTTACTCGGCCAAAAACCATAGATTAAACTGCAAACCGTGACCCAGAACCCGGATAGAATTCTCGTTTCTGCCCTAGCACAGGCTCTCTGAAGAGGTTCTGCATTTCAACGCACTTCCCGAGAGGGCTACCTGCGCTGAAATGCAGTTTCTCTGTGTAACAGGTGCGCTGATCAGCCTAGCCCTGTGCAGCTGAGGTTCTTTGCTTCATTTTTTCAGTTTTGTCTCTGATTTTTGCAGCCTGTGATCAGTGTATGTGTCTGTTTAAAAACCCCTTTTCTTTGCCATAATTCCGCCTCCTTTGTACAAAAATACTGTAGATGTTTTTGTGTGTTTGTTACATCATTTACAGTTTTCCATTGCAAAAGTAGAATAGTCATACTGTCGTCCTTTGATTTAGATTTGTCGCAAGTGTCGATTTTGATCTTAGGAGAAAATTTATTTGTTGTTGACAGTCGATTGTGCTTTTACTTTTGCCTTTGGTTTGAATTTGTAACTTTCTAGTGTCGAAACGAGTATTTATTTCAAAATCATAAAGTGTCGTAATCATCTCTACCTTTTGATTTCGAAAAGAAGCTTGTTTGTGTTTGTCATTTGAAAGCAAATTCAGATTTGTACATAAACTTTCTTTTTAGGCATCAATATTAAGAAAGTGAAAAACAAATACATGTACATGTGCATTTGCATATTGGCAGTCTGTTTGGCTTGATTTAGGAAAGTGCATTTACAGTGTGCTCTTTGCTCTTTGTGAAAAGATTGTGTCTTTCTTTTCCCCTTGTAGCTAGGATTTTCATTGCTGAAAAGAGATAAAAGTTTGCTTATCATCTTTAGATTGAATTTTAGGAATTACATCTACATCTCGTGGTGAACCCAAAAGGCAAACTTGATAAGAAAGATCAACTTAAAATAAATTCAATGAATCTAACAACGCTTTGGAACTTAACGCACAACATTTAGAGGTCTAGGCTAGAGACGTATTCCGGTGTCGTAAAGCCTGGTAATTGTTGTCCTCACTGATGGTTGGGTGATTCCTCCACTTTGAGACGATAAGTGCCAATACGGACTTGTGCTCCCACGTATCGTCGAGTATATTTTGGGAGACCCCTATAGGCTTAAATCCTTTATCCATAGGAAGCCGTGTCTGCCGCCCTATCGATCGCAATGCACTGAACACAGCATTCAGGAAGATTGACTGCCGTACCGTAAAAAGTATTCTGCAGTTTTGCGATTGTTTTGGTACTCCCTCTACCTAGATCTCCAGAGTAGTCCCTTTCATTCCTTTTTAGACTCCTTAACGGAAAAGGTCCATCTGAGCACTTGTCACTTCAGGCTCATTAAAAATCGAAGGAGACTAGAGTCATCTTTTGTTTTTTCTCGACTCTTAAAAATTGAAAAAACAAGTTGTGTCAAAGCGTCTAAAATTTATTTTAAACGGAATAATCATCACCTTTCCCTCGTTGGTCTTCGAAGTTAGTCTCCCTTCATCGCAAGTTCTTGTAGAATCGCTAGAAAATATTTTGGATAGACTAGATATGTCTGAACAATCGTCGACATCCAGGACTGTGTCGTCCGACACAGCAGTGGCACAGCCTCCTACTGCTACTCCAACGATGTTCGCCGGTATACCATCTGTCCCGGCAAGTTGTCGACAACAAGCTGGAGTCCAATCAGGGACTGTTTCGACGACATGGTTAGTTCCTATTTCTTCATCCGGATTATCATATGGTATTTCTTATGTTGAAACTCAACAAATTGATCTAATGTGTCTTGAAAGGCCAATCTACCCTTTAAGTACTGGATTTCCACCATATGGAGGGCAGTATGCCTTTTCATTGTTCCCTCCCGGAGAACAACCATATGGGAGTTTACAACAAAGTTGAGGTCAAAATGGAATTACATCCAGCGATTGGGTGCCAATACTGCCTCAACAACCAAGGGTTGTATATTCAATGCAACCAGTCCACCCTATGTCAAATACTCCCACTATACCTGCTATGGTGACTGCATCGCAAGTACAAGCGTTACCTGTTGTATGTCAACCCCAAGTTTCTCAGGTTGCAATACAACAACCTCTTGTCTCAACAACTCAATCACAACCTCAGGTTAGTGCCTCCTTATCTGGAGCGACTCAGGCTCAAACAAGTACTGTGACTCCTCATCTTGGTCAATCATCCAGTATTGGTCAACAGCAAATGGTCCAACAACCAGAGCTGGTTCAAACTCAACAACCCCCATTCCAGCAATCATATCAAGGACCTAAGCAACAAGTCTTTGTAAGTAATGGGCAATTGCATTTTCAAAGCGGTTATCAACAACCATAGTATAATGGTTATGCCCATCAACCTTGTCAAAGTTGCCAGCATCAAATACATTATGCTGGTATGCAAAGACCCACTGCTCAGGTGATTCCATCTTATACTGGGTATGCTTCGCCTAACCTGAATCAACAGTTGCCCTTTGTAGCAACTCTAGAATTACCAGATCTAAACCGGCTGACGAATGATCCAATTGCTTATGCCCCTTGGTGGCCAGCGATTCCGCATAAACTTCCGTCAGATATTCCTAAATTTAATGGAAATCCGGGTGAAGACCCGTCGAATCATGTGATGACATTTCATCTGTGGTGTTCATCAAACACCCTAAACGATGATTTGATTAGGCTTCGCCTTTTTCAGAGGACGTTAACTGGTCCGATAGAAAAATGGTATATCGAATTGCCTAGAGCTTCATTCGACAACTTCAGTACCCTAGCCACAACCTTTTTAACCCATTTTCAGTTACCGATAAGGTACGAAACGGGAACCGAACTTCTTACCAACTTCAAACAAACGACGGCCACTCACATATCTGATCATATACATGAATGGCGACGTCGTCGTAGAATTGTGAAAACGTATGTTCCCGATTAGCTATTAGCTGAATGGTTTATTAAGTCATTACTACCTTCCATCACAGAAGATGTGGCAAAGGGGGGAGTCGTAACGGAAGATCAAGTTATCGCTCGTGCACAATATCTGGACTTGATATATACTCAGTCCGGCACGCTCTACGACAAAATACCTGACGCCCCTAGACCGGAATTCTCAATTCCTCCTCCTCCTAAATCAAACAATGACTCTCATGCCGGCGATGGCGTGATTGGCACGACGGACACGAAATCGACAAAGGCTACCCCCAAAAAGGCCCGTAAGATTTCAGGTCAAAATGCAAAAGACGAAATTCTTGCTTCGGAAGTAAATGCCGTAACGACAGATAAAGGCAAAGAAACCAAACAACCAGGAAGCAAGAAGAATGGCAAAGGGAAGAAGAAGAAACAGGAGGAATCATCACCTGAAAAATCTTATTCAAACCCTCCTGGAAATAGGAAACCAAAAAATCCATGCTATATATGCGATGAGGATCATTGGACCGCAGATTGTCCACACAGAGATGAGCTTAAAAAATTCTTCAAGAATTCAAAAACCTCCGCAGTGTTAACTGATCCGTTTCCAAATCCAGGAGCAAATCTGGTTGAAAGTGGAAATGCTTCCCCATCTCAAGTGCTAATGTTTTCAGTTTCAAAACAACAAAATGATGCTTTGACATCGACAAGGAACAAAGATTATGGGAATCCACAGTTGTCGAACAACAAGGATAAAGATCAACCAAGTAGTTCGACAACAACTTCGACAGAAGTTGTGCCACCCACCATTCCTGAATTAATGATAAAACCGCCAAAGGGAGTAGTACACAAGTCAACATTTAATCCCCGCGCTAGAGCGGCACAACATTATAATATAGTGGAAGATTTGGCGCAATCGCCATCCGCTATGTCGACCCTTGAAGTACTACAAAATTGCCAATCCCAAAGGAAGGCTTTATTATCAGCCATTGGTGGGATTGACCCAATAGATTCCAATCTTGTGGCCTTTGATCATAAAGGATATGACCCTCAGTTACCATCTCAACAAGCTTTCCTTATTCAAGTGAAAGCCCTCAACAAAACTGTTCATCGAACAATTATTGATGAGGGGGCATCCACATGCATTATGTCGATGAGTTGCTGGAAAAATTTAGGCTCACCACCCTTGTCGCGATCGTCAAAAATGTTAAAAGCATTTGATGGACGATCATACACTCCATACGGGATTTTAAGTAACTTGCAAATTGAACTGGGGGGTAAAACAGTAGAAATTGATGTTGAAGTAATCGACGGAAACCTCGATTACAACATCCTATTGGGAAGGCCCTGGATATATGCCATGGCCGCAGTTGTGTCGACCTACTTCAGGAAGATTGCATTTCCCTTCCAAGGAGGAATTACAATCGTCGACAAACAAACATTTCTCCCCAACAGTTCACAAGTTACGGGAAGCATTCCAATGATCCATGGAAGCAATCATTCACTCCAAAATATCGGAGTAGGTCTCCTAAAAAACCCTGCCTTAATGGGTACTTTTGCCCTACCGCCTCCGAGTAATCTGGCGGAAGTGGCCACAGTGGAATATGAAATCTTCTATATCTAATGGATTTGGATTTCGAGGATGGTTCTTATCTCGTGTCGACCTCGCTAAAAAATGAAACAAGGAGTCATGAGGATAGTTCTTTTACTGTGTCAACCTCATTAAAAAATGAAACAAATCCCCTTTCTGAATCTCAAAGGTAAACCTTCATTCCAACCACCGAGTTGAATGCAATGAAGCTTGGGGGGCATGCACCTCGATTTGCGTTATTATGCTGGGGGTATGCGAACTTATCACGAGCAGTGTTACTGCAGGGTTCAAGCTCGTTAAAAAATAAACCCGCCGCGAGCAGTGTTACTGCAGGGTTCAAGCTCGTTAAAAAATAAACCCGCCTCGAGCAGTGTTACCGCAAGGTTCAAGCTCGTTAAAAAATAAACCCGCACCGAGCAAATGTGTCCACCCGCGTTTAAGCTCGTTAAAAAATGAACTATTCCCCAGTAAATAACCACCGTGAATGTAGCACTTCAGCCATTAAAGCCTTGGTCGTGTTTGCACCGTCACCTCCACTTTTTCATTGGCCGATCATTCACCTCCACTTGATTGTTTACCCATTTTGAGGAACAGCTGCGAAAAGTGATTTCACTAGCCATCCTTGTGACATTGCCGTGATTGGAAAATTCCAAACCTTACCTGGAATCAGCCGCTACCCATTTTATCACTCGTTCCTCAAAAGACGAGTCTCCTTTAAGCTCTTTTCAGCTAACTCGTAAAATATGAAAAGATTGCCGAGTTTTGGCCTTCCAGTTCGTTAAAGCGACCGGAAGTGCTATCCCCCCTCTAGATTTTAATCTTTTTGGACCTGAGGGATTATTGCACAAAAAGATCGAGCGCTTGTTTGTTCGGCTCGTTAAAACTATCGAAAATTCATCCCTTCTGTATTGTTTTATACTTTTTCAGACTTAAGGGATTAGATGACAAAAAAGGAATTTTGGAGTTACCTTTACGTACCTTTTCAGACTCTCTAAAAATGAAAAGGACCGAGTTATCTTTGTCGTTAGACTCGTTAAAAAGATTAATAGCGACAAACTTTTCTTTAGACGAGAACGAGTTTCACTATCGCTAGGCTCGTTAAAACATAGCGATGGGTTTGCCAGAAGGGAAAATTATAGAACAAGCATATGTTATCCTCCTCAAGCTTGACAAAAATAAAGAGGTACTGGTCAGCAATGACTGGGGAAAAATTGGGAAGAAAACTCAAAGAGTCTTTATTGGTAGCAAGTCGCTCTTGAACATGACACTTCCACTCCGCGTCCAAGTCGGGTTGGGTTGTTTCATTCACCGGCCACATCACCATGGTCACGCCATACCATCCACATTTGGGGTAAATGCTACCAATCCATCACATAAGTGTCGCCGACATGTTCAAGAGAATTCATCCAGAGAAGTCACATGTGTTATAGACATTTTTGTGCCTTGCATCACTGAGCATGAAATGTCAATAATCAAGGGATCCAAAGTCCCTAAACATGTTGTTCCTACCCCTAGAGGAACAAGGCCAGCAAACCACAGCACTTAACAAAAGTTCTCCACCTGAAAAAACTCAAAAACAAGGCAATTCTGGATCATGTCAACTGCTCCACTGAGCATCTGTGCTGAATTTCAACTGCTCCACTGTCTACCTGCGTTGAATGTCAACTGCAAAGAAGGCTACCTGCGCTGAGCGAGTTTGGACAAGTGGCAGAGTCATTCCTCAAGGTGTCAATGCCCAGGAAGCTTCCAAAATGACACTTGGATCAGGGAATTCGACTGGTGATGAGTAAGAGGTTCCAAATCTCCAAGTGGAAGCAAGAACCTCCAAGTGGACTCAAGAACTGAAGTGGGAGAGGACACTAGTCAGCTTCATACCAGCCTCAAGCTGACTCATCCTCTCTCCAAAACTCCTATATATAGATCTCTCTCCATGAGGTCAAGGGGAGGCTGGAATTTGGTATTTGCAAAGAATTGTTGTTGGTTTGTGGCTAGAAACATTGGGTGTGTTATGCTTTGAAAGGAGCTGAAGAAGGAATTCCATTCTGCTGGGAAGGAGATGCTGGATTGGAGCCCTATGGGTTGTATCTCTTCCTGAACCCTGTTACTTTCAATAAAGCTATCTTGATTCTTTCCTATATGCTGGTGTATCTTGTATGATTGCATTGGTATATTTGATTTACTTCTAATCCTGAATCATTTATGAATATGTATATTTGCCTTTGTATTGTGTTCTTCTCTTGTCGCAAGTAGCTGTTCTCTTGTCACAGGTAGCTGTTCTCTTGTGATCTCGTGGGATTCAAGTAGCTATTCTCTTGATCAAGCGAGGAGGCAAGTAGCTGTGGATACACAAAGAGAAGAGGATCTAGTTCGAGGGACAACCACAAGACAACGGTAAGTCTGCCGATCTCCCCTCTTTCACATTTCATAAAGGAAGAAATCATAATAGCTGTATTCATTTGTTGCTAAGGCGCTGTCACACCTTAGGTGGATAGGATCGTCCTAAATAGGCATTTTTCCCCACAACAACATGTGTCCCATCCACTACCATACATTATACTTCATTCTTTCATGACTGCCATCCTGAACCATATATCATCAGATTGTTTTCACCTCCATCAAAATAATTTGCTCCGTTCCGTGTCATTGATGTGGGATTCATTAAGGCCCTCCTTTGACAGATCGCTTCTTGTTGACATCAGCTCATTATCCAAGAAGTTGATCTAGGAACACCCCATTCAGTACTTTGAAGCTTGCATGCCTCAATGGCAAGTTTCTCACTTCCGGCGATAGGTATACATCAATGACCTTCGACCAAAAGATTTTGCGTGGTGTTCGACGCCAAATCCTTTATTCACACCACGTGAATTGTATTGTAGTACGTTGAGGGTCATCATCATTATCGGTGATTCCTCTCGCGCTTGTTAACAGTTTACATCATTGACTGGTAATCAAGCGATGTCTTTCCATGTTCGACTTCAAAACATTTCTCACATGGATCGACTTGTACTTCGAGTGAAGATCGGACGAGATTGAAGACCCCGGATCTAGTTTCATCCATCCGGGCTGCGATATATATACAGGGAAATAAAGACATTAAATGTACAGCATTGCAGCACAGATAAGCATCCTACCAAAAGGATGATGGCTCTATCAGAATCATCAGTCTACCATCAGACGATTGTCTGTCTTATGTACATGAAAATGAATTTATAAAGCTGAGCATGGGAATGCCCGCCTCAGCTAGATCATGAAAACAGTATGAAGATAATGTATTGTATTGTATCTTATTGCAGGTCTCCTCCCAGCATTGAAAGAACTTCGGATCCTCCTAATAAAGCATTTCACCCGATAAACGGCCTCATACTTTAGGGGGCAACTGTTATAGACATTTTTGTGCCTTACAGCTCTAAGCATGAAATGTCCATAAACCAAGGGATCCTAAGTCCCTAAAAGTGTTGTTCCGACCCCTAAAGGAACAAGGTCAACAAATTACAGCTTCTCCCAGAAGTTCTCCACCAGAAACTGCTCAGAATCAGTCAAATCAGGATCATTTCAGCTACTCCACTGGCTAGTTGCATTGCATAGCACCCAAATACACTAGCTAGGTGCGTTGCAACACACCTAAATGCACTACCAGGGTGCGTTGAGCAGGAAATGACAAATGGCAGTGCCATTCCGCGAGGTGGAAAGACAATGGAAGCTTCCAGAATCTTCTCCAATGACACTTGCCTCACTGAGTTCGACCAAGGATGAGTAAGAGGCTCTCAGTCTCCAAGTGGAAGCAAGAACTGACAGAGAGAAGACACTAGTCAAATCATAAGCTGACTCATCCTCTTTGCATACATCTATATATGGATCCCTCATCCCAGAGATCCAGAGGCTGGAATTTTGTACATTGCAGAGAATTGCTGTTGGTTTTGAGATAGATATCAGAGTATTGGGTGATTTATGTTTTGTTGGAGGTGAAGAGGGGCTTCTTTGCTGGGAGGTTGATGCTGGATCAGGAATCATCGGTTGTAACTCCTTCTGGATCTTCTTGTTATATCAATAAAACTATTTGAGTTTCTCCTACATGCTTGTGTATCATTGATGTTTGTTGCATTTGTATGTTTAGCTTAAATCTGATCCTAAGCTATTTATGAATATAAATCCATGTATTTGTGTAGTTTTCTTCTTCTGTGATCTTACAGGAACTTGGTGAAGCTGGGCAAGTGAGGGAGCAGGTAGCTAGAAGCTGTCAAAGAGGAGAGAGAGTGGATCAAAGGACTAGCGCAAGACACAGGTTGGTTCATCCTATTCCTCTTCGTTTATAGTTCATTAAGAAGAATACGAAAGTAGTTTTCTCTGTTTGTTTCTAAGGTCACTGTCACACCTTAGTGGGATAGGGTCGTTCTGAATGGACACTTTTCCCGTTAACACACAGATAATGACGAAGGTATTGCACCTGATGAAGCATCAAGTTCTGGGCATGTGGTGAACACGTATCAATGCTCACAAGCAACACTAAAGATGAACAATGAGAAACAACCCCTAAAGAAAAATGACCATTATAATCTTAAGAGTAAAGGAGCTCCCCTTACACTTGGGGAAGCACAAGAAAAGATGAGACTGTGGTTGAGGAAGGTTGATCCATGAGCCGCCCCAAAGTAGAATACACAGAACAAGTCCGGGAAGATAGTGACGGACAAGAGTACATCTATGAGCATCAAACTGCAGAACACTCCGTCAGACAACGCGAACATCAGTCCTACCTTGGACACCTCGGTGAGTCTACCACCTATGGACTATAACATTGTAGATGACATGAAGAAAACTCACGCAAACATCAATTTTTTCGAGTTTGCTAAGATCCATAGCTAGCGAGACATCCTATTGTGTGCATTAGGACAGGCAACAACAGACAATGCAACCTCTACTAGCAAGGGAGAAAGCACACCTCCCGGAGCACTTTCCATTGTGATTAACACACTCTGGATGGAAGAAGAAAACTTAGGTTGCCCTCCGTTCCTACTATCATTTGAAGTTTTTAACTGTAATTTTCACAACTGCTTGGTTGATTCTAGCGCAACAACCAACGTCATGCCACTCTCCATTGCTTAAAAGATCAATGCATAATGGAGCGATACATCTGTGCAAATCATCCAACTTGATCAAACATCTATACCAGCCATTGGTGAACTTCGAGACGTGATCATTTGACTATCTCACGATAGTTGAGTCCACCAATGCATCAACATTGTCATTGTGGACATACCAGAAGCATACATTCTACTACTCAGAAGAGACTGGTCCAACAAGCTGAACAAATACTTTGCTATAGACTAGTCGCACATGTGGCTTCCGTACAAGGGAAAAAACAATCAAATATGGGTGATATTCAAGAGGTATATGAAGCACAATTTCACTCCCCTAAATGTGAGAATAAACCGTTGGCCTTTGTAGAACTCATGTTTGGCAACTGCCTCCTGGATAAAATGTTGGGGTGTTATCCTACATGGCCAGCTCCAACCCCACCAGACACACAGTTGGGACTCCTTCCTTGCCCAATTTGATGGTAATGAAACATGTACAGTGCATTGTACCAATAGTCGCAATAGCAACGGTAGTAGCAGTATTAGAGGCGCATCAAACGGTCTGTGTATAGACAAGTTGTGGACCATGTACTTTGACGGATCAAAGACACAGCACGGCTCAGGAGCCAAGAGTGCCTTTATTGACCCATACAACAGGAAGCATCTAGTTTCAAGTCGCTTGGAGTTCGAGTGCACAAACAATGTTGCTGAGTATGAAGCACTCGTGTTGGGCTTGGAGAAAGCCATCAACCTCAACATGGTTGCACTCAAAGTGGTAGGTGATTCAGATATAGTGGTACGACAAGTACGTAACACCATTTACTATTTGTCACCGCATCTGAAAAGTTACCAGAAAGAGGTATGGAGACTGATCTCTAACTTCCAAGCATTTAACATCACTAATGTACCATGTATGTGTAATGCAGTTGTCAATGTTCTGGAAAATGTAAATTCAAGAATGTCATCGATTAGGGATAGGTTTACTATTGAAATTTTGTACAAACCATCTATCTTGGATAACATAACTAACTTACACGTGTTTAATCATGATCAACAGATACCACATTTCATGGCCAACGCTGATGTCTTCAAAGATGCAATGTTAGATGATGACAAGCACAAGCACTCTCTGCAAGCAAAAGCTGGTAACAGGAAAGGCCACCTTATCACGAAGGGTGTGGCATCATTGGAAAATCTTTATGACTTGCACGAACATTTTTAGGGGCCAAGGAACAACAAGACCCACAGTTCCACCATGATGCATGAAATTATCAACCTGGGAAAAAAACGAGATCCAAAGTTCATCAATCTTCTTACATATTGCACACAGCAAGAGCAGCAAGCCTTTGTCCACTCGTTCAAACAATATCGAGATGTGTTCACGTGGACGTACGATGATCTGAAAACTTATGACACATGGATAATCCAACACATCATTCCAATCAAAGAAGGGGTCAAGCCATATCAACAAACGCTGAGAAAAGTACATCTGTCACTTGAACCCCTCATACAGAAAGAGCTCACCAAGTTGTTGGATGCACGTATCATATACAAAATTCGTCATTCCACGTGGGTTTCAAACCTAGTTCTTGTATGCAAGAAGTCTAGGGAAGTCCGGTTGTGTGTTGATCATGGAAAATTTTAGGGGCTAATATTTGCAAATGGGCTAATTTTCCATTGTTTTTCCAAAAAATAGATTCACCAATTTCCAATTTTTTGTAATAATGATTCGCCCAAATTTTATATTATAAACGTTTTTTACCTTAAAAATTTCCAAAATTGTATAAAGGCTATATATAAAACTATTAGAAATTTTCATGTTTTTAGAAAGATATCAAGAAACATTTTATAATCTGCAATTTGAGGACTAGTAAGATTCGCCAAGGTTTCTAAACTTTAAGACAAATATTCATCCTTAAAATTTTCCTTGGTGTTGATTTCCGGAACGTGAACCATGCCTCAGACAAAGACAACTACCCCGTGCCATCTATGGACCACATTTTGCAAACAGTATCTGGGGCACAAATGTTTTCTCTACTTGACGATTTTTCAGGATACAATCAGGTTTTGGTAGCAGAACCTGACAGACTTAAGACTACCTTCCATACCAAGTGGGGTACGTTTTCTTACAGACGAATGTCATTTGGGCTTGTAAATGCAGGCGCAACCTTTCAGTGCGCCATGGACATTTTTTTTCGCGGACTCATCGGACAGAGTGTAGTGGTATACCTCGATGATGTGACTATGTTCTCAAGAAGATGAGAGGACCACATACGCCATCTGAAGAAAATTTTTGAGCGATGCCGGAAATACGAGATTTCCTTGAATCCCAAAAAGAGCGTATTCGTAGTGTCTGAGGGGAACCTTCTTGGACACATTGTTGCCAAAAGTGGGATCAAGGTGGATTCGGACCGAGTTCAGACCATTACACAAATCCCTCACCCAGCCAACAAGAAACCCATGCAGTCCTTCTTGGGCAAGATAAAATTCATCCAGAAGTTCATCTCGGATTATCTGTAGATAGTCAAGCCCATGCAGGACATGATCAAGAAAGATGTAGTCTATAGCCGGGGCGAGAGGAAAAAGTATGCATTCACCCAGATCAAGCAGACTATTGCAAAAGAGCCTGCACTCTACAACCCAGACTTCAAGAAGGATTTCCTGTTATACACCTTCGCCTCCGATAGTTCGCTCGCTGTGCTACTCACTCAGAAGGACGAGATGAAAGATGAACGTCCCATCTCCTTCATGAGCGCAAGCATGCAGGTGTTACACTAAAAAATGTCACCATGACTATCTGCAGTTAGTATGGCTCCATCCATTGTCATACTATCCTCCTTGCCAAGTCTCATGCCTCTGCCTTCCATGTCAAACTCAAAGAAAGAGAGAAAAGTCATTTAAAGTCAAGTTATCTCTGGTAAGCAGTTTCTCTTAGCCTTTCCTGCGGGTACGCAACCCAAGTTCACAAAACCTGCGTACATGTACGCTTTGTATGTAAAGGGATGAGTGCGTACTCCTGTAAAGGTCAAAAGGCGCAAGTTTCACTCCAAAAAAGTTACTTGTGGTCATTTCTAGAGTCTTCTAGAAGTATGTTTGACGTGTATGAAGCGCCTCCAGATGGTTCATGTATCCCTACCTAAGAGGAACTTATCCCATCAATAGGGGAGCTATCCCATCCAAAGAGGGGCTTATCCCATTGATGGTGGACCTGAATAACTTACTCTAGAGCACTATAAATACAGGCATTGGGCCAAAGGGAGGGGAGGTTGAGAGCTGAACATTCCTAAGGGTAGATGCTGCTGGAATTAGGACTTCCTTGTAGAAGCTTGTGAGGAGAGATTACCATCTTTACTTGTTTCCATTGGGAGGTGGGTGAGCTGATCAGAATAAGGGAGAACTCTTGTGGACCCTGGGAGGAGCTTGCACAACACCAAGGCTCAGGTTGTAATGGTTCCTTTTGTTACCTTTTAATACAAATTAGTCCATTCTTCTCAACAATTTGTTACTAATCAGTTGTTTCATGTACTCCTTGGTCTACATGTTAAATATGTTTTATTTTATGTGATATTCAGGTGCTATTTAATCGTTTGATTGTTGGTGAATGCAGGTTTCGAAGGGAAGGAGGAGCTCATCCAGATCAACGAAGCTGAACTACTACAACAGCATTGGATTACAGGTAATATCTAAACACTTGATTTCTCATATTGTAAAAGCATATTTAGAGAAGGATTGCTCTTATTTGTCTTGTTTGTCATTAGAGAGTCTTAGGCTTTCTAGGAAGGTCGATTGTGTCCGCACTAACGACTCTTTCCGCGTGACAAAATGGCGACTCCACTGGGGAATCCATTAATGTGTTTGAGTTCTTTTTGATTTGATATTTTGGTCTGAGAAAAATTGCTTGCTTTCTGATTTTTGGTTGTCTAGCTGTGTATTTGGGTGGGTTAGCTTAGAGTCAATTTAGTTTTTATTTTTCTTAGCTTTGCCAGCAGTACGCAGTCTCTGGGTTTAACACAGTGCGTACTTGTACGCACTGAGTCTTTGTGCACAGTGCGTACCTCCGCCTGTGTAAACAGATGACCTGCGTACCCCTGTCAATTTTAAGAAAATTTCAATTTTTGCTTTTTGCTCTTTTAGATTTTGCTTTTACTTTGTTTTTACTGCCCAGATCCATCAGTCTACTGTCAAAGATCTTCACCTGAACTTGTCCCGTTAGTGTCGAGGGTTTTGGTGGAATTCATAGGGATTTTGCCTTAGGGTTTGATTTTTAACTGGTCCTGTAGTGACTTTGGCGTTAGGGGTTGTCAAACTTTGGATCTCCCTGGTTTTGATCAGTCCTCTTAGGAGTCGGACCTGTCATAGAAGTCACCCAAGTTTGTGTCTTCTCTTTGCGAATCTCGAAAAGTTTGTTGGTTAAAGCCTTGAATTCCATTCTTGAGAAAATAACAAAAAGATTTCGATTTTGTTTTTTGGTTAGTTTATGATTCTGCATAAACTGATCCTTAGTTGCATTTTGACTAAGTAAAACATCCGGGAATCATCCTTGTAGGCTTTTGTCCTCATTATTTTTACTTTTAGATAAATTGGCTTTTAGTTTGCTTTTGAGTGAATTTGATTTGATTGTATTTGATTTGTTAAATTCGATTTGATAAAATAGTTTTATATGCTTTATTAACTTAGAAAAAACATAAAAATTCTTTTGGAAAAAGTTTTCTTTGGTAGCATTTGTAGACTTTTGGGAGAAAAAGGAAATTTCGTAGAGTAATTAGTGGTCATGAGTTGTGTGTTTTGAAAAGATAAAGAGAATTGTTTCTTTGATTGTCTTTACTAAGAAAGTTGTTTTCTATAAAATTTGCATTTTCCAACTCTCTTAGTTAGGAGATTCATTGAAAAGGAAAAGTAGTGTAAATCATCTTAGGTGCATCTTTGTAGTGGTTGCGAGTCGAGTCTACACACCATCAATTTCATCTCCATCACCTTTTTGTCTTTAAGAAAAACCATAAAATTAACGCTTAAAGTAAAATCAACGTAGTAACTTTTATTTACTAGGGCTCTGAAACACCAATTTAGATCAGGCTAGTGTCTTGGAGTAGGAGAGTAATTAACTCTCCAAGACAACAAAACCAAACAAGTAGCTTATCTTGTGATAGAATAAATCCAATTGTCTCATTTGTACTCTGGGAAAGCTCCTCTTAAAGGAGAAGCACGAGCTCGTGTCCGAACCAGTGAGGGGATCAATCCTCCCTCGTTGGGAACGACGCCAGACACGCACGTATTACAAATGGTAAACCTCGGATTAACCATTGTCGAGGAGCCAGGGGTCACTTGTCGGTAAACCTTGGATTATTGTCAAGGAACCGGCAAGGGGATTGAGCTTGATACTCTGCCCTTGCGTGCTGTCGGAGTGTAGACTGTTCCCCCAGGTGCATTTGTTGCGGTTGGTAACCTTAGTGACCATTATCTTTAGGATTCTACCGAGGTGACGGTGGAGGGAAGATCCCACTGTACCTGGAGCAGACGTCGGCTAGACTCACTTGGATTTTCCGGGGGGTTCACTTCACTCGAGACGGTTAAAGTGGAGGAACTTGTGCCGGTCTATTCATTAAGCAGGCTGCCGGGGTAACTGTTCCACCCGCCACTTCTGTACTGAATCCGGCGATGTTGGGTTTCATCTCCAACTAGCGTTTTCAGTCTGGAAGGCTACTGTTTGTGCTTGGTTTGACGCCCTAGATTCTTTAGGCGTATGATTCAAATTTGTTTGGTTGTTTAGAGACTTTAGGTGGTTTGATTTGAGATTTTACTTTGTTCGCGTGTGCAGTAGTTACAAATTTTTTAACTGTGGCGGAATTACCGAGACAGTCCCGTAGGCTTCGGGGCAAGTCTCCTGAGATTGTTACCGGAACCGATTTGTTGAGGAAACTCCGTAGATCACGAGGTGGACCTCCTGAAGACGTCCCGGGTCATTACGAAGGTTTAAAGGTCCTTGTAACTCCTCCTAGCGGCAGTAGAGTAGGTTCACCAGAAGAAGGAGAGTCTTCGTTGGTAGTCCATCAAGATTACCAAAGTTTAGAGACAGGCTATAATCCTGAAGCAGTTGAAGTTTCTGAGCTTGCTGGTAGTTTTTCATCTACTAGTGATATAGGCGAAGAACCTGAAATATCTGAACCTGTTACTCCAACTTCTAGTGTACTAGATTCACCTAGGGTAGAAAGAGTCATCACCGAAAATCTTCCTACTGGTTTGATAGCTATTGAAGAACTTGCTCCAGAGGAAGAATTAGGCGTATCTACCCTTGAAGATCAACCTACTCTTGATCTAAGAGAGCGTGAATCTATCTTTTACAGTCCTCCTAGAAGTACTACTTGGTACCTTTCGTTAACCAATTATTTAGACAACTCAGGGATAGGTTTTTCTCCACCTCGTACTCCTTTTCCACCTAGAGGTATTTATACTCCGGTAAATATGTCTGGTCAGTCGTCCATGTTCACTCAATCTCTTGAATCTTTCTTGCACGGCGGTCCTTCTGTTCCCACTGGGTATCAATCACTTTCTAGTACCTTTGCGGGGGCATCTCCTCAACCCATTGATCATTGGTTATTAGCTGGAAACAATGGTAAAAAACCGTTGGGTATAGGGGACATTTATATGATGTCAGGTTCAGTTCCCGTTTCTCAACCTCAAGGTGGTCAATTACCGCCTGGGGGGCAGCCTCAATTAACGCCTGGGGGGCAACCTCAAGGTACACAAATTGTGTCTGGGGGGCAACTTCAAGGTCAGTATGTACCTATGGTACAATACCTGCCTCAAGGTCAACCCCAGCCTCAATATGTACCCCAGGGTCAACCTCAGTATCAATATTTACCTCAAGGGTATCAACCTCAAGGTCAAGGTCAACCCCAGTATCAGTATTTACCCCAAGGTTATCAACCTCAAGGTCAATACTCGAGTCAAGGTTATCAATCACCTCAAGGTCAGTCATATGCTCAAGGTATGGGAACTATGCCTTTCAGTTATCAATCCTATCCTCAATCCAGTTATGGATCTCAGTATCCTCAACCTGTTACAGGTCAATACCCTGGAATGATAGTGTGGGATCCATCACAGGGTCAACAGGTGTTGCAGCCAAGTATACATTTGGTACCTCAAACTGGACAACCCGTAGTTTCTGGTCCACCCCAGCAACCGCAACCTGTCCAGTCAAATGTTCAAACTTCTGTAACTTCGGTAGTTACTCAGCCGCCAATTGCACCTAGTACTCCATCTCAAACGGTTGCTGCAACTACCGCAACATCTACCGCACTTACTTCTGGAGTATCAACAGCTCCGGTTTCTACTGTCTCTGCAACCACTCCTCAGACATCTTTACCGTTGTCTGGATCTACGATTCAAACCACGGTCCAGATGCCTGTAGGGCAGCCTGGTTCAAGTACTGTTGTAACAACTCAACCTCAATTTACTCACCAACAGTACCAGGGACAGTACCAATTCGGTCATGCTGTCCAACAACCGGTTTACCAGTATCAACCGTATCCTGGGTACACTTATCAACAACCTCAACAACCCCAGTACGGTCCGGTTAATCCTGGTTTTCCAGGAGGATATAATATCCCTAATGCGATTCCTGTTCCTAGTTATCCTGGATATCCTCCTCCTGGGACTGGTCTTGTGACCCAGAGTTTTAGAGATCCTAACCGGCAGTTACCGTTTATCGCAACTTTGGATTTACCAGACTTGATGCGCCTAACGAACGATCCAATTCAATATCTTCTGTTCTGGCCGCCAATGCCAAATAAGTTGCCCAGTGATATACCCAAGTTCGAAGGTAAGTCTGGAGAGGATCCGTCCAATCACGTGATGACTTACCACCTCTGGTGTGCTTCAAATTCTATCTCAGATGATTCAATCCGTTTACGTCTTTTCCAGCGTACGCTCATTGGTCTCGCGGCCAAGTGGTACATTGAGTTACCACGGGCCTCTTTTTACAACTTTAGCTAGTTAGCTACCTCGTTCCTAACTCATTTTCAGTTGCCGGTCAGATACGATAACGGCACGGAGCTATTAACTTCATTAAAACAGTCGACCTCCACTTAGATTTCCGATCATATTCATGAATGGAGACGTCGCAGACGTTTAGTGAAAGTTTTTATCCCGGACCAAATCTTAGCTGAATGGTTTGTAAAATCATTATTACCGAAGATTACTGAAGATGTAGCCAAGGCCGGAGTAGTTACTGAGGAGCAAGTCATTGCTCAAGCCCAGTATCTTGAATTAGTTTATACTCAGTCAGGTACGTTGCACGAGAAGATCCCAGATCTTCCTAAGTCGAATCAAATTGCTGCTGCTCCTTCGGGGTCTCATGCTGCTGATGGCATGATTGGTATGGTGAACACTAAAAGTAAGAAGAAATCCTCAAAGAATTCTTCTCCGATAATAACCTTACCGGACTCCCCGACAGGAGAATCTTCTCCTGAAATTACTGCCGATATTCATGCTGTAGAGTCATCTACGGCTAAATCAAAAAACGGTGGTAAGAAGAAAGGCAAGAAGAAGGATAAAGCAGACAAGGCTCCAAAGGAGAAAAAAGAGAAGTCGGAATCTAACGACGAAAAGCGCAAACCTCGCTATCCTTGTTTAATTTGTGAAGAAGATCATTTCACAAGAGATTGCCCTCATCGGGCAGAGGTTGTGAAAATCGTTAAGGGTTCCCCAACTCCTGTTGTTTTGAAAGATCCATTTCCAAAGCAGGAGAGTAAAATGATAGGTTCTTCCTCGAGTGCCAGTGAAGAGCCCATATTGATGATGTCTCATGTATGGATTGCGACTCGATCGCAAGATTATGGTAGTAAGAATCTTGTTGATGGAAAAGAAGCAGAATCTTCTCATTCTAATCCATCAACCTCAGCTCCCGGTTCCGATCCACTACAGATCGAGAAACCTAACCCGGACTTGATAATTAAACCACCCGCCAAGGGTATACTTCGGAAGTCTGCTTTCAATCCACATGCGAGAGCAGCTCAGAATTATAACATTGTTGAGGATTTAGCTGTTTCACCCTCAGCAATGTCGGCTTTGGAAGTGCTGCAATCATGTCCAGCACAACGAAAATTACTCTTGTCGGCTATAGGAGCTGTTGATATTCAGGACCCGAACCTGATAATCTTTGATCTGGAAAATAGTACACCGCGTCTCCCTCATCAAATGGCTTTCCAGATTCCAGTGATAGTCAAAAACAGGCCTATTCATCGGACTGTAATTGATGAAGGAGCTTCTACGTGCATTATGTCGATTCAGTGTTGGAGATCGCTTGGTTCTCCTTCACTGAACCAATCCCCGACGATTCTTAAGGCCTTTGATGGCCGTGGGTTCCATCCGTTTGGCATTCTACAGGACTTGCCTATAGGGGTTGAAGGAAAAACCGTTAGTCTGGATGTGGAAGTGGTTGATACCCCTCTAGACTACAACCTTCTTTTGGGTCGCAGTTGGTCTTACGCTATGACAGCAGTCGTGTCATCGGTCTTCAGAGTTATAAAGTTTCCACATAATGGTAAGATCGTGACGATAGACCAACTGGCTTACTTTTCATCCGACCCAGCCTCTTCAGAGAGTATCCAGCATGTCGGTATAACGACTATCCCTTACAGGGATGTTGGTGTAGGATTGGTTAAAGATTCCGGTTTACTGGGAACTTTTCCCTTCCCTTCGATCAATGCAGATCCTTCATTCGCATCCATTCATATGATTACTTCAGACACTATTGTTTACGATGATCCTTGGATTGTCCCATCTGAATCTGAAATAGACTCCTTCGGTAATGCAATGCCTTTGAGTCCATATGAAATTGCTTATGAGGCTGTGCATTCTTTTTCCGACTCCAGTTCAACCCAATTCGACCAAATGAATGTGGTCCGTGAGGAATCACTTTTCACATCAACCTCAGAACGGATAACGTTTCCTGAAGTCGTGTCATCTGACGAACAACTTCGCAAAATCCTAAGTATAGACGATCTACCATGGGAAGATCTTCATCATAGATCTTCGTTTTTACCTGAGGGTGATGACTTTGAAAATGATTTTTCATCAATTTTTACAGCCGAATATGTCAAGGACGCTCAGAATCCCATGAAACATCCTGATTCAGAGTTGAATTTGGGAAACATTTCCCAAACTATTGCCATTGACATTTCAGTCAAAACTGAAGTTATTGAAAACATTCATATAGGTGCCTCGTGTACAGATAACGAAATTCAAACATACAAGGTCCTATTTCAAGAATTCCGCGACGTGTTTGCCTGGTCCTATGAGGAAATGCCAGGAATTGATCCCTCCATTGTTGTTCATGAAATCAAGACCTACCTGGACGCTAAACCCGTTTGGCAACGTCTGCGTCAGATACACCCTAGGAAAGCGGCTGCGATTAAAGCAGAAGTCGAGAAGCTGTTGAAAGCAGGTTTCATTTATCCGATCCCGTTAACGGATTGGGTATCAAATATTGTTCCGGTTAACAAGAAACAAGGAACAATAAGAATATGTATCGACTATAGGGATATAAATCGTGCTTGTCCAAAAGACAACTATCCTACACCCTATATCGATCAAATAATTGATGATTGTGCCGGCAGTGAAATATTTTCCTTTATGGACAGCTTTTCCGGTTACAACCAAATCAATATTCTACCTGCCGATCAACCAAAAACGGCTTTCATTTGTCCTTGGGGGATGTTCGCTTATTGCAAATTACCTTTCAGACTTAAGAATGCCGGAGCCACTTTCCAAAGGGCAATGTCTTACGCGTTTCACGACATCAAGCACATTGTGCAACCGTATCTCGATGATTTTCCTGCTCATTCTTTACATCGAGCTGATCACCTTGTCCACTTACGTGCTATTTTTATGAGGTGTCGGCATTATCGAATTCGGTTGAACCCACACAAATGTGTCTTCTGCATAGAAGTGGGACAATTGCTAGGATTTGTCGTTTCAAAAGCCGGTATCCGCGTCGATCCCTCAAAGGTCGAAGCCATCATCAAATTGCCTCCTCCTTCGAGTTTGCGCCAACTCCAAAGTTTGCAGGGGAAAGCAAACTTTTTACGTCGATTCATTCCTAACTACGCCGAGGTTACAAAGGGTTTCACCAGGTTGTTGAAACAAAACGCTCAATTTTCTTGGGATGAGATAGCTCAGAAATCTTTTGATGCACTTAAGCACACGTTGACCCATGCACCGTTGCTGCATCCTCCCAACTACAACCATGACTACTTTTTGTATCTCGCCGCCTCCCACTCCACCATTGGAATGGTTTTAGTTCAGGAAGATGAATTCGGAACGGAACATGTGATATATTATCTTAGCAGGACGTTAAATCCCACTGAGCTAAAATATTCACATGTGGAGAAATTGGCCCTGGCAGCTGTTCAGGCTGTCCAGCGTTTTCGTCATTACATTCTTCTCCGTAAAACTACAGTGATCTCGGATTGCAACCCTATGATCTATATTCTGACAAAACAATTGCTAGGGGGCAAGTACTCCAAATGGATTGTTATCCTGCAGGAGTTCGATTTGGAGTTTGAGAAGTCCAAGTCTAAGAAATCCTTAGTTTTTGCGGAATTGATGTGTGACTTCCCGCGTGCTGACACGGAAACTGTGGCAGAGGAACCCATTGCGGATGAATCTCTGTTTCTTATCAGCACTTTAGATCCGTGGTATGGGGATATAATCGTCTATCTCCAAACCCAATCCTTTCGGCCCGAAGCTTCAAAATCGGAACGCCGGAAAATTCGATTCCAGTCCCAACAATACAAAATTATTGGAGATACTCTTTATCGTCGTGGGGCGGACTTGGTTTTTCGTCGTTGCTTAACTCATGAAGAGGCAGAAAGGGTTTTGAATGACTGTCATTCTGGAGCATGTGGCGGTCATATGTCTGGGTATGCCACAGCTCAGAAGGTGTTGCGTGCTGGCTATTTCTGGCCGTCCATGTTTAAAGATTGTATCATTGCGGTCCGAAAATGCCACAACTGTCAAGTGTTTGATCGCAAGATGCGCGCACCACCTGCTCCTCTCCACCCTATAATTTCCGTTGGTCCTTTTGCTAAATGGGGTATCGATTTTATTACTTGTAACCCTCACTCGGCCGGGGGGCATGCGTATATCATCCTTGCGGTTGATTATTTTACTAAATGGGCCGAGGCGATGCCTACATTCGAAGCAAGCAGCAAAACAGCAGCGATTTTCGTATTCAATCATATTATTGCTAGGTTTGGTGTCCCACAAGCGATCATCACTGACCATGGGCGCCATTTTCGAAACATTATGATGACAGAAATTACAAGCCAGCTTGGTTTACGCCATGATAGTTCTACTCCTTATTATCCTCAAGCAAACGGTTTGGTTGAATCCATCAACAAAGTTCTAGTTATCATGATCCGACGAATCATCGGTATTCATCGGTCGAATTGGCACAACATGTTATTCTCAGCGCTTTGGGTGTATCGAACCTCAGTAAAAACATCAACAGGGTTCACTCCTTTCCAACTAGTTTATGGTTTGGAAGCAGTGTTGCCCATTGAATGCGAAATCCCATCACTTCAAATGGCTATCGAATTACTCCCAGCTACTTCTGAAGAGGAAAAGCGTCTGTTATACTTAGCTAAATTAGATGAGACTCGACGTGACGCTGCTTTGGCAATCGAGACTCACGCAAAAAGGATGAAAGCTCAGTATGACCGTAACGTGACCCCTCGTAATTTTTCGGAAGGAGACCTAGTGTTATTATATGATCAAGCTAACGATAAATTAGGTGCTGGAAAATTCGTTCCCATGTGGCATGGGCCCTACATTGTCAAGCGAAAGCTGGCAAAAGGGGCCTATGAGCTGGTAGATTTTGATGGGGACTCTTTGGGTAAGCCCAGAAATGGACTTTACCTAAAGAGGTATTATGCTTAAATGGTGGGTATGGAGATTTAGTTAGTCCTAGTTAGGTTAATTTTCTTTTTAACTGGTATGTTTGCTTAGTTTAGGCTGTGTGCTTAGTTTAAAAGAGTGTGTTTTTGTCGTTATTCTGGCTTATCTTGGTTTTACTCTTGATATTGCAGATGTCGACGCCTCTCCAAACGTACATTGGATTTGCTGATGGTGCTTGTCGTAGTACATGGAATATCTCTTCCGCAGCTTGGGTTATCTATTCGCCCTTTGATGAGTTAGTTTCTATGCATGGGGTGAGCCTTGGTCAAACAACAAACAACATTGCAGAATACAGTGCAGTGATTGAATTATTATCTGAATCTATTTCATTTGGGATTCGGAGTTTGATAGTGAGGTTAGATTCTGAACTCGTTGTATTGCAGCTTAATAGAGTCTATGCCATTAGAAACCCAGTGTTATTAAGATTGTTTTTGAGGGTGCGTCTCTTGGAACGTGAATTTGATTACATTGAGTATCAGCATATTCCAAGGTCTTTAAATACATTAGCAGATGCAATGGCGTCTCGAATGTTAAATAGACATTTGTAACAATCATAAATGTAAATTTATAAACATTTCATCACACATGTTTAACAAAATAAGCCGGTAATAATGATATATATAGATAGGAGTGTGTCAAAAATATACATCGTTTTCGATCATAGGTTGAAAAACACCTTATGATCGGCAAAAATGATAAGTACAAAAAACCAAAAATGTCATATGTGTCTACAAAAGTGACTAGCCAATCACTGGTGGTGCTCTCTATACGAGACCACTGCCCGCGCTACCCTACACAGGAACCTCCTGAAAGGTCCTAGGACTGCGACCACGTAGCGCTGAAGTCGGATAGGAATGTCATCTATAGTGGTCTCTGGTATATCTGCCGTCAGACGCTCTATATCCTGTTCCAGCTCGGCTAAGGTCTCTGTGGCCGCATCCTGTGTGGCTGGTGCTGGTACAGCTGGTACTCTCCTCTCAAAAGCCAGGAGGTTGGCCGGACGTCGTGGACCTACATCTGCATTTTGAAAATTTGTGCTGTCATTTTTGAGGCGATATATAAAAAAAAAAAAAAAAAATACATAATTTAAAAACTTGTGAAAAATGAAATACCTCTATCGTCCCATTGTTCTCCCTGTGGAAGAACCATGTCTGGATCATTGCGAAAATCCATTCCGGCGTACGGAAAATCCTGAATCGCAAAGACCTGGCCCTCCAGCCAGTGAAAGTAACCGTCAGGAAATCGAACAACTGCTGCTCCCTCATCAGGATGCCGGGCCATTACCGCAACCCATCTCGTCAACTTAGGCTCCCGAGGAGGCCCAACTGGAACTGTAAGATGCTGGGGGATCAGCATTGGAACTCTCTCTAGGGCAAAACTCACAACTAATCCAAAGGTCTTCAGTTGTCCTCTCTTTGCCCTGGTTAGTTGGCCCTTCATATTGGCCAACACAACATCGCACCAGTTGAAAATGGTGCCTTGGAAGCAATCTATAGCCATCCGCATTTGGGACCCGGTGGCATGGTGCAAAGCGGCCGCGCCGCAAAGTCTGGTAACAGTAAAGGCTATCACCATAAGTTCAGGTCGGGATATGTACTTGATTTCTATCCCCTTCTCCTGGTTTTGATTGTTGCACCACTCTAACCGGAGACTAGTAAGGGATTGGCCACCCGGCCTAGTCCCGAATAGAGAGAGTTGCTCGCCCCTGTTAGGCAAGCCAGTGAGAAAATATATGTCGGAGGGCTCTATCTCGAGCTGGTGCTCTCCGATGTAGAAACACTGATCCTGAATGTTCCACCTTTCAACCAGCCACTCAAGGAATGGCACCTGGGCCCTCATGCCAGGTATGGCCCAGTATTTATAGAGACCGCATGCCTTTAACGCATCAATAGAAGGTTGATGACCTATTGCGGCCAAATCAACGTCCTCGTGTTCTCTTTCACGCCAATCAAGCATGGTGTGCACCCTGCACATCATAAAACATCTGTTAGAGTCCATAAAATTTTAAAATTTTGGTTCATTTTGGAGAAATGAGGGTTTCAAAATGTGTTTTGCGGGGTACGCACCCCGGCTTTTAGGGACATAGCGTCTGGATGCAGCTTCCCTTAAGGCCACTTGCGTACTATCGGTATTTTTCCCATTGAGAAAATATCGGGGTACGCAGGTCAGCAGTGCATGACCTGCGTACCCCGAAGGGTGCATCTTGAAACCCCAAGACCTCCAAAAAATCAAATAAAAACCTAAAAATGAATTTTAAACGGATGGAAAGCAAGAGAAGGATGTTGTAGAATACCTGATGAGACGGCGTTCGATTCTGGCGGTCGGATTCTCCGCAATATCCACAGGAAGTTTCTTGTCAAAAGCCTTTTTCTCAACCTCAACAGTAAAATGGTAAAAATGACATGGTAAAAAGTCTTTTATAGGTTTTTTGGATGAATGAATGCTAAGTTTGTTTATTTTTCACCATGAAAGGATATTTTTCAATGTATTTTTGCCCATCTTAAACAGGTATGAGTAATGTGTCGTTTTTGTGCAGGACAAAAGGACTTTAGAGTAAAATCATCATTTTTCACGAACCAAAACATCAGAGTCATCTTTTAAGCCCTTTTCTGACTCCTAAAACATGAAAAGATTGCTGAGCGTTTCTTTTACACTCGTTAAAACGGAACTAAAAGACGGTCCCCTTATAGCTCTTTTCTGACCATAAAAACAGGGAAAGATCGCCGGGTTTTTGTCGTTTCAAACTCGATACGGAAATAAAACGACATGTCCTTGATCACTTTTTACTTTTCAGGTCAGAGACACTAATCATGAAAGTACTCCTTGGTCGCAAGATCAAGCGGTTCTCTCAGGTATTATTTTATACTTTTTCGGGCTTGGGAGACACAAATTTACGAAAAAGTTCACCGTGGAGTCTTCTTTAGTTTTTTCAGACTCTCTAAAAATGAAAAATGCCGAGTTTCTCCTATACTGGACTCGTTAAAATTTCACAGTAAAGGACCTGTTCGATTACAAACAGGAACGGACCACTCCTTCTTAGGGTCCGAATCTAAACTAAGTTGGACTCATCCGAAGGATGAGCTTATAATCAAGCATATGTTATCCTCCTCAAGCTTGTAAAAAATAAAGAGGTACTTGCCAGAAATGGGGGGGAAAAGAGAGAAGAATGAACCAATTTGTCATCCTTTGTTACAGAAGAACCTTATCACCACTCTTGAACACGACACTTTTCATTCACCTGGGTTGGGAAATCCTTTGCCTTAAAAGTTGATCAAACCACTTTGAAAGTCTTCAACCGTATTAACTTTGGGTCAATCATCACCAAACCATCTGTCGTGTCGTTATGTGTTCAAGAGGCCTCTGCAAATCAACCATTCATATGCAAAATACTTGTCATCCATTTGACCATCCCTGAGTCAGTCCTTACAGAAATTTCTTCAACTTGAACAATGATTTCGTGTTGTGGGCTTGCCTGCAACGAGTCGCTTTCTATCGACGTCAGCACATTATCTAGAAAGATGACTTAGAAATCGACAGTACCTTGAAGTCTGCATGCATCAATGGCAGGTTTCTCGCCTTTGACGACGGTTTACATCATTGACTTTCGATCGAAGGATTCCGTGACGTGTTCGACATCAACTCATTCATTCACATTTCATGGATTGTACTGGGTACTTTGAGAACCATTGACATCACTGGTGGTCTCTCTCACACTTGTTAATAGTTTACATCATTGACTGGTAATCAAGTGGTTTCTACCATGCTCGACATCAACTCATTTATTCGCATGGATAGAATCGTACCAATTTGGGAAGTAGAAATGAAGACCCTGGATCTAGTTTCCACCATCCAGGCTGCGAGGAGTTTTGTATTCATTATACAGTAGACTAATCATAAACAGATGGCTGCGTCCGTACTGTGGCTACAAAAGTCTATGATTGTGATGTACTGCAAAATCATTCTTGTATCAGAGCAGTAGTTAGATTGTTAGTTAAAGTTTTCAATCTGAGTATGGGAATGCCTACCTCAGCGATGATATCATCTTATATATGTATTTTGTGTTGAATATTTGCAGGTTCTGACCAGGTCCTCCGCAAGATACTCCTTGAAATGATAAAGTACTTCACCCTTCCTAGATCATAAAAACCCTAATCTACTACAGGCTTCGCACTTTAGGGGGCAATCTGCTACACTAAAAAATGTCACCATGACTATCTGCAGTTAGTATGGCTCCATCCATTGTCATACTATCCTCCTTGCCAAGTCTCATGCCTCTGCCTTCCATGTCAAACTCAAAGAAAGAGAGAAAAGTCATTTAAAGTCAAGTTATCTCTGGTACGCAGTTTCTCTTAGCCTTACCTGCGGGTACGCAACCCAAGTTCACAAAACCTGCGTACATGTACGCTCTGTATGTAAAGGGATGGGTGCGTACTCCTGTAAAGGTCAAAAGGCGCAAGTTTCACTCCAAAAAAGTTACTTGTGGTCATTTCTAGAGTCTTCTAGAAGTATGTTTGACGTGTATGAAGCGCCTCCAGATGGTTCATGTATCCCTACCTAAGAGGAACTTATCCCATCAATAGGGGAGCTATCCCATCCAAAGAGGGGCTTATCCCATTGATAGTGGACCTGAATAACTTCCTCTAGAGCACTATAAATACAGGCATTGGGCCAAAGGGAGGGGAGGTTGAGAGCTGAACATTCCTAAGGGTAGATGCCGCCGGAATTAGGACTTCCTTGTAGAAGCTTGTGAGGAGAGATTACCATCTTTACTTGTTTCCATTGGGAGGTGGGTGAGCTGATCAGAGTAAGGGAGAACTCTTGTGGACCCTGGGAGGAGCTTGCACAACACCAAGGCTCAGGTTGTAATGGTTCCTTTTGTTACCTTTTAATACAAATTAGTCCATTCTTCTCAACAATTTGTTATTAATGAGTTGTTTCATGTACTCCTTGGTCTACATGTTAAATATGTTTTATTTTATGTGATATTCAGGTGCTATTTAATCGTTTGATTGTTGGTGAATGCAGGTTTCGAAGGGAAGGAGGAGCTCATCCAGATCAACGAAGCTGAACTACTACAACAGCGTTGGATTATAGGTAGGATCTAAACACTTGATTTCTCATATTGTAAAAGCATATTTAGAGAAGGATTGCTCTTATTTGTCGTGTTTGTCATTAGAGAGTCTTAGGCTAGGAAGGTCGGTTGTGTCTGCACTAACGACTCTTTCCGCGTGACAGCAGGGACTATAAATCAACTACCCCATCATTGACAAGGAAGAATATGCAGTTTACAAGGTGGTGAAACACTGCAGGCCCTACTTGCTGAAGAACCGTTGCATAGTCTACGTCCCTCACCTAGCAGTCCGCACACTGCTTGTACAACAAGAACTAGGTGAACGACGTGCAAACTAGATGGCATGCTTGCAACAATATGATCTTGAAATCAAGCCAATTCACACTATCAAAGGACATGGGCTCTGCAGACTTGCAGTTGAAGAAGTACACACATCGAAGAGTGAAGAAGAGATCGCCAACTGGGAGTAGGAAATTGAGATGCATGATATAATGCGAGCAACACAAACTAAAGATCGAACCTCTTGGTATGCAGATGTACGAAAATACCTTGATCATGACACCGTACCCTCTTACTTTTCCATCAAACAGAATAGGGAATTTCACCTCCAAGCTTTAACATATCAGTTAGTGCACAGAGTGCTTTACAGGAAGCACAACAACGTAGTTTTGCTCAGGTGCCTAGAGGCACATGAATCAGAGAAGGTATTTCAAGATCTGCATGATGGACCCGCCAAGGGTCACTTTGTGGGAAACACCACTGCACACAAAGTTATGCGAGCCAGTTTCTATTGGCGTACATTATTCAAGGATGCACATTCTTATGCCCACAAGTGCCTGATCTATCAATGATCCGCCGATAGAGCACGAAGGTCAGCAGCCCCACTGCACCCTGTTGTAGTGACCGAATCATTCCAACAGTGGGGCCTGGATATCATTGGGGAACTTTTCTCACATTCGTCAAGACAACACCGCTACATTCTAACAGCAACTAATTACTTCACGCAGTGGACAAAAGTAGTTCCACTCAAACAAGTGAAGGACCAGGAGGTCATCAACTTCCTCTAATAGAACGTCATCTCATGCTTCGGCTGTTAGGCCCCTATACTACTAGTGTAACCCCTTATTGTTATTAGTATAACCCACTTATTATATTGATGTACCCATGTAGTGCCCATATTGTTACTATTATGCCACATAGAAGCCCACCATTGTTACTGTTGTGCCCTACAATATTATTGTTATGTAGGCTTTGATTGTATTGGGACCACTTAGACTCCTATATATAGAAAGGAGCTATTTTCATTTGTATCATCCAAGAATTGTTCATTTATGTAATGTAAAAGAGGTTTTCCCCTCGAAGAGGCTGAATTCTAAGGCGTGGATCTCTCTTTTCTATCTTTTTGTGAGCTGGTTTCATAACATTTGGTATCAGAGCTTTGGATTCTAGGGTTTCGCTGCTCCAAACAGGTCATCGTGGAATTTTCACTATAACTTTTTTCTGTGATGTTTCAGAAGTCGCAAAAAAAAACCCATTTGAGAAGAATTGGCGCTGAACCTTGGGTCCGAATTTCAGATCTTTTCGCGCGATATTTTCGGAGATATGATCCGCGGAATTTGGTCTTTTGGCAGACTCCTGAATTACACTCAAGACAGGTGACCTGGGGAAAATCGTCATAACTTTCTTTCTGAGCATCGGATTGAAATTTCGTAAGAAGGTACAGAAAGAGAACGGACTGTAGTTTCGGTTTATATATTTTTTAGAGTCAAAGGTTGAAACAGTGACACGTGGCACTTCATACAAGTTCGCTCTATTGAACCAGTCTATAATCAGGTCACTGCGGGAGATTGTGCATAACGGTTTCTTGGAGAATCCAATTTGGATCAGACTTGTGGCATTGGAAAGAGGACACAGAGGGCTACTACAGGTCACAAGTTCAAAACTTAAAGATCTGAAAGTACAGAGTTACAGTCGTTTCAAGGTAGAGCTCCTAAAATCAAGAAAAAGCAAGATGAGGAAGTTTGATGGCAAGGATCCGGTAAATTGGATACTTCAGATGGAGCAATATTTTGATATACATGGTGTACAACTGTTACAAAAGGTATGTATTGCATCTTCATATTTAGAACCAGATCAATTTTTATGGTACAAAGGGCTTTGTTCTCGTAAAAAACTTGTTACGTGGTCAATTTTCACGGAGGAAATGATAGCACATTATGAGGATATAAAGAGCAACACCTTCTTTAGAGCAACAACACAACAATTGGAAAGAGTAAAAGGGCTTTGTGACATAATGGAAAGCAAAATTATGGAAACCAGGAAGCATACCCCTCACAACTATAAAGATGGAAGTGTTGTTTCTCCCAGCCTTCCACAACCTACAAGGGTTACACCACAACAATTGGAAGAAAAAAGAGAAAAAGGGCTTTGTTACAATTGTGATAGCAAATGCACTAAAGGTCATAGGTGTGCTGAGAAGAAATTATTTTACATAGAATATGAAGAGGAGGAAGAAAAGGATCAAGAAACATCAAAAGAAGAGGAAATGAATCCAACCATATCTTGTAATTCAATGGATGAAATTACCACTCCTCAAACTATCAAGATAGAAGGACACATCAAGAAGAAAAATGTTCAAGAAGTGAAAGATCACATCGAGCATCAAGAAATGAATCCGACCATATCTTGTAAAGGACTGGAAGAAATTACCACTCCTCAAAAGATAGAAGGACATATCAAGAAGAAAAAGGTTCAAGTAGAGAAAGATCATATTGAGCATCAACAACAAGTTCTCCAACTTTTAAAGGATAACGCCACTTCAGTGCAAAATCAAATGAAACAACAGGTAGATCAACATCGTAGTGAAAAATGTTTTGATGTGAGTGATTGGGTATTTTTACTGCTACATCTCAAGCAAGCTATTTATGAGAAGGAAATGTTGGCAATACTACATGCACTTAAAAAATGGCGACCTTACCGAATGGGAAGATGCTTCAAGGATGAGGATGTGGAAGCATTGTTTTGTGCTATTTATATTATCCAACCAAATTGGATAAACGAAGCAACGGATGAATGGAAGAAGAACGAAGAAGTATGGCGACTTATTCAAAAGTTGCAAAAGATCCCAATTCAAGCAATATTGCCAGAAATTGAAGAGGAAGGAAAAATCATATTGGAACCTGGAGCAGTCATAGAAACAAGAACCCGACAGCTACGAAATCGATCAATTTCAGAGTATCTCATCAAGTGGAATAACTTACCCGCTGAATATTCCACATGGGAGGACAAGAATTTTATATAGAAGCATCAAGAACTACTCAAGCGTTGAGGACAACGCTTTTTGAAGGAGAGGGGCATGTTAGGCCCCTATACTACTAGTGTAACCCCTTATTGTTATTAGTATAACCCACTTATTATATTGATGTACCCATGTAGTGCCCATATTGTTACTATTATGCCACATAGAAGCCCACCATTGTTACTGTTGTGCCCTACAATATTATTGTTATGTAGGCTTTGATTGTATTGGGACCACTTAGACTCCTATATATAGAAAGGAGCTATTTTCATTTGTATCATCCAAGAATTGTTCATTTATGTAATGTAAAGGAGGTTGCCCCCTCGAAGAGGCTGAATTCTAAGGCGTGGATCTCTCTTTTCTATCTTTTTGTGAGCTGGTTTCATAACATCGGCATTCTGGTATCACTTGTTTTTGATAATGCAACGTACTTTTCATCTTTAAATCTTTACTATTTTGCATTACAAAATGGTATTGTGCTGAAACACTCAACCAACTACTACCCGCAAGGAAACGGTCTCATAGAATCCACAAACAAAAACCTCATCCACATAATCAAAAAGACCATTTTCTCTAAGCAACGCAACTGGCATACTGCCTTGACAAATGCACTATGGGCTGACTACGTAACACCCAAACCCTCTCTGAATACTTCACCGTACTTCCTGGTCAATGGTAAAGAAGCCATCCTTCCACCTAACATCTACTTGCTTGCACTTTAGCTATCCCAAGAATCCCAAGGCAAGCCTTGCCAGCTATTTCAGCGTAGGATGGATACACTCCACAAGCTTTAGGAAGAAAGGATGAAAGCAAAATAAAAATTCACACTTCACCAAAACCGTATCGAGAGATGGTTCGATAAGAAGTTTGCAAGGAAAGCTAACTTCGGTGTTGGTGACTTGGTTCTGAAATGGGATAAGTCCCATGAAGACAAAGGAAAAAATACAAAGTTCCAGTCCTTGTGGATTGGTCCATATACAGTCCATGAGAAGCTTGGACCACACACATACCGTCTGCAATCACTTGACGGGAGGATTGACAACCTTCCTGTCAACGGACAAGATCTCAAGCACTACTTCCAGTAGGTCGGGCTGCACCCCATGCCATGTACATAGTCTACTTACTGCTTGTTGTTTTCATTTTGTTTGCCTTGCTTACTATCATTTCTTTCATTTGGTTTGCTTCGCTTACTATTTTTTTTCACGTTTGTTTGAGTTGCTTAATACCTTACTATTTTTGTTTCCAGAAATAAGTGTTGCCATCTACTGAGTTTTGGCTTTTGAATGAGTATGTGGTTGAGATATGAAGAGACTTGTGACACTGCAACACTTTTCCAGTCTTGTGTTCGTATTCTCTGTGCTTAGTTATAACCTTCGACGGATGAAGTCTTGACAGAAAATATGAGTCGTCTGCAAGGGAATTTTTGGTCCAACCATGAACCTGTGTCCACATTGGGAAACCCCATGCCTGCACTCAACCTTCTTCTTTATGTGTTCAAGCTCATCCAACTAGTAGAAACGGAGAAGGGGAAAATCTAAATGAGCAAACCTATGTCAGAGGTCTTACATGCTTCTCTGAGGGAACAAACTCTTTTGCTCTCAATAAGATGGGATCCCTCTTCTGCCCCAAAATAAATAAGTGCCTATGCACAGTCCTAAAAAAATATAAAGGTGAAAGAAGAGAAAGGCTTCCTACGCAGAGAGGTGAAGCATGCAACTCCACCGGGGTACTGACCAAGCTTGCTAGTAGTGGAGTAATGTGTATGTTCCTACGTGACTCTGCCGAGGTACTGTCCAGGCCTGATGCTAGCGGAACAACACCAGAGATAAAAATTTATACTCTGAAAATGTTCATCTCACGAGCTAAACTACCCTTCCCGATTTTGAAGCATTATGATCAAGATGAACTTTTGTTGTGCTTGATTGAGTTGGCAAAAGGTGAACCATGTATGTCCATGGGGTAAGTGGGGAAGCCGAAGTAACCCACACAACGATTCAATACTCCTCAAAAGACCAAGGCCATGTGCTGACAATGAACCAAAACAGAGAAGCTGGAATTCTACCAGTGTGTCGCCAAGTGTTGTAGCGGCTGCAACACCCTCCAAAATTTTGTCCTGCATCCAATTTCAAAGCCTCCTTTGAGAGTTTTACTTGATGAATACACACACTCGGGTTCACTCCGTGAGCTCGTGTGAGTCTTCGCACCCACCTTGCTTGATCATTCCACCGACAAATTTTGCATGTTGATGTCAATGTCATGCTTGCAACCATGTTCTGGTCATACACAAGGTCTTCGCTTCATGTGTACATGTTGTGTTCGCTATGTAAACATCCATCATGCTCACACACAGAGTCATATACATTGTCGCGCAAGTGTCATCGTGGTCGTCCAACAATCAATCACAAGCGTCGTGCTTGTTGCTGACACCGTCGGCCAGTCATGTTGAGCATATGTGTCTGGATAGTTTGAGTCGTCTCGTCGTCAAGTCATGTAAGTGTGTGTTTGTAAGATCACGTATGCACATTTTCACTCGATCACACACTTAGTCATTTGCTAAAATTCTGACGACCAGATTCCCCTTTGATAGCCAGACATTCACCCCACCATCGACTCGATCAATTGTCACCCAGAACAATGTAGAAGCACCAAGCAAGAAGATCAATCAACCTTCATGCTGGTCAACTAAAGAATTTGACCCGGCAGTCACCCCGGGACTGATTCCCCTAAAAAATTGCACAGAGGCTAGGAGGTAGGCTAGGAGGTTTATGGATTTGATGTCGTCTCGTCATGAGTGATTGCAAATACAGGTACACAAACAAACATGGTGTGATGATAGATGGGATGAACAAAGGGATTACATGCAGAAGGACATGTTCGCCAACGGACGAACAAAAGATGCATGCAAAGAGATGTGCTCGTGAACAGACGAACATGCAAGGATGTGTTCACATACATGGACGGACGAACATGCACTTTTCGCAAACGGGCGAACCTGTCGAGCATGCCAACATGGAAGCAAGGAGCAACGTGCAAATGCAACATCAAGCGAACCCAACGTCCATTGAAGACTCCGCGCACTTTTCCATACAAAGGTGAAGTTGTGACACACCATGAGGACATCCATCACCCAGCAACATTGTAGCTCGACATGAACACCAGCAGCTGCCCGAATGTACCAACACTGTCATGTCAAGTCTTGTCATGAGTCATGTCATTCACATTTCTACCCATATTGTCAATCAATGTAATGTAATGTGGAAGTACAAGAGACCCACTTGTCATATGAAGAGTCATGTAAAGTCGAAAGGTCATGGAAGTCAAACAATCATGAGGGAAGTCGAACAACCACAAGTGTCAGTTTCACCTTTGGCTATAAATACCCCCTCATTTGTACATGGAAGGGGACTTTTCACCTCGACTCCTCCCATATAGCCTTGAGAGTCTGTAATGTTTTCTTTGAGAAGTAGTGGCTCCAATGCATCGCCCACGGGGTTAGTGATGTATGGTGTAACGATGTGTCTTGGAACTTTCACTTAATTCAGAAGCTTGCGAATAGGCCAGCACATTTTCATACATGTATTGTAACTGTTGTAAGATTGATCTTGAACACTTGTAATGCATGTTTCTTTAACCTGTTTTTAACACTTGAACTCATTCAATTGTCATAATACGTATATATTAATGAAAATGTGTTATATGAGCTGTTAATGCTATCTTGCCCGTGTTGGTTACCTCTCCGGACATCAGATAGACCTTTCACGTAAACTTGCTATAACAACCATTCGCACTCGCGCGGACTCCTCCGCGGTGTGTTGTACGTGTTATCTTTCCTTGTGCATTGTGACCGCTGCATCCGTGTGGAATGCTCTTCCGGAAGCTGTGCACGTCTTGTTGTGTTGTGTGTTCCTAACAGAGTTGGGGCTTCCTCCCTTCTAACCTGGGACTCACTCCCACCTTCTCCCTCTACAGTGAAAGAACCATTGACACAAGTAACACTAGCAATCACCAAGCAAGCGAACCTCACTACTTGAAGACAAAGCAAACCACTCTCCTGTGCTGACAAGCAAGAGCTGAGGCGAATTTTTAAGATAATGGCAACCGAGCCATCATATTGGATGGGACTCCCACACCAAATGGTGTGAGGTCTAGTTGGGACTTCATACCGAGGTGATCCCGTGAATGTTGGCGAGCCCAGCACCGTCAACATGACATTAATAGTTTTTCTATCATTTGTAACGTAGTTTTGGTTACTAAATCTAACGGGTTTAATTGGTTAGGGTTTTGGATGCCTTGGGCTCTTATATATTGTATTGTAAATGGTAGAGGTGCAACTGTAAACATTTTATGGTTTTTTATTAAAAACTTTTATGGTTAACTATTGTGTATTTTTTGCATTACTTTACTATAAAGGATTACAAATTAAAACGGAAACACCAAATAGTCATATTTTTAATCTTCACTATCCAATAATTTAGTCATTTGACTATTAATTACAAGATGTTCAATAAAAACACAAGACTAATTTCAATTCCAAACCTTTACCATCTATTTAATAAATCATATTAATCTTTTTTTATCTTAAGCCCAATCCTGAGAGTGTCAAAACAAATTGAACTCGTAACTTCCTAATAACAAATTACTTTAATAATAAAACCTCAACAAATCGAACTAAACTTCAAAAATAATACTTTTAACGTCCATTATAATTTATATAATAAAATATATTAATATAAATTAAATTATTATTCAATAAAAAATAACCTATAAAATTATTTATAAAAACAAATATTAATTAGAGATAACTTTGACATAAAAATACCATTATCACAACCATTTAAATCAATAAATAATTATATAATTTAACCACCCATTCCCGAAGGGCAGTGCCAATTGGAATGACTCTGGATAACATATAATATAACATTGAAGTAGCTAATCGTACGACTGAAATCATTTCCATTACATGGGACCTTTTACATTTATTCTTTGAAGTGTCAAGAGTGGGTCAGCTCATAGGATCCTAGGAAGAGTCCTTCCAAATTCCAAGGGAGAAAAAGCCATTATAATCACCTACTTGTCTCTAGCCATTTAGACCCGTACCCCCTAGGAATCTGCAAGTTGTGAACAAACCAACATTCGACAAGTTGGCAAGTACGTAAAGGTTAGAGTGAAACATGGTACAATCTACTCCCATAGCAAGTACAACTCTAGGCACCACATTTAATGCCATTATTTTTGTGTTGTGGTACATTGTTGTATTTTTAAAGATGTATTTTTATGGAAAATTTTATATTGATTTTTGTTTTATAATTTAATCATGAGATTTCTTTAGGAATAGAGTTAATGGTTAAGTATTATTAATTATAAGTAGAGATTTATTTAGAAATAAAGTTAAAAGATTAAGTATTATTAATTATAAGTAAAAATTTATTTTATTAAGTTTTGAGATTAAAGTTAAGGGGTTATTGGGTCAAGTTTTTAAATCAATTTCGTTTTTAAATATTATGAAATTTTATTTTGATGTGGGTGTTGGAAATAGAGTTTGTAGAGTTGGGAGAAGGTCTGTCACCCTACCGCCTCTCAAGGTATTAAAGAGGGGATGACATGGCCAAGTCTGGAAGTATTCACACATGTTACCTGTCATGACAATACAACTAGTTAATATGGTAACCCATGATATTTTTGTGTTTTCATATCTAGCTTGGGTTTGCTTTACTATTTTTTACCAGTTCAGTGCTTTCACCAAGCTACAAGTGGGATTTCCCGTCAACAAATGGTTATTTGACACTTCAATGAAGGGAGGCCCAAGCTCTCATAGCATGGACCTCTATAGCTTTCATTACACCAGTGGTTGGATAAGTCGCAACTCTTTCACGACCACAAGTGTGCAGATAATGAGACTGAGTAAAATCCAATGAAATATTGTAGCAAGAAACAACAAACATCACTAGGAGCAAGCAATCTATCCACAAGGTGGTAAATCATCTCATAAATGGTATTGTTTGTTTGGGATAGGTCTTTTGTTTTATGTTTATGATCAACAAACTTTATTTTATTTGCCCGTGTTACCCCATAGTTACAAGGAAGTTACGAGGAAATTAATTTTTTTTGAAACTCGGTTTGGTTCCATGGAGAACATGTTCAACACATGTTTTCAACGTAATTCCCGGTAAAGTTTTCAGCCGTTGTTTTATGTGGTATTGATTTTACACGCGCAACACATCTTTTTAAGGTTTCCATTTTCAAATCTAATCATAACACTTTAAATAAGTCAATGATAGTTTTGTTGGTTGAAAAATGTGAAAACAACGGAATTAAAGTAGTAAAAACAAGCCAATACAAGGTGTAAATTATTTTTAAATTTAATCATAACATTTTAAAAAGTTTGACAGTGAATTCATATGTAGATAAATAAATAAATGTCAAAGTTGGTGACGGTGGGTTTTTTAATATTAATTTATATTTTTTTTTAATATTAATTTATATTTTTTAAAACAAAGTTTAAACGTTTTAGAATTTTATTTTTTGGAAAAATTTAGTGTTTTTATGTTGAAGTTGGTGGTGGTTGAATGCGTTGTATTACATCCCATCCAATATCAGGTATGGCAGTGAAACAAGGGACGCGTGAAGGAGTAGAAGTGGTGTGGAATTGAACATATGGTGGTGAAACACATCAGTTATTAGTCCCTGCCTGGGACTAATAGCAATCGATTCGGCATTGATCGGGTATTAATCCTGTGTTTGATCAAGAATATTGATGTGCATCACGATTTTAACCAAAGTTTTCATATTAAAAAATAATATAAATGTTATTATCTAATTTCTGATTAGGCAACAAAGTTGAGGGTCTTATTGCCGGCTTCGCAGGTTTCAAGACATTCCGAGCTGAACATAAGTTAGTTTGTCCTAAGTTTTTGGCCGTTCACTACCCATTAATCGATTCTTTTGCGCAACATTTTTTCTTCTTACCAAAATTTAACGAAAGTTTCCGCTAGCAATTTGGCCTCACAAAAAATTTAACCAAAGTTTAGCATTTGACCTCTTATTGGAGACCTCACATGTCCCGAGGCAATGTTAGAGATCCAAAGAATTTTTATCCAAAGTCTGAAAGGAAAACAAAAGTAAAGGGAGGCACTTAACTTTTGTTAAAGTTTGATGTCTGTGTATTAATAGATAGAAACTTTAACCAAACTTTGATGTCATGTGTATTACACAAATTTCATGTTAAATCGTGCCCCACAGCAGAGAAAAACTCTTGCATGTTAGCCTTCTGCCATGTGCATGATAGCTCTTTGACACGCCATGGAGCCTGGCACAACACTTGTCTCTAATCAACTTCACCACTGGTCTCTAACATACCTGCTTCACCACCCATTTGCTTCTAATCTACTGCTTTGATTTACAGTTTGATAGGAGTGTAGCGAAGCAAAGAACCTATCCATTCCACTGCTTTACATTATGGTTTGACAGTTCAATATGGTTCGCTACACTGATCTGTGTCTTTAGTTAACACGATGATGGCGCAGTCTGTTCTCCCATGTAGAGGTGTTACGGCCAGTTATGTAGGAGGAATAGCAGGGTTCAGCCAGCGGCCCGCATTGCCCGTTGCGGGGGGCCTCAAGATTCGGCTGCCAAATGCCGCTGAGTTATCATGGGCACCGTTAGGAGAGCTACGGAGCGGCAATGCTAGGGGCTCAAGACTCGCACTGCAAAGATGGTGGCGTTGTTCCGGCGCAAAGAAAAGGCAGTCGCCTCGCCCAAGAAGGGGAGGGCAGGTCGGGTGGCGGTGTGCGAGGAGAAGCCTAAGGTGGAGGATGACATCTTCGGGACCTCCAGAGGGATCGGTTTCACCAAGGCCAACGAGCTATTATGGTTTGACAGTTCAATAGGAGTGAAAGAAAGTAAAGAACATAACGACTTTGTACCAAAGAATGAAAGAAAGCAGTGCACCAAAGTAAAGAGCGGAACAACCTTGTACCAAAGAACCAAAGAATGGAAGAAATAACCCTACACCAAAGAGCGACTGCTCCGAAGAAGAAATGACGTTGTCGCAGAGAAGAAATAAGACCCTATCAAACTGTTTCACAAAAGAAAAAATGGTAAGTTAGCACAGTTCATACATTCTGAAACAGAAATTGATAAGTAAATTAGGCATATATTTTCCTTGTAGTCTGTACATATAATGCATTTATATTTTCCTTGTAGTCTTTACATATAATGCATTTGTACAATAATTGAATGATTCAAAGACAGTGGAGAAGAATCTGGTAAGTCGGGCATAATTCATGTATTTTCCTTCTCGTTGGTAGATATAATTCATTGATTCAAAGAAATTAGAAGCATACAAAAATTAAAAATAATTGTATGCACGAGACAGAAGCATACATACTTGGAAGCACGAGATAGAAGCGAGCGGAGCAGAGGACCTCTGGATTGGTCAATTTCATCCAGAGGTGGTTCGCGAGCTGAGCAAAGGTCCAATTCCATTTTCCCAACAGAGGTGGTTCGAGAGCAGAGCAGAGGTCCAATTCTGTTTCCCCTGAAGGCCACCCTCCTCCTCCCTCTCGGGACCAACGCGGACTCAATCTCGGATGTGTGGAGCCCTTCCAACACAACACAAAACAATGGTTTGACAATCGTGTCAAAGTGGAGATACGAATCGCTTTTATTGCTTCTCTATCCGTCAACTATTTTTATAAATTGTTTTTCTTTCTTTTTCTAACTTCTCAACTATTTTTATAAATTGCTTTTCCTTCTTTTTCTAACTTTTCTTGATTTTCTCCTATTAGGTATCATTAAAAATTGCTTTTCTTGATTTCTAACCGTTACAAATTGTTTTTCTTTCTTTTTCTAACTGTTTTTGCTTTTCTCTCCGTCAGCTATCCTTAAAAAATGATTTTCATTTGAGCTTCATCCTGTTTCGGCCGTGGATGATGTTTTTGCCGCGACGTGTTTCGCCTTCAGTTTCAACTCATTTGATAGTTGCCTCATAAACATTCGCTGTAGGTTTTCTGCGAATACCGTTACATTCCAAACCATTAGGAAATCATCGATTTGATTATATGCATTTTTTAAAATGCACATGGTTCGTTAATTTTAAATTATGGCGTACTGCATTACATATTTTTGTATATAATACAATTGTTTCACAACCTGAGGTTTAAGTTTAAATGGTGTTTATTAAGCAAAACCAAATTTGAAATTGTCATTGTAGTCCAGGTTAGGTTAGGGTAGGGTTGTGTCATTACAATCTATTTATTAGGTATTGTTTTTTAACCTTATGTCTAGTAGGTATATTTTCATTTTATTTAAAATATTATGGGAGTTATATTTTTATTTTATTTTAATTAACGGTTTTTAACAATAAAAAAAGACAGAGTAATAACCTACACATAATAAATCGATATTTAAGTTCATCATAATCAATTTGCTTTGCTTTGCTTCTCGGCAATAGATATGTTGTAATTTCATGTTTGACTTGTCCTTACTAGTGCATAAAACTTTTTGATTCTGTCAAATTACATTAAAAAAAAATTAATAACTAAAGTTAATAATTCAAACAAAATTGTGTTGAAAAATGTGCAACAAGAAATGCTTGTTGAGAATGCAACAAGATGATGGAGCTTAGTGAAAATTATGGCGCAAGTTCTATTTTTATGCAGGCAAATTATGGCGCAAGTTCTATTTTTGATCACAGTGTGGATGATCACTGTGTGGGTGATCACAGTATGAGTGATCACAATGTGGGTGACCACAGTGTGAGTGACCACAGTGTGAGTGATCAAAGTCTATTTTTAGACTGGCTGTCAAAAATAGAAAAGTCAAATATTATTGTCTCATAATAATATTTGGACTATAAACTTGATCTTATTCTCTTGGAGCACTTCAGGATGAGCTACGGATGTGGTACATGCAGATCCCAGAAGGAAATACGTGGTTACCTATGGGATGACTAATATTTGCATGCAGGACTTCAGTTAGAACTCAAGTGAGTTGAGTTTAGTGGACTGGAGGTGCAGTTGATGGAGTTGTGTTCAGTTTAACTTTGTTAAACTAGTTGTATTTAGTCTAACTGATCAATAGACTAGAGATGAGTTGGGTGAATTAGTTATTAATTAATTCACAATTTATTAACTCATAATGCAACTATAGAATACATCAGTTAACTCAGTTGCATGTCAGTGAATGTTCAGTTCAGCAGGGACAGGTGTTAGAGAATCAGATTGCTATCAGTTGTGACTATAGTTGTGCATGATGATTTGCACAATCAGAGGGATTGAGTATGCCAATGAATTGGCCAATATCAAGAATTTTAGCCTGTGCTCACGTCCAATAGAGTTTGAGTGATTATTTGCAGGTGAAATACGAGTTTGGTAAGCCATTCTCATCAGTTCTTGAGCATGTATTGCGCTGGAGAGGCAGGCAAGCAATGGAATATATTTGGAGATCAGATCTGAGCTGTATTGTGTGTAACAGGTGGAGCTGGTACTGGATTGCTTGTGATAAGCATTGTACTTTGTAATGTTACATGATTCAATCAATATAATATATAGATAGTGTGGGGTTTTTAGCGAGATGCTTTCCCCGGGATACATACTGTGTTAATGAGTTTGATTGATGCTTCTATGTGTGCCTGTGAATGTTTTTGCTTCTGTAAATTGATGATCAACGTAGAGGAGATTATGTATTATACATGTTCCGCTTATAATTGTATGATCAGGATAATCTCTGTGAATATGTGTCATATTATTCAAAATTTCTACATTGTATCAGAGCTAGATGATTTGTAGAAAAAGTTTCTACATGGTATCGGAGCTGCTTGATTTGTAGAAGAGATTTTTACAGGATATCAAGCGAGGATTGATCGTCAGATCTATTATTCAGGAAGTGTTTACATTTTATTTCTTCAGGCAGAGTCTGTGCTCGGGCCAGGTAGCCTTTGGATTCATCCTTCTTTTGGAAGGTGAGATATCCGGTGAATGCCTATACAGTCGATCTCTGTACGAGAAATACTTTGTTCTCACAAATTTTAGATCGGAAGTGGTTGAGTTTTGAGCTGGTGGAATTCGGATTTAATTCCAAAGCAAGAGATAAACTCAGAAACATTCAGTGTGAGAATGGAGACAGTATGCCCCAATATCTCATGAAGTTCACCCAATGCCGGGATGAGCTAGGAAGTGTGGGGGTGACTGTCGGATGAGGATGGTGAGTCTAGCACTCCTTGACCTTCCTAAGAGTTGGCATAGCTACCAGGACTCGGTGAATGGAAGGGAGAAACTGCCAAATTGGGAATGACTATGGTCGGATTTGATGCAGGAGGAGATTAGACGGTGCACCAGAGACAGTTCTTCATCTATGCATGATGAGGAGAACTGTGCCTTAGTGAGTAGGCGAAGAAGGGGAAGGGGAAGGTTTCTCTTTCCGAATACAATTCTTCCAACGATGGGAAGAAGGTTGACAAGTCGAAGGTGAGATGCTTTCATTGTCATGAGGAGGGTTCACGAGTCAAGAACCTGTATGCTCTTGAGGTTCAAGATGCATGCGAAGCCTTGAGAAGTGAGGCAATTGATGGAGACTTGGTGGTTGAGAGGGAGGGTATATTACTTCTCAACATGCAGAGCCAGAAGAAGTCTCAGACGATTGTGGAGGAGCCACGATTGGTGCAGCAGCTTCAAGAGGTTGTGGAGCAGCCACAACAAGGGAAGCTGAGAGGAGATCAAGTAGAGACATCTACTCATCCAGAGACCTCCAGTAGCAGGAAACTTTGAGCCAGGTGGGCTGAGGGATCGCATGCAGCCATACCTCCAGGTAGGAGGTGGGGTGATGTGGATTGATCGTCCCAAGGAGGAGGGGCAGGATCCTTGAGGTACCCAACCTCTTAGATGAGACCTTGCTACGGGAGCCCCAATGTGTAGTAACAGGAACTGATTGATTGGGTAGAGACAGATGTGGATGGAGCGGCAGAGAGAGCGACAGTGCAGGGAATCCCAGGATAGCGCATAGCTAGCAGGCTGCAACGAGGCACAAGTGTTTTGCACAGTGCTAGGTGGCACAGAGAGGTGTGCAATGGTGCGAGATGCATGGAGATGTTGTAGTAGCGCAGATGTCAGAGAGGGAGCACTTGTCAGCAGCAGGTAGAGCTTCAGCATCAGAGGGTGTTTCTATCCCAACAGGGAGGTCAGTTGGGAGGTGCAGTGCGGATGCAATGCTGGGAGATAGAACCAGCAGCAGCACGAATGCAGTCAGAGATCAAAGTGACAGAGGCTAGAGCAGTCAGATACTGAAGAGCACAGAGATGCAGAGTCTTCAGTCGACAGAGGCAATAGCAGTCAAAGACTTTGATGACAGAGCAAGTGGACCGGCTAGATGTGTTGCATGGAGAACATTCCAGAGTTACAGGATCGGGTTTGAGAGGAAGCCTTTCTTGTTGAGAGGGAGTGTTGAAAAATGTGCAACAAGAAATGCTTGTTGAGAATGCAACAAGATGATGGAGCTTAGTGAAAAGAGTCGCCTTCACTAAGTGGGCCCGCAGGAAAATTATGGCGCAAGTTCTATTTTTGATCACAGTGTGGATGATCACAGTGTGGATGATCACTGTGTGGGTGATCACAGTATGAGTGATCACAGTGTGGGTGACCACAGTGTGAGTGATCACAGTGTGAGTGATCAAAGTCTATTTTTAGACTGGCTGTCAAAAATAGAAAAGTCAAATATATTGTCTCATAATAATATTTGGACTATAAACTTGATCTTATTCTCTTGGAGCACTTCAGGATGAGCTACGGATGTGGTACATGCAGATCCCAGAAGGAAATACGTGGTTACCTATGGGATGACTAATATTTGCATGCAAGACTTCAGTTAGAACTCAAGTGAGTTGAGTTTAGTGGACTGGAGGTGCAGTTGATGGAGTTGTGTTTAGTTTAACTTTGTTAAACTAGTTGTATTTAGTCTAACTGATCAATAGACTAGAGATGAGTTGGGTGAATTAGTTATTAATTAATTCACAATTTATTAACTCATAATGCAACTATAGAATACATCAGTTAACTCAGTTGCATGTCAGTGCATGTTCAGTTCAGCAGGGACAGGTGTTAGAGAATCAGATTGCTATCAGTTGTGACTATAGTTGTGCATGATGATTTGCACAATCAGAGGGATTGAGTATGCCAATGAATTGGCCAATATCAAGAATTTTAGCCTGTGCTCACGTCCAATAGACTGTGAGTGATTATTTGCAGGTGAAATACGAGTTTGGTAAGCCATTCTCATCAGTTCTTGAGCAGGTATTGAGCTGGAGAGGCAGGCAAGCAGTGGAATAGATTTGGAGATCAGATATGAGTTGTATTGTGTGTAACAGGTGGAGCTGGTACTGGATTGCTTGTGATAAGCATTGTACTTTGTAATGTTACATGATTCAATCAATATAATATACAGATAGTGTGGGGTTTTTAGCGAGATGCTTTCCCCGGGATACATATTGTGTTAATGAGTTTGATTGATGCTTCTATGTGTGCCTGTGAATGTTTTTGCTTCTGTAAATTGATGATCAACGTAGAAGAGATTATGCATTATACATGTTCCGCTTATAATTGTATGATCAGGATAATCTCTGTGAATATGTGTCATATTATTCAAAATTTCTACAAATTGAAATAAAATAGTTAATTTACTCTTTTAGGTTTTCACAATTTTCAGCTGGCTTTCCCTTTGTAACTATCGTTTTCCCCATAGTATTAGTATATTTAGATAATTATGAATAAATACATGCAAAATTTAGATAATTATGAATGAATACATGCAAACTAAGACAACAAGCACATACAAGCAAGATACAAGCAAGATAATGCAAGCAAAAGATAATGAAAAAACATAGAAAAGCGAAAAATTGAGACAGACAAATACATACCAATGAAAAGTTGAGGCAAGTCAATTGGATTTACAGGTATGAGGGAGTTAGTTGTTAGGGAGTGAGACACAAATATCATTTGAGGTCTTTATCGCAATATTCCTTCTCTGTAACAAAGTACTTATTTCCTTCACTCCTCTCCCTGTAAATAGGTATTCCCTCTTTCCCTTACTGTAATGAATTGTTGCAACCTTCATGAGTGTAGTTGTTGCTTTCCTACCCATAGTGAAGCCATTGTGCTATTTTACATACTAAGAACTCTTAGTATGTTTATATCTTATTGCAAATTCTAATGGTTGTTGACTCTTGGTGACATGTGAAAAAGTTTTCCCATGTTCTTACAAATACATTTATTATATTTTTTTAGCAGCTTGTGCCATGGAAAGACAACAATGTCTGAGGCTCTCTCTATGCATTGCTAGATAATGCAAAAACTACAATGATCAAGAAAATTTTTAATGCCTTTGACAAGAGCAACCATTCATTCTGCAATGTCACTTTAGTATTCATAAATGAAAACTCTAATAAAAAGAAATTTTACCTTATTCCAAATACAAATCGTAGGCAAAAAAAAAGAAGAAACTTTACCTTCAAATCCAAGTATGGTAATGAAAATCCAACGAAAATCCTCTCACTAGTTAGGTGAGCAAGTGGGTGTTTTTTAACCATGAGCAAGTGGGCGTCGTCCCCTACAAAAGGGGAGAATTGAAATTATGAAGAAAACCCTTAATCAAATAAAAGCCAAAAAATCCACAAGAGAATTCAAAAGAACCAAAAATCTCAGTCTACATTATAGCTATATCTATATCAAACGTGGGATTGGAGTTATCTCCTTTCAATACAAAAAATCTCAGTCTACATTATAGCTATATCTATATCAAACGTGGGATTGGAGTTATCTCCTTTCAATACAACAATGCCTGAGAAGCTTTTCCAGAGTACCTGCGTTGTATAGAGGAAACCGCCTTTCAATACAACAATGCCTTAGAAGATTTTACCAGCGAAGCAAACTTGAATGAAAATTATGGGAGAAAAACTGAGCGTACAGGGCTGCAAATTTATAAACAAATAAGTTCATCATATTTACCAAATTTCGTTAGGTGCCACTTGAAACAAAAAAGTTGCTCGTGCACTTCCTAGAGGGAGTATCGTAGCATGCTACAGACTCCACGTTGCATGATATGAACTCCAAGTAGAGTGGGCACGCGAACTCCAAGTAGAGTGGGCACGCATGCGGGACGTGTTACTCAAAATGTTCTCTAACTTTTTTTACTATAATACTATTTTACCCTATTTATTTCAATTATTATTTATATGGGTATACATTTATTATTTTATTTAAATAAATTAAATTAATATATTATTATTATTTTATTTAAATAAATTAAATTAATATATTATTATTATTTTATTTAAATAAATAAATTTAGATGTAGATTTATATAAAATTAATAGATATAAACAAGTAATTGAGAGTAATGCATGTCATGCATGCAGGGGTCTATCCCATTATCCTTCAAGGTTTCTGCAACATATTTTCACAATGTCAATTTTGTATTTGTATCTTTGCCATATCTCTGAGTGATTAAACAATGTAAGCTCTCTATCAGTGTCCATGATTATTTGGTTTCCACGCATATTCTCATAATGTCAATTTTGTATTTGTATCTTTGCCATATCTCTGAGTAATTAAACAATGTAAGCCCTCTATGAGTTTCCATGATTATTTGGTTTCTGTGAATATTCTCATAACGTCAATTTTGTATTTGTATCTTTGCCATATCTCTGAGTAATTAAACAATGTAAGCCCTCTATGAGTTTCCATGATTATGTGATTTTTGATGGAAGGCAACCCCTCTTATCCTCCGTGATGCTAGTAGAGTTAGTAATTGGAAGAAAATACTAGTATTTGAATCTCTTCTCTTTTAACCGGATTATATAGGCATTCATCCAAAGGAAAAGTTAAATATGGTTTCTACAAGGTTGGCACGTCCTCTAAGTTCCCTGCAGACCCCGGCAGGGACTACCGCCACGGCAATGGCTCCTTGTTAATGCAAGTGGACCACGCGATCATAAGTATATCAAGAATGCAAGTGCCGGAAGTGCTTGATGGTGGTGCTTTTGCCACTTGAGATAAATCTTAATTGTGGTTCAATTTTCTTTAAGTAAGGTTTGATGATACAGCCAAATGGATGAATCAAGTTAAGTACCACAAGATTGTGCTCCTCAGCTTGGAAGAGATATAATATGGAATGTGATGGATATGAACACTCTTTATGGAGGTTTTGATGCAGCATTAATAGATTGATCTTCTCTGGGTCATGAATGTGGTCTTAACTTATAGTTCAAAATCTTTAAGCATAATTAGTACATTCAATGATTGGTAAGATTGTCTTTTTGTGCACTTGATTTTATACATTTGGTTAGATTTCTTTGTTGCACCATTTTAGGGGAGCAATTCATATGTTTGTTATAGAAAAAAATCTTGCTCCAGGCGTGAGGCATTTTTTACCTATCCTAGAACCTATGATTTGTTGCATCTAAACGGCCTTTTCATGGTTGAAAGTCATAGGCGGGTGATTGAGTCCAATGATTTAAATGTTTGAAGATTGAGAAAGGGCGGGTAGTGATTAGTAGGTGTACTTGCCATCTTGTGCCTCTAGAACTTAAGTGTTCAGATCACTTGCACACACAACATAGCTCCTAAAGGCTATATGGGTCATCTTGCAGGTCCTTTATACATATATTGGATCTGGGCTACTACAATAACTATTTGTGCATTCCTTGAAAGAGGAGACTAATGGTGAGTTTCGCCATGGCCAAGCAATGGAAACTTGGAAACTGGCATGGGTTGAAGTAGCAACTCAGGTTGGCTTGATGGTTTTCGCTCCTCATGGGATTGGTTGGAACAGTGAGTTGGAGTGTTATTTAAGCCCTACCAAAGTCCTTTAAGGTTAAGATCAAATTAAATTTGCTTCAAGATGGAGAGTTGGCTTACTTGTAGGGTTTCGTTCCTGCTTAACTGTGCATTTAGTGTGGATTGAGATTAGTCTCTCAAGAAAAATGTGGTAACATTGAACAGGAAAGAGCCACGAATTTTGTTATAGTTGAAGTGCAGGTATGACCAAACTTGCCTCAAAATGTGGCGACTCATGGGTGGGTGAGAGGGGATTTTCCCTCAAGAATCAAGGATATGCCTTCACATGCCCATGACCAATACCAAGAAAGATCAAGAATTGGACCTCAGTACAACTCGTTGAACCACCCAACCACAACAAGGGTATTTCTAGCTCTAGCAATGAGCTTCATCTTATGAGCAGATTTAATCCCCGACCCATACATAACAGGATTCATTGGAACAACAATATGCTTTTAGGGTTGGGGGTTTAAATTGCTTAAGTAGTTGAAGTTGGATTTTGCTTTCAAGGTTTCATTTTTTATGAGGAAATTTCTTGATACATAGGACAAAACATGGACTTTACTGAACCAAATTTGTTGTAAAAGGAATGTAGAAGATATTGCCAATTTTCATTGTCACAATCAGTAGTAAGACTGAACAATTACTTCTACTATATATATATATATATATATATTTAATAGTCGTATTATTGGTTTTCTTTTTTAAAATGATATCTAAAACTCTTTAATTTGTAGATTTTCAAATATATACCCTGCACTTGAAATTGAATGTTGCTTTGTTGTGGACATTTGAACATATTTAAGGCTACTACTTCAATGGAAATTATTTGTATCCATTATATTTCGTGAATAACAAAAACTTATTTCCTTTATCATATCAAATTGTGATGCCTCTGTGTAAAGACATTGCTAAGTTGATATCCAAATTGTTCCATTTATTTGTATTTGGAGTGTGCATTGATATCCCATGGGTTTCCCAATGAGAATAGAATTAGAGTGGATGCATTAGGAAGTTTAACGAGATTCAATTTTTTAAATTTAAAATATATTTGGATTGTGCATTTGATTGGTTCATGTTTTAATTGCATCACATCCACAAAACCAGAGTATCAGAGCTATCTATCATAGGGAGCACAGATAATATGCAACCCAATAGCTTGGTATGCAACACATTAACCTGACATGCCTTCCAAGGTAAAAATATAAGACTTCCTAGACCAACATGTTCTGTATGACTTCTGGTTGTGTGGTTTTCAATACATATACAGATTCCATATGTCAAAGGTTCAAAGGTTGGAGAGGGTTGGAATGGAGCAACTTGTATGTTAAGGTTTTCTCCATCATCATGAAGCTCAAGCATAGGAAGTTTGGAGGAGAGAGGAGGTAAAAGATCAAGTCAACTTGTGGCTCAAGCTTGCAAGGACAAAGATCTTGAGCTGACTGCCCCAGAGCAAAAAAAATCCTTACAGGTCTTCAATAAGCTTCAAGTTTTGGAGAGTTGTATTGTGGCATGATCAGTTGTGGTCAAATATCTTGTGCATAAGATGGGTGTGAGGCATCTCAAAGGAATGGTAAACAACGATAATAAATACCATGCTCATGGAAATTGAATGTTAGTTTTGTATTCTTTTTGTTTAACAAATACCATGCTCATGGAGATTGAATGTTGGTTTTGCAATCCTTTTTTTTAAGTATTTAATTATATGTATAGTAAATATGAGAAGAACGGAACAATGATAAAATGTGTAATGAAATCTCTTTATGAGCTTCTTTCTTATCTATTGGCATTATGGTTAATTTGTTGTTCTTGATGGCAACTAGATTGATAAAGATGTACTTGAGGTTAACATTGTGATAATATGATCTCATGCAGTTTGGTACAAATACTACATAGGACATGGACAAAGGAATGACAGTTCAGTGACAGTTGGATGACAAAAGTAAAAGTTCAAGAAAGTATACGTGGTTCCTATGAAGAAGGGTCATGTACATACGTAGGCATTGTGAGTAAAAGTCACGTACAAAATCCGAACCATGGTAATATGGATACCAAGGGTCATTACCATGGTATTGGCCCATAGTAATTGAAGTGACAATGATTATTTGATCCCGTCAAAGAATACTAATGACATTACCAAGGGATTTACCTAAGGTATTGGTTAAGGCTAAAACTATATAAGGAGATGGAGATCAAGGTGTTAAGGGTGCAAGTAATGAATGTGTGATCTGATCTGAAACAGGTGTGCACCAGGGAGAAAGGAGAAGACTCAGATATGAAAGATCTAAAGAATGTTGACACAAATGCTTGATTGATTTACTTATTGAAAATGTCAAAGTAACTAAAAATGACAGATATGTGGTTATATTGATGCTATGATATAAATTAATTATTTAGAAGTCTGTAGTTTTGACAGTAAAGGTTGCAGAAAGTGAAGTTATTTTTGCAGCGAAAGCTTTCATGCAAGTTTGTCTGCGTACATACGCTGATCTATATTTGTAGGGTCGCGTATTTATTCTAAGATATTGTCTTAAGTATGTTGATATATGTATGTGGGTGTTATGCATGGTAGTCACGTAAATACATTGATATGCTTCATGGATGTCGCATATATTTTCGAGGGTTTGTAGTGTGGCTTGATGATAACCTTTGATGAGTTCTGCTCTGTTTGTTTTTGTATTTCAATAATGTCTCTATCTTGATTATTTGTGTCTAACAGTTTTGATTGGGTTGAATATAGAATGGAATATTAAGCCGGGACGAATCCTATTTCGGCTATTATCTTTTCCATTACTATGTTCCCATACTGATCCGAATTGGATCCAAGAAAATTATCAAAGTTCTATGACTGTTTCAAAACATGACATACTTCAAAATCTTGTAGACAACGAGCTATCAGAAATAACCTCTGTATAATGGAAAATTTGCAGCCAACATGGAGCAATGAGGACCTTCAGTCAAAGCGCACTGACCGTTGGCCCATGGGGACTGTGCATGGCACAAAAATGGTAGTTAGGAGGCTCAAACCCAGAAACGGAGGCTGTTTCTGATGTGCAACAAAACCCCTCGAGAAGGAAAAGCCCCGAGTGCACGGTCACAAGGGAAGACGGAGAACCATGGGAAAAGAGCTAAAACTGAAGGCGGGTCCCGTGCTCCAAAACCGGTGGGATATCGGAGGCGTTTCAAGAGGTAAGTGGGTTTGTCAGGAGAATGAGCGATTCCATATGTTGAATGACGTGTGTCCGGCGGGTGAGAGAGAAAACTGCTCTCATCGTGGGCTAACATTCGAACAAGTCAACCGCGTGATAAGAGTGATAACCGTAGGATCTGGAGGCCCTAGATCTAATGGCGGAGATTGCACCCGATGGGAAACTAGATTTAACAGAAGAATGAGCCATGACCCATAAAAGTTTGAGGTCTGATTTGACTGCTAACCTGGCGGATGAATCATTTCATAAAGTAACCGAAATAATGAACCATTCGAGGAAGAGCTGGCGCTCAGTTCGTGAGAGGACAAGTGGGCACCTCCTGTGAAATGTTCGACAGTGGCGATGACATAGAAGCAGGGAATTCCAAGCGAATAGAGGCAGGTGAACCAAAGGGACGGAAGAGGAGGCAAATAGTCAAGGGATGGACTGGCTTTAAGCCATGAACAAAAGAGAGACAAAGGAGGGACAGAAAGACAGAAGACACAAAATATAGAAAGAAGTAGAGAACAGAAGTCGAGCTGACCTGCAGAGCTAAGGCAACATTGAGCAGACAGAACTGAGAAGGCTTGAGAGGTTCGAGAAAATCCCTGTGAGGATATCGATTGGGAACTGAGTACCAACTTGGACTCATCCCATTGAGACCAGTTGAGGTCGAGACTTGGTAAGGGGGAGTCTGTGTACTCTAGTGGCTTGGGGAATCCAAGTGCCACCCTACCAAGCATCATCTACTACAGGAGACTCACATTGAGGTCCTCATTGTAAAAACTCTGCTTAAAGACACAATAAAAGAAGGCCACCATTGAAAGCTGGACCAGGAGATGTAGCCCAAGAGGATTGGGTGAACTCCTTATTAAATTGTTGTGTTTTGCATTTGCATGTTGTGTTTCTCTTTCTGTTTTCTAGTGTTTGTTTATTTTGCAATCTTATCGATCCATTGTCTAAGATAATAGACACACACACCAGCACATGAGTCTGTAATACCTGCATTAATTAACTAAGATCATACATAAGTGATTTTTAGATCAAGTGGTATCAGAGCCATAGGTTGTTAAGGTTAGACAAGCTTGTGCTGGATTTCGCTGTTGAATGCTAACTAGATCAAAGCTCAAATTAGGAGAAGCAGAGTTGGTCGAAACTAATCCTGAGATTGGAAGAGTCTATCCTCGGAAGACAATGTCAGAGGAAGGTTCTATGGGGCCAGACCCTCAATTTATAGATATTTTCCTGGCCATAAGGTCCATGGTATAGGAAATGTATAAGCATTTTAGAAAACATAAGGATGAAGACTCATCAGGCTCTAAACAAGATAAAAGAGAAGAAGAGTCAAACTCCATGACCACTCAAAAGGCAAGGGGAAAGAAGAAAGCTTTCTCACACCTCCTAATAGCCTTGAACATAAATGGAAGACATCTTTGATTAAACTAGATGTTAAATTTGATTTACCAATATATGATGGAGAGTTGAATGCAGAAAAGTTGGACAATTGGATCAGACAAATTGATGTTTATTGCAGAGTATTGATTCAGACAAGAGCAAGATTCAGCTAGCTAGCCTACGACTTGGAGGCACTGCCTTGGTTTAGTGGGAAGGCAGGACCCAAGATGACATGAAGAGACATGGTAAAACTCTTTCTGTCTGGAGTGAACTTGTTTCTGCAATCAAAAAATAGTTCTATCCACTAGCCTACATGTAGCAAGCCATGATGAACTGGCAAACTCTTTGTTAGTTGAAAGGGAAAAGTGTACAAGGTTACACCCAAGAATTTAGGAAGAGGGCATTGATTATAGGAATCTCACTAGACTCACCTGAGACTCTATTGAAGTACATCGGTGGTCTACACAACTACATGAGGCACACTATCCTCATGTTTAATCCCACTAGTATAAATGAGGTATCTGTTCAAGCTACGCATCTAGAAGCTAGAGGAAAGAATGGAAACCCAGAAGTTGGGGGATCATCCCAACCCACTGCAAGCAAGAATAAGGAGAAAAGAAAACAAAAATGGAAAGCAAGGAAGGCCAATACTACACAGAATAGCAAGTCTTCATGCACTCACTGTAAGAAGGATAGGCATGATGATGAGCACTGTTGGATTCTGCATTTGGAGCTGAGACCTAAGAAGTTTGAGGGCAAGAAGAAGAAGACTGCTACAGCTATTCAGAAAGATTTGGGATCAGACTCAGGAGATGAAACAACCATTGCAACCACAGGTATAAAAGGTTGTCCGCTTTAGAGAATGCAGAAATCAAGAAGCAGGTGCAGGAGTTGCTCGAGAAGGGTTTCATCAGACCTAGCACATCACCATGTGGATCTCCAATCGTTTTGGTGAGAAAGAAAGATGGTTCGTGGAGAATGTGCATTGATTACCGAGCACTGAATACGATAACAATCAAAAATCGTTATCCCCTTCCTCGCATAGATGATCTATTAGATCAATTGAAAGAAGCTATTTATTTTTCCAAGTTAGACTTGCATAGTGGATATCATCAGGTCAGAGTTGTAGAACAAAATGCAAGGAAGACTGCTTTCAAAACAAAGCAGGGATTGTATGAGTGGTTGGTTATGCCTTTTGGCTTAGCTAATGCTCCTGCTACTTTCATGAGAATAATGAATGATGTTCTCAGACCTTTTCTTGATGATTTTGTTATTGTGTAGCTAGATGACATTCTGATATTTAGCAAAACATGGGAAGAACATTTAAAGCATGTTAAGCAGACACTAGATGTTTTGAAAAGAGAAAAGCTTTATGTTAAACTCTCAAAATGTGAATTTGGCAAAACATATTTGAATTATTTGGGACATATAGTAGGGGTTGGTGAATTGAATATAGATCCCTCTAAGGTGGCAGTCATTGTAAACTGGCCTAAACCCAAATCTGCTACATAAGTTAGGAGCTTCTTAGGAGAAGCACAATATTGGAGAAAGTTCATTTCTAACTTTTCCTTAATTGCAGCTCCTTTACATGCTTTAGCAAGATTGAACAAGGTGTTTCAATGGGGAGGCAAACAGCAGAAAGCCTTCGACACCTTGAAAGAAAAGATTAGTACAACACCAGTACTAGCACTGCCTGATCTTCAAAGACCCTTTGAGATCCAAATGGATGCCAGTGACTATGCCATGGGTGCAGTGTTGATACAACACGGTAAACCCATATGTTATCATTCTGAGACATTTAATTCTGCAGTAGTTAACTATCCTACATATAATAAAGAATTCTATGCATTAGTACAGAGTGTGAAAAATTGGAAACATTACTTAATGGGCAAAGAGACAGTAATACATACTGATCATCAACCACTTCAATATCTACACTCCCAAACTAAGTTGCAGCAATCAAGACACTATAGATGGATGGGTTTTCTACAACAATTTCATTTGGTGATCAGATATAAAAAGGGCATACACATTAAAGTTGCAGATATGTTATCTAGACCCATTATAAATGCATCTAATATACTTAAGCATAATTTTGTGTTATATGAGAGCTACATTGAACAATATGCTCAAGATATAGACTTTAAAGATGTATATGCAACTTTAAGTGAAGGCAAACGAGTAGAAGAATTGGACTATCATATTAAGGACTGAATCCTATATCATTGTGGGAAGCTATGCATTCCACAAACTGAAAGAGTAAAGATAATTCGAGAAGCACACACTTCTCTAATATCAGGTCACTTTGGGGTAAGTAAAATAGTTGCACAGCTGCAAAGGTTTTGTTATTGGCCAAAAATAAACGAGACAGTTTCTAGATATGTAAGAGGGTGTACTATGTGTGCTAAAAGCAAGTGCACCAATAGAAAGCTAGGCTTGTACACTCCATTACCAGTACCTTATCATCCTTTGGAAAGTGTTTCCATGGACTTTGTTAGAGGACTGCCTAAATCTAGGAAAGGTCATGATTATTTGTATGTTGTTGTGGATAGGTTCAGCAAAATGTGTATTTTGATACCTTGTAATAAACATATTATAGCTTAGCAAACTGCAAAATTGTTCTTTCAACATGTATGGGTTCATTTTGGATTACCCGCTTCCATTATATCTGATCGAGACACCCGATTTGTGGGAAAGTTTTGGTCAAGTCTGTGGGAACTGATGGACACCAAACTGAAGAAAAGCATAGCTTTCCATCCACAAACCGATGGCCAAACAGAAGTAGTCAACAGGACAGTAATCCAGTTACTCAGAGGATATTGCAGCAAACATCCTAAGCTTTGGGATGAACATTTGTGTTATGTGCAGCATGCTTACAATGCAACATTCTTCTACACAGAGATCTCCTTTTGAGACGTGTTTTGGTTTTACACCCAGGACACCTTTGGATTTTGTCTTTGGTAAGGACACAACAGTTGAGGGACACAGTGATGTGGATAGGGCAACTAGGTTCATTGAACAAATCCAAGAGATCCACCAGGTAGTACAGGAACAACTAGAAAAGAGCCAAGCCAAATACAAGGCAGGGCATGACAATCATTGGATGGAGCATAGTTTCCAATTTGGTGATCAAGTCTGGCTGTATATTAGCAAGGCCAAGATGCAAGGTGAAGGTAAAAAGCTAAAGCCTATCAGGTATGGACCTTTCAAGATACTTGAGAAAATTGGTGAGAATGCTTTTCACCTTGATCTACCAGCTTACATGCACATCTACTCAATCGTAAATGCAGATAGCTTGAGATTATTTGAACCTTCACTAATTGAGGATCCCAGAGAGCAGATTCAATTGCCTTCTATTGATGACTTGCTACCTGAATATCTTAATGAATTGCAGGAAGACACAATTCTGGACAGGAAGGTGAGAATGACGTGCAGGGGAGATGTTGAGTAGCTCAGAGTTGGGCTCAAGGGTTCAAAGACAAGCAGTGCAAAATGGATAGAGATAGGACAAGTGAGACAATTGTACCCTCATTTAGTCGATGCTTGAAAGCCAACTTTTGGTGGTCCAAAAGCTTTTTCAGTGGGAAGGCCGTGATCTGAATTGGATCCAAGAAAATTATCAGAGTTCTATGACTGTTTGAAAACACGATAGACTTCAAAATCTTGTAGACAACAAGATATCAGAAATAACCTCTGTATAATGGAAAATTTGTAGCCAACATGGAGCAATGAGGACCTTCAGTCAAAGTGCGCTAACTGTTGGCCCATGGGGACCATGCATGGCGCAAAAATGGTAGTTATGAGGCTCAAACCTAGAAACAAAGGTTGTTTCTAATGCACGATTAGTGCAAATCGTGCATCGCTGGGAAAAACCCCTCAAGAAGGAAAAGCCCCGAGCGCACGGTCACAAGGGAAGCCGGAGAACCGTGGGAAAAGCACTAAAACCGAAGGCGGGTCCCGCGCTCCAAAACCGATGGGATATCGGAGGTGTTTCGGATGATAAGTGGGTTTGTTAGGAGAACGAGCGATTCCATACGTTGAACGACGCATGTCCGGCGGATGAGAGAGAAAACCGCTCTCATCACGGGCTAACGTTCGAACAAGTCAACTGCGCGATAATAGCGATAACCGTAGGATTTGGAGGCCCCAGATCTAAAGGCGGAGATTGCACCCGATGGGAAACTGGATTTGATGGAAGAATGAGCCACGACACATAAAAGTTTGAAGTCTGATTTGATCGCTGACTTGGCGGATGAATCATTTCACAAAGTAACCGAAATAACGAACCGTTCAAGGAAGAGTTGGCGCTCAGTTTGTGATAGGACAAGTGGCCACCTCCTATGAAACGTTAGACAGTGGCGATGACATAGAAGCAGGGAATTCCAAGCGAACAGAGGCAGGCGAACAGTCAAGGGACGGACTGGCTTTAAGCCATGAACAAATAGAGAGACAAAGGAGGGACAGAAAGACAGAAGACACAGAATAGAGCAAGAAGTAGAGAACAGAAGCTGAGCTGACCTGCAGAGCTAAGGCAACATCGAGCAGATAGAACCGAGAAGGCTTGAGAGGTTCGAGCAAATCCCTGTGAGAATAACGGTTGGGAACTAAGTACCAACTTGGACTCATCCCATTGAGACCAGTTGAGGTTGAGACTTGGTAAGGGGAGTCTGTGTACTTTAGTTGCTTGGGGAATCCAAGTGCCACCCTACTAAGCATCATCTGCTACAAGAGACTCACATTGAGCTCCTCATTGTAAAAAATATTCTTACAGACACAATAAAAGAAGGCCACCACTGAAAGATGGACTAGGAGACATAGCCTAGGAGGATTGGGTGAACTCCTTATTAAATTGTTGTGTTTTGCATTTGCTTGCTGTGTTTCTCTTACTGTTTTCCAGTGTCTGTTTATTTTGCAATATTATCGATCCGCTGCCTAAGATAATAGACACACACACCAACACATGAGTCTGTAATACCTGCATTAATTAACTGAGATCATACATAAGTGATTTTTAGATCACATACGCAGGAAATGATGCTACAGTATGGTGATATGTGATTGGTTTAGTGATATGTGATTGATTAACTAATCTATGTATGGTTCAATGGTTGATTCAGTGTTACGTTGATCCAATAATTTAATAGTTAGCGATTTGAGATCTGTACGCAATTTTAATACAGAGGAAGCGTGTATATACATGGGCATGCTTTAGAACATTAGCATATACATTCTGAAGTAAATCTGATTAGGGTTTTGCTAATGATACAATGATTCAATTGGTTTTATGATTGTAGTTTAGTTTCAATATTCAGTTTGGTATTGAGCATAATGTTGGGTGTGGGTTCAGTTTAAAAATATGATGAAAGGTGGCCTACAGGTTTGATGTTTTGAGTCAGGTGAATCCAGTATGAAATATTATGAAACATGGTCTGCAAGAGGTGATGAAGGTTGGAGCCTTCAGTGAGGGAGTCAAATCTTCCTTCTAGTGGTAGCTGGTAAATTTGTTTAGGGGGTAGGCACTCCCTTCTAGTAGGAGCCAGTAAATGAGATCAGGGGGTTGTAACTCCCTTCCAGTGGGTGCTGGAGAATGAGTGGAGGTTGTAGCCTCCTACAGGTGGGTGCCTGCATGCTAGTAAGGGTTCACACTAGTACAAGAATGTAAGAGAATTTTCTTTATATAAGACGAAGATGATGGCAATGATGGTTTTCTTCCACATTGGGTTTCCACCTAAAAATCTTGGTTCTTATGTGTTGTTGTGTTGCTTATGTGTGATGGTTTATTTTTTCCCTTTACTACATATTGTATGTCTGATGAAATTAATAATGCACTGGTTAAAGATAAATATCTGATGGAACTTATGAAGAATTAGTTAACTGGATATATGTTGTTTTCTTTCACTGAAGTCACGTACATACACTGGTTGCATAAAGAATAGTCATGTACATAATTCAGAATAATAAAATGAAAATTTAAATTGAGTTACAAATTATGATTCACACCCCTCCCCCCCCCCCCCAGTATTTTTCCTAACAGTTGGTATCAAAGCAAGTCACTCCAATATAATATTACCACTTGAGAGTGGATTTGGGACAATGTGAAAGAAGAAAAAGAAGAAGGAAACTCAAAGGAAGAAGTCAATTTAGGGAAGCAATGACAATGATGCATTTGATGTTGTGGAAATATCTGCTTTTATAGGTCAGGAACAATCTGCAACAAAAGATCAAGGAAAGTCAGAAACAATGTACAATAAAGGTATGCTCATACTTAGTATTGATGAGTATCAGGAATGGAAAGAAAATATGAATTCTAAGTTAATGAACCTTGGGTCTGATGTTTGGAATTTCGTATGTAATGGTTTCACTAACACTCCTCCATTAGATGAATAATTAAAAAAGAATAATATGGCATTATATGAAATAATTAGTCACATATCTTATTCAACATTAGGAAAGGTTACACATTATGCAATAGTAAAGGAAGTATGGGATAATCTACAAGAAATCCATGAAGGAATAATAAAACAACCTTTTCTTATGTCAAATGGAGATACTGATTCAAAAGAAGATGGGTTAGAAAAAGCACTAAATATTAGAAGAAAATTTGTTTTTGCTTTGAAAAGGATTAACAATCTTAAGAGCAAGTTGCCGATATTTGAGAACAGGGATCATGATAAATCGATGAATACTACAACAAAATCTAAACAATATTATGAATGAATTGAAGTCGAGATTGTATTTTTAAGATCATATCTTGAAAAGTAAAACAAATGAAATGAAGAGCTACTCCAAGTATTTGAAGAACAAGAGAATAAGTTGAAGGAAGAGATTATCAAATTAAAGGAGCAAGTGGAAGAAGGAAGAAAGGTTGAAGAAGGAATGAGGAAGAAATATCTGGAAAAGGAAGAACAATACCAAAGAATGGAGGTTGAGGTAAACATTCTAAAAGGAAAATTAGAAGAAAAAAAATATTTGAGATTTCAAGATGGTACTAAGATATTAGATAACATTCGTAGTGGTCAAAGGCATCCCTCCATTAGATCATGTCTTGGTTTTCATGAAACTGTAAAAGGAGAATCTAGCTCACAAGCTTGTGCAAGGAACCTGAAGGATAACAATGCAAAATATGAAATTATTGATAAAGAGATAAGAAGTCAAGCTAATCAACACCCAAGGAAGATGAATTTTCAAAGGACATCATTTACTTCCAATAATAGAAACATTAATTGATTCTCTCCTCGGATCAATGATGTTGTATGTTTTATATGTCATAAATATGGACATATTGCAACCAATTGCAAAAGAAAGTTGTTCCGATCTCAAGCAAATAGCCACTTCATAGGAAGATCATCAGCTCCCAGGTACTGAGGTTTCTTTAAGGGATATTTCATTTCTTGCAACATACTTGGTCACAAAGCTATTGACTGCAATAGGAGGAATATGAAACATAAATATTATAATTCATCTACTCCCTTTTATGGTCATGTAAGATGTTATACTTATAACAAGTTTGGGCATGTAGCAAAAGAATACAGGAACAAGTCAATATATTTTCACAAAAAACAAGGAAAGCAACAAGAAGAGAATATTGTTACAAGAGGACCTAAGAAATATGTATCCACTAGCACTTCTCATGTTAAGCAAAAGGAAGAAGAAGAAATAAGGCGTGGCCTTTCTCTTTGAACATTTGAAGATGAAGATGAATGGTACATAGACAATGGATGCTCTCATCACATGACTGGAGATAAGAACAAGTTTGTTTCTCTCAAGAAAAACAAATATGATAAGGGTATCCTTGGAAATAGTGCTCCAACAAAAGTTCTAGAGAAAGGTAGAGCCAAACTTGATAAGTATGCAGTTGATGCATTATTAGTTCAAGGGATAAAGAAAAATATTCTAAGTGTAGGTCAAATGGCCTACAAAGGACATATAATTGTATTTACATCCACTAAATGCAAAGTAATAGATGAAGAAACTCGAAAGTTTATAGCAAGATGATACAAATATCCAGACAATTATATGTGCCAGTAAAGAAGAATTCAAGCAGAAATAAGAGGTATAGTTCCTCTTCTTCAAATTCAGAGTAAAAGAAGATGGTCCCCACTGCATGAGAGGTACACAACATCATGAAGAGTAGGTGATGATTATCAGGTCCACGAGATCAATGATATATGATATCAAGGGGAGCTATGCACGTGTATTTAGATAATGATTCCCTATGATGTTTTGATATTTTGGTGATGTTTATGTTACTGACAGTGTATCTAACAAATCAAAAATGAACAGGAACAAACATGTCACATTCAGGGGGAGTTGTAGTTATGAAAAATACACATTTTATATTTTTCACGCGGATCTTATGAAAGACTGTCACGTATATACATGGTTTTTGATCTAGACAACCGTGTATATTTCTCTATGATAAATAAAAAGTGGCACAAATTCAGGGGGAGCCTCTCATATGTTTTTATTAGTTTTTTATTGGCATTCTGACACTGACACTGGTTTACTACAAACTATTAATAATGACCTGGTGATGCTTAGGAATGATGTTGTTTCATGATGAGTTTATGAGTTGTTTCAAATCTTATATTGTTGCTGATGAAATGGTTCTTTGATGCATTTGTTGATTGGTGAGATGGGTATAATGTGATCAGAGTTGATGGTTTAGATTTGGCACAAGTTTAGGGGGAGCATCTACTATGCTTCTAATAGTTCATTGTTGGCATTATGGTTTCTTAAGCATTCCTTGTTGCATGATGATTTTTATGATGAGTACATATCATTTCTAATGTATGATTGTTGTTGTTGTTGATACTGAAGATATATATGTTGTTGTCATTATGTCATGAGTTATCAATGATGCATAAATTGCATGAGGTGAAGTCATGGATGATGCCTATATGTTGTTTGAGATGCATTTGGAAAAGTTGTTGTTGTCAAACATTGATAAAAAAGATACATATGTTATGTTCATTGAAGATGTTGGTTGATGATTATGTCGATCAATTCTATTTTGTCTTGTGATTTTGGAGGTACTCTTGGTTCTCACATATGTTGTATATGTTGATTATGGTGTAGTGATACAAGAGATTGATATTTCTTTGGTACCTGACAATTGTGGCTCTTCCTACAAATGGAAAGATCATGTTGACCTTGATGATATGAAGTCAAGAGGATGAGTTGCTGACAAAGATTTATTACACTATCTTAGGCATGTGTTAGATTTTCTTGGTGATGTTTGGAAGCACTACACATTTGGTCACATGTTGATGATATTGGAGAGATTGATAACTACATTGTCTTATCTTACATGTTGATGATGAGGATCTTCATGTTGTTGTTATCATATGTTTATGTTGTTGATTCATATAAGGTAAATGATGGTTGCTAATGAGTATTATGGTATTGATAACTCATGGTGGAGGTCCCTGTTTTTGGAATATGTCTCTTGATGTAAAGGTAATGAAAAATCATATGTTGTAATCATTGTAAAATTTAGTCATGTATGGACTATTGGGATCAAGCCATGCTATGTATATAATCCCATTATTTTGGGCAATTGATGTAAGTTTGGGTCAAATATGTAAACCCAGTATGTTGGGTGATTGATGTAAACATGGAAACATAGTCATTAGTGATAGGAAAAGTCGTATTTGGTTGAGTCATAAAGCCTTGTACTTTTATTGTATATCTTTAGAAGTTCCAACATAGGATCATGGGGAGCATAGTCAATATGCTAATTTCATGTTCATTAGATCATACCTACAACAATCATCACTACAAGGGAAGAACTTCATTCAGCCTCGGTCAACTCTTTTCCTTTGATGTGAAAGGGGGAGAGAAGCTTGGTGTGATTTTGTGTTTGCAGGTATTTATAGGTGGTGACTAAACACCAAAATGGTTTCCATCAAGTCCAAAGGGGGAGACTGTTGGCATTATGGCTAATGTGTTGTCCTTGATGGAAACCTGATTGATAAAGATGTACTTGATGTCAACACTGTGATAATACGATCTCATGAAGTTTGGTATAGATACTACAGAGGACATGGACATAGGAATGACAATTTAGTGATAGTTAGATGACAAAATTAAAATTTAAAGAAAGTATGAAACCAACTCAAGAAAAGATAGAAAAGATAGATCAATGCCTTAGAATTCAGCCTCTTCGAGGGGGCAACCTCCTTTACATTATATAAATGAACAATTCTTGGATGATTCAAATGACAAAACCTCCTTTCTATATATAGGAGTCTATGGAGTCACAATATAATCCAGCCGACCTAACAATAATAATATAAAGCCACAAAAATAACAATAGAGAGATTCTATGGGCACATTAATAACAATATGGGGGTAATGGGGGCACAACAATATAAATAAGGGGTATAACTACAATAGTAATGGGGTAATCACTAGTATTATAGGGACCCAACATACCCCTCTCCTTCAAAAAAGTGTTTTCCTCAACGCTTGAGTAGTTCAGGATACTTCTGCATAAAATTCTCATCCTCCCATGTGGAATCTTTAGCGGATAAGTTCTTCCACTTGATAAGGTACTCTGAAATTGATCGATTTCGTAGCTGTCGAGTTCTTGTTTCTATAACTGCTTCCGGTTCCAATATAATTTTTCCTTCCTCGTCAAGTTCTGGCAATATTGTTTGAACTGGGAGCTTGTCGCCTATAACCCTCTTTAAGCATGAAACATGGAAAACTGGGTGCAATCGAGAAGCTGCAGGAAGCTCCAATTTGTATGCCATAGTACCAATCTTTTGCAACACCTTGTATGGACCATAATACTTTGGTGATAACTTATTATCCTTCTTAGCTTGCTTGAGGGACATTTGCTTATATGGTTGTAGCTGTAGGAATACCCATCACCTACATCAAAACTTCTTTCACTGCGATGTTGATCTGCCTGTTGTTTCATTCTATTCTGTGCCAACACGAGGTTATCCTTTAAGAGTTGGAGGACTTGTTGTTGATGTTCGATGTGATGTTCCACTACCTGAACCTTAGAATTTTCTCTTAAATATGATGTGATGGATGGTGGTTGATACCCATAAAGTGCCATAAATGGGGTCATTTTTGTTGCTGTATGAAAGGAAGTGTTATACCACCATTCAGCCAGAGGCAACCATTTGACCCATTGTGTCTGTTTATCAGATACAAAGCAACGAAGATATCCTTCCAAACATTTGTTTACTATCTCAGTTTGCCCATCAGATTGAGGATGATAAGATGAGCTATGAGCTAACTGAGTACCAAGACAAGAAAATAATTGTGTCCAAAAATTTCCAGTGAAAATGGGATCTCTGTCACTTACAATAATCTTTGGGTTTCCATGTAGCTTTTGAATTGTTTCCATAAATGCAGTAGAAACTGTACTGGATTTAAATGGATGTGATAATGCACAAAAGTGTGCATACTTGGTAAGTCTGTCAACTACCACCATGATGACACTCTTTCCCTCAGACTTGGGTAAACCTGTGATAAAATCCATTGATACCTCCTCCCAACGTTGGCTTGGAATGGATAAAGGTTGTAATAGACCCGGTGTCTTAATTGTTTCAACTTTATTTTGTTGGCAAACCAAACATTCTGCCACAAACTTTTGAATATCTGATTTAAGGCCATCCCAAAAAAATTCCTTCTTAACCCTGTGGTAAGTTTTTAAAAATCCTGAGTGCCCTCCTAAGGGAGAAGTGTGCAATTCCATAAGAATCTTTTGTTTTAGCTGGGAATTCTTACAGAGGTATAAGCGATCTTTGTACCATAACGAATCATTTTTCCAGCTAAATGTATCAAGCGTACTGGAATCTTGTTGTAGCTTTCGAATAAGTGCCCACACTTCTTCGTCATTCTTCCATTCCTCCCTTGCTTCATTTATCCAATCTGGTTGGATGATAGAAATAGCGCACAACAATGCTTCCACATCCTCATCCTTCCTTGAGAGTGCATCTGCCACCACATTTTGCTTCCCTTTTTTGTAGATGATTTCAAAGTCATAACCCAACATCTTTGTGACCCACTTTTGTTGCTCTTCAGAGGATAATCTTTGTTCTAAAAAGTATTTAAGGCTATCATGATCCGTTTTTACCTTGAAGTGTCTTCCCATTAGGTAGGGTCGCCATTTCTTAAGTGCATGGAGTATTGCCAACATTTCCTTCTCATAAATAGCTTTGCTTAGAAACTTTCCCTTGATTGGACGACTTTCAAAAGGAATGGGTCTTTCATCTTGCATTAGAACAGCACCAATTCCATTTCCTGAAGCATCACATTCCACAATAAAGGTTTTTGTCAAGTCCGGTGTAGCTAAGACCGGTGCTTGGCACATTGCCTCTTTAAGATGTTCAAAGGCCTTTGTTGCTTCCAGAGTCCATGAAAATGCATCTTTCTTCAATAATGTCGTTAGAGGTGCTGCTATTCTCCCATAATTCTTAACAAACTTGCGATAATACCCTGTCAACCCAAGAAATCCGCGCAAATTCTTTATGGATGTGGGGATTTTCCATTCCTTAATGGCTTTAATTTTGTTAGGGTCTACCTTAACTCCTTCATGAGATACAATATGACCCAAATATTCCACCTCCTGGACTCCAAAGAAACATTTGGATCTTTTGGCATATAATTGTTTCTCTTTCAATAGTTGTAGCACCCTGTCAACATGTTCAACATGATCCTTCCAAGACTTGTTGTAGATAAGTATATCATCAAAAAATACTAACACAAATTTTCTAAGGAATGGTTTGAAAATTGAATTCATCAAACCTTGAAATGTTGAAGGTGCATTGGTAAGGCCAAAAGGCATGACCAAAAATTCATAATGACCCTCATGAGTTCTAAATGCCGTTTTCGGAATGTCTTCAATCTTCATTCTGATTTGATGATATCCTGAACGAAGATCCAACTTGGTGAAGTAAATTGATCCATGCAATTCATCCAGTAATTCATCAATGACAGGAATGGGGAACTTATCTTTAATAGTGAGCTTGTTGAGCTCCCTATAATCCGGACACATGTGCCATGATCCATCCTTCTTGTGCACCAATACTACTGGAGCACAGAAAGAACTTTGACTCGGTTGAATTATACCAGCCTCTAGCATTTCTGCAACCATACGTTCAAATTCACTTTTTTGGACATAGGGATATCTGTACGGCCTGATGTTTGGAGGAACACTTCCTGGAATCAGATGAATAGCATGATCATGATCACACATAGGTGGGAGACCTTTGGGAGTCTCAAATACCTTGGAATGATTGTCCAGGACTTTTTGGAGATCTGGAGAAATATATGATTCTAATGTGGAAACATCTAGCGAACATAATTGTGCAATTACACCCCTTTGCTCCTTTTTTAGAAGCTTTGTCATACCATTAGAGCTGATTATCTTTCCTGGTTTCCCTGCAATACCCCTTAATTCAACTTCCTTTCCTTCCACAGAAAATTTGATGAAAAGTTCTTGAAAATTAAAAGATATTGTACCCAAGGATTGTAGCCATTGGACTCCTAATACAACATCAACACCTCCCATTGGAATGGAAAGCATTGGGCTAGTCAATACATATTCTCCCATGGATAGCTTGATATTATGGCACTTTCCAGAGCAATTTATTGTTCCTCCATTTGCAATCATCACTTGACACTCTGGTGCTGGATATAGGAAGCAATTCAATTCTTTTGCTACCCTACAATGAATAAAATTGTGGGTGCTTCCTGAATCAATCAACACTATCACCTTTTTCTTCTTGATTTGTCCTTCTATCTTGATGGTTTGAGGAGTGGTAATTCCCGCCAATGCATTACAAGATATGGTCGGATTTATTTGTTCTTCATCTAGGCTTTGTTCCTGGAGCATATCCTGTTCTTTTGACCTTTCTTGCTCCTTTTCTTCTTCCTCTTCACAATCTATGTAGAATAATTTCTTCTTAGCACACTTATGACCTTTAGTGTATTTGCTATCACAACTATAACAAAGCCCTTTTGCTCTTTTTTCTTCCAATTGTTGTGGTGTCAACCTTATAGGTTGTGGAAGACTAGGGGCAACTACACTTCCGTCTTTATAGTTGTGAGTGGTATGCTTCCTGGTTGCCATAATTTTGCTTTCCATTTTTCTTGCTAACCTGAATGCCTTCTCTAATGAATCAGGTTCCCAAAGTCGAACATCATGTTGGATATTATCTTTTAAAGACCCTATGAACACATCAATCCTATGCTGCTCTGGAATATCTTTTACCCTTATGTTCAATTTTTGGAACTCCTCAATGTGCTCCATTATTGAACCCTTTTGTTTGAGACTTATCAATTGGCTAAAAAAAGTGTTGCTTTTTGTATCCTCATAATGTGCTATCAATTCTTCTGTAAAAATTGCCCAAGTGATAAATTGTTTACGAGAGCAAAGCCATTGATACCATACAAATTGATTTGGTTCCAAATATAAAGTTTCCATACGTACCTTTTGTGTGTTTTGCACATTATTGAGATCGAAGAACTGCTCCATCTGTAATATCCATGTGGCGGGATCCTTGCCATAAAACTTCCTCATATCGATTTTTGGAATATGGTGGGTCTTCGATCCAACATTAGAGTCTATGGAATCATGATTAACATTTCTTTTGTTCACATCATGAGTTTCCTTTACAACCTTTTCACCATTAGTAAGTATTTCTTGTAGAAAATTTGTCAAATCTGTCTTCAAATCTGCCATGTCTGTCTTCAAATTTGTCCTCAAATCTGTCTTCAGATCATCCATCTTAGCTTACATGCCCTTTATCTTAGATTCCACGCCATTTATCTTAGCATCTGTTAGCTTTTGTGAGCGTGACATTTGTTGCACTTGTTCTTGTAATTTTGATATATCATGTAGCATTTCTTCCTCTTCTTCATGAGTCATGCTAGAGATTTTAGGTTCCTTACTAGGTGTTTGCATTTTCTTTCCTCAGGGCATCAGTTACCGATAATAATGCTTTACTATGCCCTTTGAATTCCTTCAAACCAAGCTTATGCAAAAATAAAAAATAAAAACTACACACCTTTTTTTTACTTTGTAGAAGCCTGATATTGAATCTGATGTGTCTCTGTAATTTCGAATCATCCAGTTCTAAAATTCTGACCTGTAGTAGCCTTCTATGTCCTCTTTCCAATGCCACTAGTCTGAACCAAATTGGATTCTCCAAGAAAGAGTTATGCACAATCTCCCGCAGTGACCTGATTATAGACTAGTTCAGTAGAGCGAACTTGTATTAAGTGCCACGTGTCACTGTTTCAACCTTTGACTCTAAAAAATATATAAAAGAAAACTAAAGTCCATCCTCTTTCTGTACCTTCTTACGAAATTTCAATCCGATACTCAGAAAGAAAGTTATGACGATTTTCCCCAGGTCACCTGTTTTGAGTGTAATTCAAGAGTCTGCAAAAAGACCAACTTCCTGATATCATATCTCCGAAAATATAGCGCGCAAAGCTCTGAAATTTGGACCCAAGGTTCAGCACGATGTCTTCTCAAATGGTTTTTTTTGCGTCTTCTGAAACGTCACAGAAAAATAGTTATAGCGAAAATGCCACGATGACCTGTTTGGAGCAGCGAAACCCTAGAATCCAAAGCTCTGATACCAAATGTTATGAAACCAACTCAAGAAAAGATAGAAAAGATAGATCAACGCCTTAGAATTCAGCCTCTTCGAGGGGGCAACCTCCTTTACATTACATAAATGAACAATTCTTGGATGATTCAAATGACAAAACCTCCTTTCTATATATAGGAGTCTATGGAGTCACAATATAATCCAGCCGACCTAACAATAATAATATAAAGCCACAAAAATAACAATAGAGAGATTCTATGGGCACATTAATAACAATATGGGGGTAATGGGGGCACAACAATATAAATAAGGGGTATAACTACAATAGTAATGGGGTAATCACTAGTATTATAGGGACCCAACAAGCTTGGTGTGATTTTGTGTTTGCAGGTATTTATAGGTGGTGACTAAACACCAAAATGGTTTCCATCAAGTCCAAAGGGGGAGACTGTTGGCATTATGGCTAATGTGTTGTCCTTGATGGAAACCTGATTGATAAAGATGTACTTGATGTCAACACTGTGATAATACGATCTCATGAAGTTTGGTATAGATACTACAGAGGACATGGACATAGGAATGACAATTTAGTGATAGTTAGATGACAAAATTAAAATTTAAAGAAAGTATACGTAGTTCCTATGAAGAAGGGTCATGTACATATGCACGTCCTGTGAGTAAAATTCACGTACATAATATGAACCATTGTAATTTGGATACCAGGGGTCATTACCATGGTATTGGCCCATATTAATTGAAATGGAAACAATTATTTGATCCCATCAAAGATTACTAATGACATTGCCAAGGGATTTACCTAAGGTATTGACTAAGGCTATAACTATATAAGGAGATGGAGATCAAGGTGTTAAGGGTGCAAGTAATGAATGCGTGATCTGATTTGTAACAGGCATGCACTAGGGAGCAAGGAGAAGACTTAGATCTAAAAGATCTAAAGTATGTTGACATATATGATTTATTGATTTACTTAATGCAAATGTATAAGTAACTAACAATGATAGATATGTGGTTATAATGATGATGTGATCTAAATGAATTATTCATAAGTTTGTAGTTTTGACAATAAAGGTTGCAAAAACTGAAGGTATGTTTGTAGACAAAGTTTTCAGATATGTATGCATGTTTGTCTTTGGATGGTCACGTACATACACTGATCTGTCTCTATAGGGTCGCATATATATTTTGAGATACAGTCTTCAATATGTTGAGATTTTTACATGGGTGTTATGCATGGTAATCACATACATGCGCTGATATGCTTCATGGATGTTGTGTAAATGTTCTAGGGTTTGCAGTGCGGCTTGATGATGACATTTGATGAGTTCTTCTTTGTTTGTTATTATATGTCAATAATGTCTCTATCTTTATGATCTATGTCTGACAATGTTGAATGGGTTGAATATGGAATTTAATATTGATTAGTAATGATGCTATAGAATGGTGATCTGTGATTGGTTCAATGATATATGTATAGTTTAGTGGTTGATTTAGTGTTACAGTGATCCAGTAATTTAATAGTTAGTGATTTGAGATCTGTACATAGGTGTAATATAGAGGAATTGCGTATATACATGGGTATGCTTTAGAAAAATAGCATATACATTCTAAAGTAAATCTAATTAGGGTTTGTAGTGACAACACTTTTTTTCTATGATGGTTAATAATGTATGGCTTATTTATGAGTGTTTGGTATGATCTGGTTATGATGGTATATATATGTTATGGTTTGGTTTGATAGGGTTACAATAGTTGGTTGAGGTTTAGTTCCTTGATTGGTTTGTTGATGATACTATGATTTAGTTTGTTCTATGATTGTAGTTCAATTTCAATATTCATTTTGGTATTGAGCATAATGTTAGGTGTGGGTCCAGTTTGAAAATATGATGAAAGGTGGCCTATAGATTTGATGTTTTGAGTTTGGTGGATGCATAATGAAATATTATGAAACATGGTCCACAAGAGGTGTCGAGGGTTGGAGCCTTCAGTGAGGGAGTCAAAGCTTCCTTCCAGTGGTAGCTGGTAAATTTGTTCAGGGGGTAGGTGCTCCCTTCCGGTAGGAGCTGATAAACGAGATCAGGGGGTTGTAGCTCCCTTCTAGTGGGTGTTGGAGAATGAGTGGAGGTTGTAGCCTCCTGCAAGTGGGTTCGTGCGTACTGGTAAGAGTCTACGCCAGTACAAGATTGTAAGAATATTTTCTTTATACAATAAGAAATAAGACAAAGACGACGAAAACAATGGTTTTCTCCCACATTGGGTTTCCCCCTAAAAATCCTAGTGTTCTCATGTGTTGTTCTGTTGCTTATGTGTGATGATTTATTCTACCCTTTACTGCATACTTTATGTCTGAAGCAATTAATAATGCATTGGTTAAAGATAAAGATCTGATGGAACTTGTGAAGAATTGGTTAACTGGATATACATTGGAAAAGTATGCTCTAGGTTATCCACAGTAATATGTTCATTATGTCGACATTTCGAATCCCAAAGGGGATCCATCATCAGGACAGAAAATAGATTGAGAGAAGAATCCACCAAACAAAACAAATAAATACCTAATGGATGATAAATTCAAGTAGAAGTTGACTAATTCAAAAAACTAAACTACATATATTTTTCCTTTCAATTTATTTATTTATTTATTTATTTTTTTATTTTTTTCTAGTTTTAATTATTTTAATTAACCAAATATGTATTAGTGGATATACATTGTTTTCTTTCACTAAATTTGCGTACATATGGTTGAATAAAGAACATTAGCATACATAATTCAGAATAAGAAAATGAGAAGTTAAAGTGAGTTAAAAATATTGATTCACCCCGCCCAAGTATTTTTCCTAACATTATCTTCTTTCTTATTTGGACCCAATATATAGTATAACTCTAAACAAATGTATTTTATCTTTTGAAAATAGTCCCCACACTAGAAATGTGGCCTACAATATAAATTATATGATCTATTTTGTCATAGTCATCTTTGATAGGATGTCTCAAACATGAATTTTAAAGGAAGTAACATCTTTGATAGGATGTCTCAAACATGAATTTTAAAGGAAGTAACAAGTTTATGGATAAACGATTGGAAAAGGGCTACTCGAGATATATCATGCCAATCATGATATTTCACAAAATCTTTGTTTAATATTACTATAAAAGATTAGTACAATTTTTTTTTTTTAATTTTAAAATAAATCCTGGTAGGAGTTGTACCAAGGTATTTTGAGTTCATCAAGTAGCTTGAGGAAATGTTTAATATGGAAGGAGGTTCTCATAGAGATGCCAAATTCTCTCTATCTCGAAAATATGCTTTAGACATACAAGCATTCTCCTGCTAGAGGATTCTTAAACTGGTGATGTAATGCTCAATAAACAAGGCTCAAGAATTGGTCCAGAAAATAGTGAAACAATGGCTCCACTCTTCTCATACTTGTAGAGTTTCTACAATGATCTCAACTCATAAAACTTCCACTTAAGTCTCTGATCACCAAATGAGTCACGTCTTAAGAGAAGCAAACTCTTCATTGTTGGCTTTGTTACCACTCAAATTGTGTGTTCAGTTACCCCTTCTTTTAACAGGGGTACCTTTGGATTTTTTTTTTTCGCTTTCATTTGATGAATAGGGTTGGATACAAACAAGTAGCCTTACTCGGGGAAAAAACACAATTTCAATTGTAGCATTACATCATCAACCTATTTACCACTCTCTTATAAGCATAATAGGATCAAAATATCATCATTATTGGTGTGTATCTCTTGATTAAATATTTTGAGATTTATAGTGGCAACATCAAGTCATCATTTGTTTACAACATTATACGAATTTTTAAGGGAAGTATGGCAAGGGTGATTCATGCAGCCAATGTGGATGCTATTGCCAAGAATCTTAGGCTGGTAACTTCCTTTATCAAGTACAAATAGTATTTTTGTAGAGCCTGTTGTATTGATGAGTGAGCTAATATGTGATGACTATGATTGAAGAAATTCCAAGTGGATGCTAGTTCGAAGCCTTTTTTTTTGCAACTAGAAAGGAATCACTAGAAATTTAGATCCAAGGGACAATTAATACAGGGAAATCCTACTTAACCTATTCATTTGTATCTATTAATTATGAAAGGGATGTTCTTCATTATGAAGCAAATCGTCAAGGATGAGAATGAGGGCAAGCCTTCACATAATTGACATGTTGGCAAGAACAACACCCATTTGAATTGGTTAGTTGAGTATGAGAATAATATCGAGACTTTATTCAGACGTGGTAAGGCACAAGCTGCTCTAGGGTAGACTAATGATGCAAGAGAGGACTTTTAGGAGGTTAGGAAAATTTCTATTGAAGATAAGGCAATGATACAGTGATTGTATTATGGTGTTATATCTAAATGGCATGAGAGTTTAAGGGTCTACCCTAGTGATAATACAAGGAATCATTTAATAATACAACTTTAAATAATTGGTTATAGGGAGCATGCTACATCACTTTGGTCGGAACAGAGAAATGGATAAAGTTGTGCCCAAATATGGCACCAATTGCATAGCTCCTTAGGGGAATAAACCATTTGCTGCTTCCCAAGGAAAAAATATTGAATAAAGGAGTGTTGGTTTGTGCTTGACATATTGAACCCTTTGCAAAATTACGACTCGGATGTGGGTATGTGGTTCTAGTCCAAGAGATAATTCTCTTTTAAATATTTCCCACATTTATGATGGGGTATAGGAAATATGATAGATAAAAAGGAGGTGGCGATGACTCTGTTGAATTGAGGGTTATAGTTGTGAGGACTTGCTTACTTCTAATGGATTTCGATTGCTGGTTGAGGAGAAGTCTTCGAATACAAAATTGAGAGCAACAATGGTGTAAGAGCCAAGGACCTAGATAAAGAAGAAGTTGGGTAATCCCTTGCTCCCTTAGTGTTTATCTAATGAAGTGAGTGGACATATTGACCAAGATCATGCAACTCAAGTCGCTCTCCTAACACATGCATCCATTAAAGACTGAATTGTGTAAGGTGATGGTGTAAGGCTGTAAAACAAACCCTTTTTGGATGTTCGACAGGTTGCCAAGCTTGTGATCAAGATGCCACAACAATGAAGTTCACGTGTTTACATCTCGTTCCCTAAGCCTTTAGTTTTTAAAGCCATTCACACCATGGAACATGTATTTTGAATGTCTGTTCGCATTTTTGGATTGAGAAGATGGCTGATACTCTATATCACGTGGTCCTAGGAATGTGGTTTTATCTTAAGATGGGAGCGTGTGGTTTTCAAGCCATCCGTTGCATTTTTAGAAGGATATGGTCAAAGGTGTTGGATTAAATTAATTATCCATGAAATTCCTTTGAGGATTGACCCACTTTGTGGGGTCCATTATAATAAACTATTGAATGTATCATTGTTCATTAGACAAGGCCACTTTTCCTCTTATTTATTTTAGTATTTTAGTTAATTAGTTAGTTTTAGAAATTACTCTAGGTCCAAGTGATCTCATATACTATAAGGAAAATCACCTCCTCTTTTATATAAAGGAAGGATTTCCTAATTTTCAAACATGGTTGGATCGTGAGATTATTCCTATCTTTCGAGATTAATGAATACACCTTTTGAGAGTTTATTTTGTTAAGGCTTTTCCTAATGTGGTTTAAGTGTTTTTCTTTTTCTTGATATATGCCTTGATGCATTTTTTTTAATTGTTCTTGGTAATCAATAGTATATAAATTTAATATATTAATTACTATTTTGTTGATTATGGATATGTTGTGGCCACCAACAACCCCCCTCCTTCTTTAGTATTAGCAATAACACTGAACAAGTGGGGACCCTTAGTAAAAATTCAAAAAAATTTATAATTTTTTTTATATTATACTCCTTAAAAATACATCGCACGGAGAAGAGTAAAACATTTCTTTATGAGCACAATAAAAAAACTGCGAAGAAGCGACGCGAAATTCATCGCATCGCATACATTAAGAAGCGCCCATAAATGAAGATCTTAAAAAATCTCCGATGGCCGATATGCGACATCGCATATCGCAACATCGCATAAACAACACACAATAACTTAACAAATTGCAACGATCTGCGATCTTGCGATAAATGTGATGCTGCGATCTTGCGACAACACGATAACGCGATTCTGTGATAAACTGATCAGGAAACTCTGCGATGACACATCTTGATAATGCGATCCGCGATGCTGCGATACGAGTCACAGAAATCACCCATCGCAAATTTTCCTTGGTTCAGCATTCAAGAAAAGTTGTCCCTAAACCAAAAATTGGGCGCGCGCCTTAAAGGAAATTAATGAATGTACGCCAAAGTATTCATGAAGGACAATTTTGTGTTTTTCGAAGAGTCAGTTCACTATGGGTGTCATGATTTTATACATTCGTAGAGCTTAGAGCTTTCGTGTCAAAATTTATTATCATTACTCTTTTCCTTTGCGTGAACTGCAGGAATGACAAACAGGAAACAACATGAAGCAATGTGTAGGAAACATCTAAGGAAAAAGGGAAAGCATCAATGCTCGGAGAACAGAGAAGAGATGTCCTCATAAACGGATACCGCATGCAACAGAAACGCAGATTTCAGAGTATTACTGAACAAATGCTGATATCAATAGGCAATTCGACACTCAAGGTCAAAAGCTCACAAAAGCAGCATGTTTACAAAATTCTGAAGCTTATGCCCGGTAAAGGAAAAAGCGCTAAAGGCGGAAAACGCACCAGAAAGGCCCAGATCAAAGAACGGAGGCAGTTTTCAATGCGCGATTAGCGCCTAGCGCTAATCGCGCATCGCTAAGAAAATTGTTTAGAAAGTAAAGTCCCTAACTTGCTTAGTCATCCACGAGTCCGGAAACCGAGATAGCAAAAGCAGAAACAATTTGAGAGAAATTTGGGTTGTTACCAAGTATATACACAGTAAATTCACCCAGCCAGAGGATGATTCCCAAAAATATCTTCTAGTTTACTAAAAAAGTGGTGCCAGCACTTGCCATTTCTATTTGCGTAGCTCAAGCAAAAGCAGAAAACAACCAGCCGACTCTTCCCAGGCAAATGTTGAATGCTCGCAACATTAAGGAGCAAATGCAGAAATAGTTAGGAATTAGATTCAATTTTTAGAAATAAGTTTGCTTAGATAAAGGGCGGTCATTTAAACTGTATCCTAAATTTATGTAATTAAGTTATTTAGTTAGCAGTATTTAAACCCTTCTCATGCATTTAGAGAAGGGTCCAGAAATTTGTCAAAAACTTGTCCTCAGAACATGCACTTTTGCACCCTCAGAGGAGGTTTTGATGAATGAATGGATCAAGGTTTATTGATGTTTGCATTTGATATCTGCTACTGATGTTGCACTTCTGTACTCTTGGTAGATATTAGAACAAGGAGAGATAAATCATTGTTGCTTGAAGCTTATGAGTAGGACCAGTCATAAATGGTACTTTTATCTCTTGACCTTTTCTGCTTATATTCTTAAAGTGATATACAATTTTTAGTTGTTTATATGTTATTGCATGAATGTTTGAGTTACCATTTGGCACTTTTGTACAGTGGAGCCATTTGTTTATGTTTGATATATGAATAACTTATTATGCGATATGTTGTTCACAACTGTTTTGCCTAACTTTTTATGCAAAGTGGTTCATATTAATTGATTTCCATTCTTATGGTAGCTGAATGATCTTTATTACCAGTTATTATTTGAAATCTCTTTAGATCGCATAATAGAAGAAATACATCCCGGGTTAGCATAGATTAGATGTGTTGTTTTCATTAGATTACAATAGCATAGAATTAGATTAAAATAGCTTAGATTAGAACTCTTAGATCAGCATCATCCAACTCTGCACACACACACACCCTTAGATTGGGAAACTGGTCCCATTATCCCCAGTCGGACCCGCTATACCAAACGGATAAGGAGTTGCCAACCAAGGTCCAGACCGGGCGGGTATCCCCCTTGTTGTCGACCCGATTTTCAAGGCTTCAACATATTTGGCGCTAGAAGGAGGGCCTGAACTATGAATGGCACCTAAATCAAAATCTAAATACCATTCTGAGAGTAAATCGCCCTCATCATCTCCCCCGACTTCTCTAGTATATTTAAATCCAGAGTCAGAAGTCGCTCGAGTATCAATCGCTGCTACACACCCTGATATTTCAGACCAATCTACCATTAAACCTCCTGGAGTTGAATCTCTGATTCACAAACTTCAGGGATTTTCCATTTCTCCTCAGAGGTCTGATAAATCTCAAAGTAGTGTGACTTCGCAGTACAATCTTGCCCATCCCCTAACCAGGTTAAAGAGTGAAAAATTTGGCATCCAGCCAACTGAGTTGCCTCTTCCCACCAGGAAAAGAGCGAGGAAATCACCACAAGAGTCTGACAGTGAGACTCTTTCGTCTACATCGCCCATTTCAACTACCTCACCGCGAAGTCAACCACCCACACCTCCATTCCAAACCATCATCCATCTGTCTACCGGAACTCCCACAACCCCTCTTCAATCATCTACGATCATAGTATCCTCATCTTCCCAGCCACAGAGATCATCTTCTGCACTTTTCTCTACTAGCAGCTCAACAATGGCCCAGTCTCCATGGAACAACCCTGGGGCAGTTTTAATGCCTGCGCCCTTGAGTCAAATACCGGCCCATCCTGAGAAATGGCTGCCCAAATTCAATCCAGAAGCAGGCATGCTAGCAGAAGAACACATAAACAATTTCATGCTTTCTATCAATCTCAATGGAGTTACTAACGAAGATGCCGTTGTTCGGCTTTTTCCCTATACACTACAAGGGACAGCCAGGTCATGGTATTTTTCATTACCCTCCGGGTCTATCACAAGTTGGATATCTTCCAGAATCAATTCCTTATCATGTTTGGTGATGACAGATCAACAGCAACATTAATCAATGACCTATCCAATCTTAAGGCCCAAGCTAAAGAACCTATCAAAGATTTCGATTTACGGTTCAATAAAATTCTCAACAAAATTCCCACTGCTTCCCAACCCAGCGAAGAAGTACGATGTGAATGGTATATTACTGCTTTACCATCAAACATAGCAATCTTCGTGGATAGAGCAAATAAAACAACCTTAGTTGAAAACATGACAGAGGCGATAGTAGTAGAGAAACGTGTAATAGCCCTGGAAAAGAGATCCGCGATAGAGGAACGCAAGTCTAAAAAAGTCACCTTCAAGGAAGACTCCAAGAAGAAACAAACAAAAGACCCTTTCGATTTGGAAGGATTGCAGAAAGTATTAAAGACCATGTCTAATGAGATGGTTGACATAAAAAAACAAGTAGCAGAAACTTCTTTAAAAAAGCCCTACAGAGCTTTTAAAAGAGGTCCTTCAACGGATGCAAAACCACCCAATGCCATCTCCAATGCTGAAACTGAGGAAGAGGAAGAAGAATAAAGTGCCACTGAAGGGCAGACCGATGACGAAGAAGTTGTGGAATTACAAGGAATGTGGGATTTCATCCTCCCACAAGAAGAAGATCAAGAAGTATTTCCGGTTAGCACACGAAGCAAAAATCAGCTTGATCCTCCCCAAACTACCCCTAAGCAGAAGAGCGCAAGCCCTACAACAAAAGATAAAGTCGCAACAAAGAAAACAACCACTAAAGCGACTCAATCTAGCCCAGTCCAAGCAGATCAAACAACTCCATCAAAAACACTGATAGTGTCAGATGAGATGGAGTACAATATTATTGATGACATGAAAAAGACTAGGGCTAATATTACCCTTTATGAATTGAGCAAATTGAAGCATCAACAGAAGATAATGATGAAAGAATTACATGCCGTGCCTACTGTACCTTTGCCTACTGTTGTACTCTCTCAAGCTTCCCACAACATGGGAAGACCTCCAACTAACGCAATCAATAAGATTGATCCAAATGATATCGCCTTGATTGGAGGAAGATCAAGATCTCACACTCCCCCGTTTCTTCTCACTTATGAAATTTTCAATAAAAATGTGCACAATTGTTTGGTAGATTCTGGTGCTTCATCGAATATTTTACCCAGATCAATATGTGCTAAGTTAAATGTTCAACCACAAAAATCCGCAGTAGTTCAGCTTGATCGATCTCAAGTCGAAGTGATTGGTGAAATTAATCAAGTAACCATAAGATTGTCATCTAACCCGAAGGTATGTCAGGTTATTGACATTCTAGTGGCTGATATCCCAGAATTCTATGGCTTAATTCTTAGCAGGGATTGGTCCAAGAAACTCCATGGATACTTTGCAACCGACTGGTCGCACATGTGGTTACCCTACAACGGTAAACCAAATCAAATAAAGTTTGAACGAGAGTTACACCAGAAGTACATAGTAACGGAATTAGAGGGAGAAAATGAAGCAGTATCGTATAACAGCAGTATCATAGGCAATTACTCGGTAGATTCTTTTCTCGGTAATTTCAATGCTCACACATCACCTTACTTAGAAAATTCAGTTTTGTCCCAAGTCGAAATTTTTTCCCAAACTGATAGTTCAAAGTGTGTTAATTTTGTAGATGAACCTGTAAATACATCTTTGTTTTGGAAATTATATTTCGATGGCTCTAAATCTAACGAAGGAGCAGGAGCAGGATGCGTTCTGATTAGTCCAGAAGGAAACAAGACCATGCTTACGTGCAGACTCAAATTCAATTGCACAAACAATACAGCAGAATATGAGGCCTTGATGCAAGGCCTATACAAAGCAATTGGGTTAAACGTCAAGTATCTTCAAGTCTTCGGAGACTCTGAGATTATCGTCAAACAGGTACGTAACACTATACATTGCCTATCAGGTCATTTAAAACACTATCAATCTTTAGTACAAGATCTGACTGAGCATTTCATAGCATTTAATATTTCTTCAATCCCGAGACTCCAAAATGCAAGCGCAAACCTTTTGGCTAACGTAGCCTCTAGGCTTATTCCCTCCGAAGATTTTAGTCCAGATAGATTCTCAATAGAATTAATCTTTAGACCGTCCATCCCTGAAAACATTACAAATTGGAGAGTATTCAATGACGATCCTGATATTGTAAATTTCCTCACTTCTGAAGGATCCTACTCCAATCAGATAATTGACGAAGACCATCACGATCGACAAATACAAAAAAATAGCACTGATAATGCTATACCTAAATCGGTGGTTAAGTTAGAAGACTTATACGATTTAAAAAATCGGTTTAAAAGGTCTACCAATTCAAAGCTCTACAGTCCAACTCTGAACTACGAATTAGTAAACCTAGGAACCGATGATAAACCACAAAACGTTAATCTAAGCATCGACCTAGTCCCTGAAGAAAAACTAGTGTATATTCGTCTTTTGAGACAATATAAAAATGTTTTTGCCTGGAATTACGATGAGCTGAAGATGTACGACACTTCTATCATTCAGCATACTATTCCTATGATTGACAACGAAAAACCTGTCCAACAGAAACTGAGAAAGATCCACCCCAATTTAGAAAATCAGACAAAAGCTGAGCTAAATAAGTTATTAAAAGCCAGAATAATTTTCCCCATCAGACATTCCAAATGGGTCTCCAATATGGTACCCGTTAGAAAAAAAAACGGAGGTATTAGAATCTGTATCGATTTTCGGAATCTTAACAAAGCCTGTCAAAAAGACAATTTTCCTCTTCCACCTATGGAACAGATATTACAGGCAGTAGCAGGCTCAGAACTGATGTCTTTCTTGGATGGATTTTCAGGATATAATCAAGTGCTGGTGCATCCCGATGATCAGTTGAAAACCACATTCAGAACTAAATGGGGCATATATGCATATTGGAAGATGCCATTTGGTTTGATTAATGCCGGCGCTACATTTCAAAGAGCCATGGACATCGCATTTAAGAGTTTAGTCAATAAATCTGTAGTAATTTATTTGGATGATATAACAGTGTACTCCAAGAAGCGAAGCGACCATCTCAAAGATTTAAAACAAATCTTTCAACGATGTTTAAGGTATGGGATTTCACTTAACCCAAAGAAATCTTTTTTCGCATTAAGTGAAGGAAAACTTCTAGGATTCATAGTGTCAAAATCCGGTATTCACATTAATCCTGACAGAATCAAAGAAATCTCTGAAATATCTCTACCTCATAATAAAAAAGCCATGCAATCTTTCCTTGGTCAAATCAATTTTGTAAAGAGATTTGTCCCAGATTTTTCACGAATTGTGTCTCCTTTGCAAACCATGATTAAAAAGAATTCAAATTTTAAATGAGGTCAAGATGAACATGAGGCATTCAACCTGATTAAACAAGCTATTATTAATGCTCCATCTTTAGCAACCCCGAGTTTTTTAGAATCTTTTGTTTTATACACATTTGCCTCAGAGAAATCATATGCTACGATTCTAACTCAAGCAAATCAAGAAAAAGTGGAAGCTCCAATTGCGTTTTTTAGCTCAAATTTAGAAGGTGCCGAACTCAATTATTTAGACGTGGAAAAACAGGCCTATGCTGTTTTCAAAGCGGTCAAATATTTCAGACCTTTCTTACTTAAAACCCATACTAACATCATAGTACCGTTTCCAGCGGTAAGAAATCTTCTAGTACAGAAGGATATGGGCGAGAAAAGAGCAAATTGGATCACTGCTTTACAAGAATACGACCTTGAGATCAAACCAGCAAACATTGTAAGAGGTCAAGGCTTCTGTAAAATGTTGGCTGGAGCATCACAAATATCTGAAATTTCATCTGAAGAGATACAAATGTATGAGGTAATCCTAAACGATGCAGAATCATTGTATGCTGATATCATTTATTATCTTAAGAACGGGTATGCTCCATCACACCTGGCTCACACTAAGAAAAGAGCTCTGAGATTGAAAGCTAAACAATATCAGCTCATAAATGATATTCTTTTTAGAAAGAATTATGATTATGTTTTTCTTAGATGACTTGAAAAACTGAAGCTGAAAAAGTTTTGCAGGAACTCCACGATGGACCAGCAGGCGGACACTATGCTGGAGATGCTACTGCACATAAAATTTTACGTGCAGGATATTACTGGCCTACGCTGTTCAAAGATTCACACAGTCACGTGAGGAAATTTCAAGTCTGCCAAACTACTGCTGGAAGACAAAAGAAGTCGTCCCTGCCACTACAACCGGTAAACATCGAGCAACCATTCAGTCAGTGGGGCTTGGACCTAATAGGTGAGATCGTTCCTCACTCTTCTAAGCAGCATAGATACATCCTCACGGCAACAGATTATTTTACTAATTGGGTAGAAGCAGTTCCTCTCAAGACAGCTAATTCTGAAAATATTATCGAATTCATAGATCAATTTATAATCACTAGGTTTGGATTACCAACGACTTTAATGTTTGATAATGCATCATACTTTTCTGGAAATGCAATGACTGAGTTTGCACTTAAAAGAGGGTTCAAACTAAAATATTCGGCCAATTACTATTCGCAAGGTAATGGGTTAGCTGAGTCAACAAATAAAAACCTAATCAGGATTATTAAAAGAACAGTTGACCAGAACCAAAAGAATTGGCATAAAGCTTTGGTAAATGCTTTATGGGCAGATAGAATAACGAAAAAAGCTTCGATCGACACTTCCCCCTTTAATTTAGTTTATGGGAAAGAAGTGGTTCTTCCAACTCACTTAGTCATTCCCTCTTTGTCTTTAATACAATACATTGATGAAGTACCTACTTCCTCCATACAACTAAGACAAATGGAAATAATTAAATTAGAAGAGCAACGAGAACAAGCTAAGAAAACCCATGCTCATCATCAAGCGCTAATAAAATCCTCTTTTGATTCAAACATAATGACCAGAAAAAATTTTCAGATGGGAGATTTAGTTTTAAAATGGGATAAGGCTCATGAAGAAAAGGGCAAACATACAAAATTTCAAAAGATGTGGCTTGGTCCTTTTCAGATTGTTGAAGTCATAGGTCCATCAACGTTTGTCTTACAGGATTTAGCAGGTAGAAGGGATTCTTTGCCTGTTAATGGACAAATCCTTAAAATATATTTTCCATAGAAGATTATTCTTCTATTTTGTAGAATAGTTTTATTTTTCTTTTCTTTTTCATAATAAAACCAGTTGTAAATGGTTACTATCGGTATTCACGAAAAGACACCAATTCTCTTTCAGATTTTGAGCTTTTCGCTTGTATAAATAGAAAATTTTTGAAAATCTAATCTTTATTATTGACAGATACAGTTAAAAACTTTAGCCTAGATATGATACTAGTTTCAACTTCAAAAAATTTGATGAAAGCAACCTTTAGCGAAGAAATTGTTTTATATCAGCACAATGAAAGGTATCAATAAAAAAATAAAGATTCTCTGTAAAACTGCTGTTTTCAAACTCTATTATTGTCGTCCAGAGCTTTCTTAAGGAAAACAATGATTTCCTCCCTGTTAAAGAAAATCGCAACATTCAGAGGGACAATCCAAGAAACACTATATCTCAAAGAATAAGAGGTCTCATCACGAGCCGGCTTATCATGATCACAGATATTATAACTTTGCTGACTTTGCCAAACACTGTCCATCAAAACAAGGCAATGACTCAAGATTGTTGAAATCAAAAGACAAGGGGTCTCATCACGAGACAGCTTGTTCAGCAAAAGTGTAAATCAAGTGAGTGACTGTGTCATAATTTGGCTACCAAACCAAGACATTGTTCTTTAAGAATAAAAAAGGAAAAAGTGTCAATGTGGATTTTTCTTTGAAGGTTGTAGATAACCTTAAGCAGGAAAAAGGATCATTGCTGGGTAACAGGTAACCCTGTCGAGGCTATGGACGCCTGCTGGCAGTAGAGGCTCTACCTACGAAAAACGAGCATATTTTAAAGCTAGCACACAGAGGAGACTTTATTTTATCTTTACAAGACCAAGTAATGGCTGATATAAATACAAGGACAAGCCTGAGGAAGCAAACAATTAGAATAGAAAGAGGTTGAAACAAAATATCATTGATAGAATAAGGCATAATGTACTCTATCTGTCCATAACAAAGTTTAGATTTATGGGAATTTTTCTGTTTTGGAAGTTTAAAAAATTCAATAGAAAAGCAGAGATAACTGGTTCTTCCAAGTGAATCGCCATTGTTGTGGCCACCAACAACCCCCCTCCTTCTTTAGTATTAGCAATAACATTGAACAAGTGGGGACCCTTAGTAAAAATTCAAAAAAATTTATAAAATTTATTTGTATTATACTCCTTAAAAATACATCGCACGGAGAAGAGTAAAACATTTCTTTATGAGCACAATAAAAAACTGCGAAGAAGCGATGCAAAATTCATCGCATCGCATACATTAAGAAGCGCCCATAATTGAAGATCTTAAAAAATCTCCGATGGCCGATATGCGACATCGCATATCGCAACATCGCATAAACAACACACAATAACTTAACAAATTGCAACGATCTGCGATCTTGCGATAAATGTGATGTTGTGATCTTGCGACAACGCGATAACGCGATTCTGTGATAAACTGATCAGGAAACTCTGCGATGACACATCTTGATAATGCGATCCGCGATGCTGCGATGCGAGTCGCAGAAATCACCCATCGCAAATTTTCCTCGGCTCAGCATTCAAGAAAAGTTGTCCCTAAACCAAAAATTGGGCGCGCGCCTTAAAGGAAATTAATGAATGTACGCCAAAGTATTCATGAAGGACAGTTTTGTGTTTTTCGAAGAGTCAGTTCACTATGGGTGTCATGATTTTATACATTCGTAGAGCTTAGAGCTTTCGTGTCAAAATTTATTATCATTACTCTTTTCCTTTGCGTGAACTGCAGGAATGAAAAACAGGAAACAACATGAAGCAATGTGCAGGAAACATCTAAGGAAAAAGGGAAAGCGTCAATGCTCGGAGAACAGAGAAGAGATGTCCTCATAAACGGATACCGCATGCAACAGAAACGCAGATTTCAGAGTATTACTGAACAGATGCTGATATCAATAGGCGATTCGACACTCAAGGTCAAAAGCTCACAAAAGCAGCATGTTTACAAAATTCTGAAGCTTATGCCTGGTAAAGGAAAAAGCGCTAAAGGTGGAAAACGCACCAGAAAGGCCCAGATCAAAGAACGGAGGCAGTTTTCGATGCGCGATTAGCGCTAGGATTGCTAAGAAAATTGTTTAGAAAGCAAAGTCCCTAACTTGCTTAGTCATCCACGAGTCCGGAAACCGAGATAGCAAAAGCAGAAACAATTTGAGAGAAATTTGGGTTGTTACCAAGTATATACGCAATAAATTCACCCAGCCAGAGGATGATTCCCAAAAATATCTTCTAGTTTACTAAAAAAGTGGTGCCAGTGCTTTCCATTTCTATTTGCGTAGCTCAAGCAAAAGCAGAAAACAACTAGCCGACTCTTCCCAGGCAAATGTTGAATGCTCGCAACATTAAGGAGCAAATGCAGAAATAGTTAGGAATTAGATTCAATTTTTAGAAATAAGTTTGCTTAGATAAAGGGCGGTCATTTAAACCGTATCCTAAATTTATGTAATTAAGTTATTTAGTTAGCAGTATTTAAACCCTTCTCATGCATTTAGAGAAGGGTCCAGAAATTTGTCAAAAACTTGTCCTCAAAACATGCACTTTTGCACCCTCAGAGGAGGTTTTGATGAATGGATCAAGGTTTATTGATGTTTGCATTTGATATCTGCTACTGATGTTGCACTTCTGTACTCTTGGTAGATATTAGAACAAGGAGAGATAAATCATTGTTGCTTGAAGCTTATGAGTAGGACCAGTCATAAATGGTACTTTTATCTCTTGACCATTTCTGCTTATATTCTTAAAGTGATATACAGTTTTTAGTTGTTTATATGTTATTGCATGAATGTTTGAGTTACCATTTGGCACTTTTGTACGGTGGAGCCATTTGTTTATGTTTGATATATGAATAACTTATTATGCGATATGTTGTTCACAACTGTTTTGCCTAACTTTTTATGCAAAGTGGTTCATATTAATTGATTTCCATTCTTATGATAGCTGAATGATCTTTATTACCAGTTATTATTTGAAATCTCTTTAGATCACATAATAGAAGAAATACATCCCGGGTTAGCATAGATTAGATGTGTTGTTTTCATTAGATTACAATAGCATAGAATTAGATTAAAATAGCTTAGATTAGAACTCTTAGATCATCATCATCCAACTCTGCACACACACACACCCTTAGATTGGGAAACTGGTCCCATTATCCCCAGTTGGACTCGCTATACCAAACGGATAAGGAGCTTCCAACCAAGGTCCGGACCGGGCGGGTATCCCCCTTGTTGTCGACCCGATTTTCGGGGCTTCAACAGGATACCAAAATACAACTTTTTTAATTTAATAATCCCATTGGTGTCTCTTTGCACTTTTTGGGGAAATTGCTAGTAATATTTATTAATATTTTTGTTTCCAAAATAACAATAAGAATCGTGAAATTATAAAATTGTGTTATTTATTGATAAGGAGAATGAAGTCCAAGATGTTTAGATAGAACACATAGAGCCACTCGACCTTGGTAAATACACAAGAAATAAATATGATTAAGACAATTCAGGTGCATCACACTACCCACCCTAGCAACAACAAGTATTAGCACAACAACAATAATAGAAATTAGTATAGGGTAAATCAATTGGGATTACGCAACACTTAGGAAATACCAACCAGTCGACCCAACCATATTCGATAAATAAAACTCCAGTTTCAGGCTCAAGTCAAGAGGCAACACCCTACATCCACTCGACAACTTGAATCGACTTCACTAACATATGATCCAACGCATGCTTCATATGGTCAAGTATTTTAATTCCTCTCTAATATTTCTAAAAAGGCTTTGTTAAGTGGCAGAAGTCAAGGAAGATTGTCGTCACACTTCAACAAACGAAATAAAATGAATAAATTGTATGGACCAAATGCACACTTTTATCATGGAAAAACTGCAAATGGATTGTCCAAGCCAAAGTGAAGACCAACTAAGAACTTGATGCTCTATTACTAACAATCAATTGACCCCCACATAGTCATGTGGTTGGAATATAAAGAGTTTTACACTACAGAAGACAACAAATAAGTGGAATCTGTGAATCACTTATTTTTTGTAAGGAGAATAATGTAGATTTTTTTATGTAGATTCAACAACTCATGTTATATACTAAAACATAAGACAAGAATCTACTCTACTCTTCTCAGCAGAAACCAAAAATGATTGATGAAAACAATAAGAAGAAAGAGGAAGAATATCTATTGCACATAGCAAAATATTTCTCTAGGGAAATCAACTGCTCAAAACCCCAACTGTCTATATTGCATCAACCATAAGATCTGAGAGTAAAATACAATGCTTGTTCACACTAGAATAATCCCTGAACAAGTATGATATAACTCTTTGCCTGATAAGCTAGCTCAAGCCAACACTTAGCCAATTCTTCTGTCTGCCAAGCCCCTACTTACTTGCGCGATTCCTGAGAGAATCAACCCATACTTAATTGGTAAATCCTTCCTCCATAGTTGCGCAATCCAAATTTAGGTCCTCAACTGATTTCATGCACCATCTGTACAACTCGAAAAATTGTACAACTAATAGTACACTATCCCTACACTCTAGTATCAACTGGGTCTTCCTCTGAAATGACATGCATAAGTTATTATTGAGTGAATATTCAGTTAGCTGGTGTGGCACTGAGGATGCACTGACTCACTACTAAACCTCTACTAGTTCCTCCAACATTTTGAACTAGTTTAACTGACTATAACTCAGTTAGACTGAGTTATCTAATTACAACTCCAATAAACTCAATTTAGACCCATAAAATTTACGGATCACACTTACATGAATCTAGATAGACTTCCAACTTCGAAATTCCTAAGTCAATTAAATTAATTTAACGTAATTAACTATTTACAAGTTGCTACGAGAATAGAATTTGATTTTAATTCACAATTTAGTTCAAGGACAAATTAAATTGGAATTTATTGTTGCTATTTTAACACTCCCTCTCAACACAAAAGGGATTATCGGCTACCCCAATCCTGTCTTTGTGAAACTCAAATTTACAACTTGGCAATGCCTTTGTCAAGATATCTGCATCCTGCTCCTCTGTGGGAATGTACTCCAACAACATAATCCTCCTTTGCACACAATCTTGAAGATGATGATACCAAATATCAATATGCTTGGACTGATCATGCAAAACTATATTTTTAGAGAGTTTGATACAACTTTGATTATCACAGTAAATCACAGTTGGATCCATTTGCTGACCAAACAAACCAACCAAAATCTTCCTCATTTAGATGGCCTCACAAGCTACTTGACTGGCAGCCATGTACTCTGCCTTTGCTGAATTAAGTGCAACTGATCTCTGTTTCTTGTTGTACCAAGAAACAAATGTTGACCCAATACTGAGGATCCCTCCTAATGTGCTCTTCCTATCAGATGGAATCCCTACCCAATATTCATCTGAAGCCTTGAAGCTTCACTCCCTCTGTTTGTATGTACCACAATCCATACTGAGTAGTGCCTCTAAGGTATCTCAACACATGCTTGGTTGCCTTCCAATACATCTTGGTCAACCTAACCATCACTTGACTAAGTTGATTAACTGAATAGCACATGTTTAGTCGTGTGTTCACTAAATACATGAGTGAATGCACAAGCTGCCTGTAAACAGTAGCTTCCACTACTTCACCCGAAGTAGCATCCTCCTTCCTCCAGTTTCCTGCTAGAGGAGTCTCCATGGGTTCACTTCTCTCCATGTGGAACCTTTTCAGTATCTCATTGGCATACTCTCCCTGAGAGACAAAAAGTTCCCCATCATCTTGCCATACTTCCATGCCCAGAAAATAGTGCATAAGCCCCAAGTCCTTCATTTTGAACTCTCTTGCAAGATCCTCTTTGAAAGACTTGATCATCTTATAATCACCTATAAGAATCAAATCATCAACATATAAAAAAAAATCAACAATGTACCTTCCACCACAATATGGTACAGGTTCACATCTTCTTCACATTTGGTGAAGCCCAACCCGATGAAGTAGCTATAGATCTTGGTGTACCAAGCACGAGGTGCTTGATTTAGTCCATGAAAGGCTCGCTTGAGTCGACACACATGCGACTATCGGTCAAAGGTCTCCAAACCTTCAGGATGCTCAATATACACCTCTTCCTCAATCATGCCATTAAGGAAGGTTGTCTTTACATCCATCGGATGTATCTTCCAACCCATCTGTGCTGACAATGCCAATATGGATCTGATTGATGAGTACCTTGCAACAGGAGCAAAGATCTCATCCTAATTAATCCCCTCTACCTGAGAAAATCCTCGGACCACAAACCTGGCCTATTGGTTCTCCACACCACCATCTGCTGCTTTCTTTACCTTGTAAAGCCATTGGGAACTCACCACTGACTTGTCTTCCAGTCTTGGGACCACATCCCAAACATTATTCCTGACAATGGAGTCATACTCCTCAACCATGGCATCAACCCAAACCGGTTGCTGCACTGCCTCCTCAAAATAAGATGGCTCTATCTCAACACATCCACTCATAAGAGCCATGTATCTAGTGTACCTCTAAGGTGACCTCCTTGGCTTGCATTATGAGGTGGGTTCTCCCACTTTCTCTCTCGCATCCTATAATAACCTGTCAGCCTCTCTAGTGCACTTTCTCCCATCTCTGGAAGACTCTTCCTGAGTGGATGTATCCACTCCTGGATCCTCTACATGTGGTTTCTCCACATCAATCTGAGGCTCCACCTTAGGAGCTAAAATCTCCTCAACCATATGTAGTTGAAGCTCCCTCTCAATGGAACATCTCATGGTTTTATCTTCATTGAATTTGACATCCCTGTGAGCCACTATCATCCTACTAGTAGGCAGGTATATCAGATAGTTGTGATGTGTATCAATGTACCCCGTAAATATCCCCAACGCTGCGATCGGTTCATGCTTCTTTTGTGCATCTTTGGTCACATGGAAATATATCGATGAGTCAAAAATCCTGAAGTGACCCACATCTAGTCTCTTCCTTGAGAAAGCCTCCTTTGGTGTACTCATCCCAAGAATCCGATGAGGGCTTATGTTATGCAAATAAACAATTTTGTTTCATGCCTCAGCCGACAAATGTAGTGGCAGGTCCTCATCATGAAACATCACCTGTGCTGCCCCTACAATGCTTCTATTCTTCCTTTCAACCACCCCACTCTATTGTGGTTTATGGGGTGTTGTCAACTCTCATTTAATGCCTTCTTTGGCACAAAATTTCTTAAACTCATTTGACACATAATATCCACCATTATCACTCTTGAGAGCTTTAACCTTCCTGATAGTATATTTCTTGACCAATGCTTTAAATTCACAAAACTTTGCAAAAGTATGATCTTTCTTCTGCATGAAACATTTACGAGAAAAATCATCAACAAATATAACATAATACCTATGCTTGTTCGTGAATGCTATCGAGAATGGTCCACACACATCTAAATGGATTCGATCTAGGATCACATGTGCTCAAATATCTTTGTCGTGAAAGGAAACTCTGGTGAATTTTCCCAAAGTACACTCTTTGCATGTGTCAACTTTCTCTTGTGTACCTTTGGGAAGACTGATAGAAATATGCTGCATGATTTTCAAAGCGCCATGATGCAAGTGACCCAACTGCTTGTGCCACAACTCACCGATGTCTGGGCTCTACACCTTCTTTGTTTTCGTGCTTAAGGAAGCACAATATTCCACCTCCAACTCATAGAGATTATTCACCCGAATCCCTATCATCTTTAATTGTCTTGTGGCTATGTGACGAAGGAATGCCTTTCCCTTACTAAAGATGACATCATAGCCTTTATCCTCCAACATGGAAACATATACCAAGTTCTTCTTCAAACCAAGAACATACATAACATCTCACAAAGTGAGGGGAGCACCTGAATCCTTCTGAAAGGTAACTGTACCCAACTCGATAGCACCATACCTCCCGTCATCACACATCTCAATATGCATACACAGATCCTTCTCCTCCAAGTCACTGAAGAGCTCCTTGTTACCATTCACTTGGAAATAAGCTTCACTGTCTAGGTACCATACACTACCCATCATCGATGACACCATGCATGCGATAAGGGTAAAGTCCAATTCGAATTTGTAACAAAATGTCGTAGATCGTGACAATGAAATCAATTGACTTTTGACATGTCCTTCTTCTTGCCTCCATGACAAGAATCTAATTTGGAATGGGATGCCTTCCCCTTCCCTTTCTTTGCCTTACCCTCTAAGGCACAATTTTCCTCATCATCAGTCTTTGATGAGGATCCGCCTCTGGTGTTCCTCTAAATCTCTTCTTGTACAAAATCCAACCACAGTTGTTTGCAATCTGGAAGCTTTTCCCTCCCATTGACAGAGTCCTGGTAACTATTCCAACTCTTGGGGAGTCCTAGAAGGCCTAGGCTCACCATATCATCCTTGACAATAGTAATCCCAACACTTCCAAGCTCATCATGACAATGAGTGAACTTGGTCAAGTATTTTGGAATAGAGTTGCCCTTCTCCATCTTGATATTTATGAGTTTTTCCTTTAGCGCCAACTTCCTATGGGCATTGTTATTTTCAAACAGGTTCGTCAATGCCTTTCACATTGAGTATGGAGTTTCCTTGCCTTGGACACTCGAGACAATGTGATATCGAACTCCCTCTAGGATAATCTACCTTGTCTTTCCCACACACTTTCTCCATTTAGCCAGCTCTTGAGCATTCAATGCTAGAGGCTTAAGAATGCCTTGATAAATGAATTCCTTGAAGCCATTGTCTTCTAGCACTGCTTCCATCCTGTCCTTCCATGCTATGTAATTCAAACTGCCTTCCAAGGCATACTCAATTTACAACCTATAGAAAGACATATTTCTGATCTAAAGTATGAACTACAAATTCGATTTTCACTTGCACAACAAATTCGAAATCTCCTCTTCTATATTGTCTTTAGCTCCGATACCATGTAGAAATTTCTACAAATCTAGCTCTGATACCATGTGGATTTTTCTGTAGATTCAACAACTCATGTGATATACTAAAACATAATACAAGAATCTACTGTACTCTTCTAAGTGGAAACCAAAAATGATCGATGAAAATAGGGGAAAGAAACATAACACAATATTTCTCTTGGGAAAGAAACTACTCAAAACCCTAACTATCTATATTGCATTAACTAGAAGTTCTAAGAATAAAATATAATGCTTGTTCACACTAGAAAAATCCTTGCACAAGTATAATCTAACTCTCTGCCTCACAAGCCATCTTAAGGCAACACTTAGCCAATTTTGCTACCTGCCAAGCCCCTACATCCTTGTGCAATTCTTGAGAGAATCAACCCATATTTAATTGGGAAATCCTTCCTCCATAGCTACATAATCCAAAATTAGGTCCTCAACTGATTCCATGAACCATTTGTACAACTTGGAAAAGTATACAACTGATAGTACACAGTCCCTGCACTCTAGTCTCAATTGGGTCTTCCTCTGAATTGGCATGCATGAGTTATTATTTAGTGAATATTCAGTTAGATGGTGTGGCACTTAGGATGCACTGGTGCACTGACTCACTAACAAACCTCTACTAGTTCCTCCAACAGTTAGAACTAGTTTAAGTGACTATAACTCAGTTAGATTGAGTTATCTAATTACAAATCCAATAAACTCAATCTGGACCCCTCAAATTTAGGGATCACACTTGCATAACTCCATATAGACTTCCAACTTCGAAATTCCTATGTCAATTAAGTCAATTTAAATGATTAACTATTTACAAGTTGCTATGAGAATAGAATTCGATTTTAATTCACAATTTAATTCAAGGACAAATTGAATTGGAATTCGTGTTTCTATTCTAACAAATAATGATTCATATCAAAATAAGTCAAGAATGGTAATGTAGTGGATCCCTTACCAACTTTAGATCATAATGAAATCGCATGGAGACCACGATCCATTAGAGAGGTACAAAAATAGTACGAGGCTATTTTTGAAGCATTTTTTCCTTGTTAAACGCACCAAATTTGAACTTGTTGACTTGGAACTTTGGCCAATGAACAACATATCCCTCGATCAACCTGGAACTACTTTGATGAACATGAAAGCATTTTGATGGATCTAGGAAGAAAATCCATGTTGTTATTTTTCCTCTAGGAGTGTGCATGCATGGTAACCATGGAGGTAGGTTATGAGATCCTTGTGTGGGTCATAAGACTTGGTTAGAAAACCATTGGTGGAAAATAAACTATTAATCCCTTTCATTCATTAAAAACGATGAAAAAACCAATAATTAACAACAATTTACCTTGTAGTCCTTTAAGTGACATTCTCCATTGAGAATATGTAAAATAGAATAGAAATTGAGTGAAAAGGAGTTAACTGGTAATAAGAATGACATCAATTTGAATCCTTGGTAGGGTATTGAGATCCCGTCTCATGTTTTTGAAATGGGATCTTGCTTATTTTTTTTTATTTGGATTTGAAATCTTGCCTCGTTCTTTGGAGCTGACATGATGTGAATCTCTTTGAATTTTGTGTATTAGAAGCTCATAATATGTTTAAAGTGGTGTAATGCCCAATTGAGTAGGCGCGACAATCCTTAAGTGAGATCACACTTAGTAGTACATTTATGGTGGTGAATGAAATGATTGACTTTTTTATATGCATTCACCACTCAATGTATGATGTGACTGAAAAAGAACCGACCCTTTCGGTAAAGTTGTCTCATCCAAGAATGGTTCATGAAGGATCACCTTATTCAAAAGGAGGAATAGAGGAGGGGGGATTTTGAGACCTCATTTTGTACCATTGAAACTTTGTTTTTTGTTTGGGCCATTGAAAATTGAGTAGCACTAGATTAGGGTGTGGGTTTAGTTAATCTATTATAATCTTTCTTGTATAAGGTGTACAATCTAGAGGAAAGTAAGTGTTTTTTTACATCTATGTTTTATTCTTTAGTTGGTGAAGGTAGACATGAAGATTTTTCAAATTAATATGATCTGTAGTGGAAATGTAATGAATGGACTAAATTTGATGCTTTTCTAATCTAAGGGATCAAAAATATGATAAAAAAATGAAAGTACTTAAATTCTCCCAAAATCAACGCCAAATTGAAGATCTCATCGTTTAGATTCCAATGACCCTTGGATTGCATCAATCCAAAATTGTACGAGGAATTTATTGCGTTCAGTGTACGATTTCCATGTGGTAGTTCGTATAATGATGTCGCGCTGACATCAACAAAATGACTGGGTGGTACAATGTTTGGACATGTCAATCTCAAGCTGAAACGTGGCATCTAATGGTTGGACAATGGTAAGAGAGTACAATTTGGACAAGTGGGCCAATCGTTGGGTGACACATGGCCCAATCATGCAGTGCCATGTGGCACCCTAGGTTGGACCAAAATTAGTCGGGGTCGATCGATCAACGCTCTGTGGGGATCGAACTTGTAATCTCCCACAAGCCAATATAGTACTTTATGATTACATCACATTTACCTCTTGTTAAATGTGGTGGGAAAACTCATATTTAAGGTTTATTGTTTTGGTATTTGGGGGGAGGTTTGAGCCAGCTGGGGCATCTGATCAGAGACCAACCCTTGGTCATTTTATTATATCGTGACCATGGTGTAAGGCAAAAAGGGCGGGGCGTGTGGCACCATGCCCACACCCCAGCCCTTGGTTCCATTTTGTTTGCGTGACTGCCAACGAGAGTCAAAGAGGGGTAGAGCACATGGCACCTTGCTTGTGCCCCAACCCATGATTCCATTAACAGACAGGTGACCAGGAGCGGGGCCGAGAGCCGTGTGGCTTATGGCCCACGCCCCACAGTCATATTTACTTCGATGTGACCAACCGAAGGCAGAAAAATAGGGGAGTGACCCATTTTATTTTGATAATCATTCTAAAAATCACACCTAACATAAAGGGAATCATGGGTCAAACTTGCCACTTGCGGTGGCTCAAATTTCACCTTAAAAGTCCGCCAAAAACCAGTTTCGACGCCAATTTTGCAGGGATGACGAATTTGCAAAACAATTAGTAGGAAAATGGAGAAAGATGCCTAACTGTCCATTTGTTAGCCTTTTTGAGCCCAAGAAGAACCTACACATGAGTTTTTGGGTGTTCTGGACACAATGGCAGTGTTATTTTTGCAATTTGAGCATTTTATGTTGATTTAATTTCAAAATTTAGCATATAATATATAGGCCCAACATTAGAAGTTAGACCCAGAGACATATCCCAAGAGCTGTGACCTCCATCATCAAATTGTTGTGTTGTGATGTTGTTTAGTGTCCATTTTTAACTGTTAAAATCTGAAAATTTTAACTTAGTTTGTGTACGTTTTCAATTTCAATCCATTTCATAAGACATAAAATATCTTGAAAAACTTTACATGAAACCTTCAATTTTAATTTCAGATTAATTTGGTATCATAGCATGGTTCTTGTGAAGGTTTGAAAGCTTTTGCATGTGTTTTTCTTGAATGATTACAATGTCTAAATTTAAAAGAGGAGAAGGAGTGCTTGAAGAACCAAACCCTCAAATTGGCTCAAAGAGGCCACAAACTCCACAAGTCATGGCACATGAAGAAGGACAAGAACTGATGTTTGAGGATAAGAGAGATTTTAAAAAGGCTTTATATGATATGTATGAGATGGTGAAAGTGTTGTACAATGAGAGGACAAAAAGGATGCAATGAGAAACTTCTAATAAACCAAAAGGTAATGGCGGTGATGGGAGAAAGCCTCCAAATCCACCTCCTTCACCTCATTCCTCATCTCCTTCATCTCATAAACCTACTCCTCCATAAACCTACTCCTCCTCCATCTCAAAAAGGACATGCTAACTCTCCTTTGATTAAGCTTGATGTCAAGTTTGAATTACATATGTACAATGGGGAAGTAAATCCTAAAAAGTTGGATAATTGGGTTTGTCAAATTGAAGTCTATTGCAAGATTCAAAAGATTGATGATGATGTCACAAAGATCCAACTTGCTTCTCTTCATTTGGAAGGTGCAACTCGCATCTGGTGGGAGCCAAAACTCAAGAATATTTGAAGAAAAGTGCTAAAATTATCTCTTCTTGGAATGATTTTATAGTTGCATTAAGAAGACAATTTTATCCATTATATTACATGCAAAAATAAATTATGGATTTGAAAAATTTTAGACAAGCTAAAGGTCAGAGTGTTCAAAGTTACACACAAGAATTTATAAGAATATATTTAATATTGGGTGTTTATTTATCTTCACAAGATACTATCCTTAAATATATAGGTGGATTATATAACTATTTGAGACATACTATACTTATGTTTAATCCCATCAAACTAGATGAAGTTTGTATTCAAGCCGCTCATTTAGAATCAAGAGGCAAGAATGTTCCTCAAGAGACTAGTAATAAACCTTCTAAATATTGAGACAAAGGAAAGGAAAAAATAATGCTACTGTCAAGAAAGAGGGAGAGAAAATTGCATATAAACATTGTTCAAAAGAAGGCCATGATGAAGACCACTATTGGAAATCACATCCAGAAATGAGACCAAAGAAGTTAAATAACAAGGAGAAACAAAATAGTGTTGCTACAACTCAACGAGATCTACGATTTGATTTAGGTGATGAAACCAGAGTCATAGCCATAGGAATGAAAGATATAACTTCTAATGCAAGTATTGTTCTTCTAGTAAGCCTATTTAATCTCAAAATGATAAAGAAGGAAGTGAGATTTTCCATATTAGGGTCATTACAAAAATACAAAAGTTGATACATTTTTTGATAGTGGATCCCAAGTCAATCTTATCTTTGAAGAAATTACCAAGAAAATTAATTTAGAAACTACATACTAAACCTTACCCTTTGGGTTGGGTATGTGATGATTCCAAATTACAAGTGACAAGCAAAATTTAAACTCAAATTCGCCATCACTTCTAATTTTATAGATGAGGTAGAGCTTGATGTTGTACCACTTGATATTTGTGTATTGTTATAGGGGGTCCATACTTGTATGACCAAAAATACATATTCTATTGTCATGAGAATAAATATCATCTTTTTAAAGATGGATTTGAGTATATTGTTAGAGCACATCGCAAGAAGATGAGCTTATCTCTTGTTAGTGCTAGTCAGATGAAAAGAATTGTAAATGCTAGTAAGAATTTTGTGTTATTGATGATTAAAGCTGAAGATACTGCTGAATCCGAATCTTTCACAAGATGTGATTCTAAAATCAAGCTTAAATTGGTTGAAGTTGTTAACACTTATGACAATATGTTTTAGGAACCTGAAGGGTTACCTCCAAAAATAAGAATCCAACATGAGATTCATTTGTAGCAGGATGCATCACTTCCAAATATTGGTATGTATAGAATGTTAGTTTTGGAGAATGCAAAGATGAAGAAGAAAATTCAAGAGATGCTTGACAAAGGGGTCATCAGGCCTAACACATATCCTTTGTGGATCTCCTATTGTCTTGGTTCGAAAGAAAGATGGTACATGGCACATGTGTGTGGATTTTTGAGCTTTGAACAAGATTGCAGTAAAGAGTCACTATCCTCTTCATCGCATTTTTGATTTGCTAGATCAACTAAAGGAATTTTTTTAGTTTACTAAGTTAGATTTGAGAGGCGGTTATCATCAGATAAGGATTGCAAGATGATATTTGGAAAAATGTTTCAAAACAAAACAAGGTTTGTTTGAATGGTTAGTTATGTTGTTTGAGCTTTGGAATGCACTTGCCACATTAATGAGAATTACGAATGTGTTGCAACCAATCCTTGATGATTTTTTCATAGTCTATTTAGATGATATTCTTATTTTCAATAAGACTTGTGAAGAGAATGTCAAGCATGTGAAACAAGTTCTAGATGCCTTGAAAAAGGAAAAGTTGTATTTGAAGATGTCTAAATGTGAATTTGGAAAAACCTCTTTGGTTTATTTGGGTCATATTGTAGGAGGGGGCGAATTGAAGATCTATCCCTCAAAAGTTGATGTTGTTGTGAATTTTCCTAAACCCAACAATGTAATAGAAGTTAGGAGCTTTTTTGGAGCAACCCAATATTGGAGAAAAATTACTGCTAACTTCTCACTCATTGCAACACCATTACATGCTTTGACAAGTGTGAAACATGTCTTTCAATGGGGAGGAAAACAAGGCTTCAACACCTTGAAAGAGAAAATTAGTACAACACTAGCTCTAGCACTTCCAGATCTTAAGCAGCCATTTGAAATTCAAACCGATGTAAGAAACTCTGCTATGGGAGCAGTTTTGATGCATAATGGTAAGCCAATATGTTATCATTCTAAAAACTTTACTAATGTAAGAATTAACTGTCTACCTTATGATAAAGAGTTGTATGCTTTGGTACAAAGCGCGAAGAAATGGTAGCATTATTTGATGGGTAAAGAAACAATAATTCATACTAACCATCAACCTTTGCAATATTTACAATCACAAACCAAGCGATAATAATCTAGACATTTCAGGTGGATGGGATTCCTACAACAATTTCATTTGGTAATAAGGTATAAGAAAGGTATGTACAATAAAGTTGTAGGTATGTTATCAAGGCATATTATTAATGCTTATGTTATTCTTAAGCATAACACAATCATGCGTGAAAGTTATATTGAACAATATGTTGAAGATGAATATTTTAAAGATGTTTATGCAACTTTGAGTCAAGAAAATCAAGTTGAAGAGTTGGATTATCATATTCATAACAAGTTGCTGTATCATATTGGAAAGTTATGTGTTCTACACGGTGAAAGAGCCAATGTCATAAGGGAAGTCCACACTTCTCTTATTGTTGGCCACTTTCGTGTAGGAAAAACAATTGTCAAATTCATAAGTATTGTTATTGGCCTCACATGAATGAAACTATTGTAAGATATGTGAAAGGATGTTGCATATGTGCTACTAGCAAGCCAATTAATAGGAAATTGGGTTTGTACAATCCACTTCCTATTCCTTCTCGCCCTTGGGAAAGTATCTATATGGATTTTTTTGCGGGACTACCAATGTCTAGGAAAGGTCATGATTATCTATATATTGTTGTGGATCGTTTAAGCAAAATGAGCGTGTTGATGCCATGTAATAAATAGGTTACAAATGAAAATACCACAAATATGTTCTTCCAAAATGTATGGGTTAACTTTGGGTTACCCACTTCTATTATTTCTAATTGAGATTCTGGATTTTTCAGGAAGTTTTGGTCAAGTTTATGGGAACTCATAGACACAAAGTTAAAGAAGAGCACAACATTTCATCCAAAAACTGATGGCCAAACAGAAGTAGTGAATATAATAGTAGTGGATCTCTTTCAAGGATATTGTGGTAAGCATCCTAAACTTTCAGATGAGCATTTTCATTACATCCAGGATGCCTAAAATCGTGCCAAGCATTCATCTACACAACTATCTCCATTTGAAGTTTGTTTGGGTTATTTTCAAAAGTCTCCTTTGGATATCTTCTTTGGTAAAAATATTGAAGTAGATGGACATAGTGATGTGGAAAAAGCCAATCATTTCATTGGACAAATTTAGCTAGTGCATCAAAGGGTACAAGAATAGCTGGAGAAAAGAAAATCCAAGTACAAAGCAAGACATGATAAGCATCAGGTTGATCATGATTTCCAAGTGGGAGATCAAGTTTGGTTGTACATAATCAAGGAAAGACTAAAAGGTGAAGGTAAAAATCTCGTGACAATCAGATATGGTCCTTTCAAAATCTTGGCTAAGATTGGTAATAACACTTTCCGATTAGATTTTCCACCTTACATGCAAATTTATTTCGTTGTGAATGTGGGAAATTTGAGATTGTATGAGCCTCCAAAGAATGATGATCAAGAAGAGAGTGTTCAGATTCCATATATAAAAGATTTTTCTCCTGAATATTTAAAGGAGTTGTAGGAAGACTAAATTCTTAACATGCAAATAAGAACTTCATGTAGAGGCAATGTGGAGTATCTTTGAGTGGGGCTCAAAGGTATCAATCCAAACAAAGAAAGGTGGATAGAGATCGAGAAAGTGAGGGAGTTGTACCCTCACTTACTTGCTGAGTAAAAACAGACTTTTGGTGGTCCAAAAGCTTCCAATGGGGAGGAATGATCCAGGGGATAAAAAATATGCTCAAAAATGAAAGTGCTCAAATTCTCCCAAAACTGGTGCCAAATCATAGATCTCGCCATTTTGATTCCAACAATTCTTAGATCGCCTCAATCCGACATTGTGTAAGTTATCATGTTCTGAAGTTTTTGGCAAACAAATAAAAAGTCAACTTGTAGGGTTGATTGGAAAATGTATGATTGCCACATGGTAGTCTTTATGATGACATCATGTTGATGTCAATAGGTTGACTAGGCAGTATGGTTTTCAAATGGGCCAATCTTGAGCTAACACGTGGCATCTAATGGTTGGACAATGGTAAGTCAGTACGGTTTGGACAAGTGGGCCAATAGATGGGTGTCACGTGGCCCAATCACGCGGTGCAATGTGGCACCCCGGGTTGGATCAAAATTGGTTGAGGTCGACCGATCAACATTCCACAGGGATTGAACTCGCAACCTCTCACAAGCCAATGAAGCGCTTTACCATTACATCATGTGTGCCTCTTGTTAAATGTGGTGGGAAGACTCATATTTGAGGTTTATTATTTTGGTAGTTGGGGGGAGGGTCGGGTCAACAGGCATGCCTGACCGGCCCAACGCTAGGTCATATTATTATACCGTGACCATGGCATAAGATGCAAAGGGCAGGGCATGTGGCACCATGCCGGAGCACCAACGCTTGGTTCTGTTTTGTTTACATCACCACCAATGAGAGTTTAGGAGGGGTGGGGTACATGGCACCTTGTCCGTTCCCCAAACCAAGATTCCTTTAATAAATAGATGGGTCCTACCCCACGGTCATATTTACCACCATGTGATTGATCAAAGGTGAAAAAATAGGGGCGCAAACTGTTTTATTTTATTAACAGTTCTAAAAATCGCACCCGACACGGCGGGAACCATGTGTCAAACCTGCCACCTGTGGTGGCTAAAATTTCACCTTCCAAGTCTAATAAAGACTAGTTTCGTTGCCAGTTTTGAAAGGAGGACAAATTTGTAGAATAGTTAGCAGGAAAATGGAGAAAGAGGCCTAGCTTGGCCATTTTCCAGCCTTTTTGAGCCCAAGAAGAGCCTACACAGGGGTTTTTGGGTGTTTTGGACACAATAGTAGTGTATTTTTGTCATTTAAGCAATGTATGTTGATTTGATTTTAAATTTGAGTATATAATATAAAGGGACACCATTGGAAGTTGGACCCGGAGATGTAGCCAAGGAGGGGTAAACTATGTCATCAAATGTTGAATATGCAACAAGAGAATCCTGATTTAATTTTCCCTTGAATTAAATTAGGAGAAAAATTGTAATTCCACATCACAAGACAACTTGTACAAGTTAAATAAGTCAATTTGACTTATTTGGATCAATTAATTTGAGTTGAGGGTCTAACATGAGTCATGTAGAGTGTCTCCTACTTTATAGGAGCCCTGGTTTAGTTTATTTTGAATTTTAATTAATTAATCCAATTTAGCTAAGTTAAAGTCAGTTAAAATAGTTCCAACTGATGGAGGAAATAGCAAGAGGTCTAACAGTGGGGCGTTTCTTCACGTGTTCAACTAGTTAACTGATAATTCAACCATAAATAACTCATTCATGTGTGATCTAAGAGTTACCCCGTTTAGGTTGGAGTTCAAGGTCAGTGTATTATCATTTTTATAATCATCCAAATTGTATAGGTGGTGAATGCAGTCAGAGGAAGGCCTATTATAGAATGCACAATTTCAATTGAGGAATTTCCCTAATTAATAGGGGCTAATTCCCAAGGAAACAACGTAAGGAAATAGGGACTTTAGCAAGAAGAAAATTGGTTAAGTATTGACCAAGGCTTGTCCAGGAAGTAGTGAGATAAATAGAGAGAGTGCAGAGGTTGCTTGGGATTGAGCAAAGAATTGTAATATTCTCATATTTTTTGACTAATGCAATATACATATAGTAGGGGTTTTTAGCTGTGGATTTCACTAGGAAATCACTGTGTAATGTGTTGATTGAATTATTTCTCTTGTATGCTTCGTGATTTCTTGATCGATTAATTGTTTTCACCGATGAGTAGAGTAGATTCAAGTCTTTTGTTTTAGAATATTACATAAGCAGTTTGAATCTACAAGGAATTTGTACATGGTATTAGAGCTGAAATCACACTAGAAGAGAAGGATATGAGTTTGTCTTTGCAGGTGAAATCGAATTTGCAAGATCATTCTTCAGAGCCAGCAGGGTGTTGTTCTATGGATTTAGACTCGAGTATGCCCTTGAGGGTAGCTCGAATTATATTTCTTGGAAGGACAAGATGGAGGAATTGTTAGAAGACAGTGAGCTGAAGGAATTCATAGACAATGATATTCATAAGCCTCCAAGAACCAATGCTCAAGATCTGGTAGAGTGGAAGAAATGTGTGGCAAAGGCGAGGAGGATCATACTAGAAGGAGTTTGAGATCATATTCTCAAATATCCACAAGAAGGATACACCATATGTAATGCGACAAGCCTTGATAAACTTGTTTCGGAACAAGAGTGACCACAGGAAGTTGGCACTGAAGGATAAGCTTCGGAAGATCAAGATGGAGTAGGGCGACACAATACTATAGTACTTAAGCAGGTTCACCTAATTTCAGGATGAGCTTGGGAGCATTGGTATTATAGTTTTTGAAGATGATTTAGTTATCCTAGCAAGTATAGGCCTTCCAAGGAGTTGGCACAACTACCAGGATTTGGTAAATGAGAGGGAGCATCTACCAAAGTGGGAGTGTTTATGGTCTGACTTGGTGCAAGAAGAGAGAAGGTAGAACACCAGAGATGGAACCTCATCCAAGCATGATGATGAGGAGAATTGTGCCTTGGATGGAAAGGAAAAGAAAGAGAAAGGGAGTAAATCCAAATCCAAAGGGGATTCTAGTCAGGGCGGCAAGAAGGACTTGTCGAAGATTAAATGTTTTCACTATCATGAGTTTGGACACTATACCACGAAGTGTCCACACAAAAAGGATGACAAGAAGCCCTCAGGAGGAGTGGTAGGTGAAGCTCTAGCTTCACAGTTTGAGTTGGATTTCACCCTCATTGCATGTATGGTGACCTTGGTGATGGGTAGTGTGTGGTATCTGGATAGTGGATCCTCATTCCATATGAATGGAAAAAGGGAAATTTTCAGTGACTTGGAGGAGAAAGGCCTCCAGATGCACATCAAGATGGGAGATGATGGAAGTTATAGTGTGAACGACATCAGTACTATTACTTTTCAAATGGAGTCTGGTTCTCCTCTCACATTAAAAGATATCATATATGTTCCCGGTATGAAGAATAATTTAGTTTCAGTTGCTATGTTGGAATATTGTGGCTATGATGTGATATTTAACAAAGGAAAGGATTTCCTTCATCACATAGCCACGGGATAAGTGAAGCGCATCATGGTTCAGGTGAAGAACCTCTATAATTTGGATATAGAAGATCGTGTGACTCATAGCACAAAAGCAGAGAAGGTGTAGAGCCAAGACATCAGTGAATTATGACATAGGAGACTTGGCCATTTTCACCATGGAGCTTTGAGGATCATGCAACAAATTTCTACATGACTTACCAAGAGTGCACCAAAGCACAAGCGATCCTTGAAAGAGTTCACTTATATGTGCGTGGACCGTTCTTGACAACCGCCACAACCAAGCATGGGTTTTAGGTGATATTTGTAGATGATTTCTCACGTAAGTGCTAGATATTCTTGATCTAGATCTCTTCAACGACCATAATTAATCAAGATCTTTTACTTTTGCGATGCTAGTAGAATTGCATGTAAAAGAGTATGAAAAACCACATGCGAATATTGAAAAGAAGATGAAACACAATGAAGACCACCAAATCAATGAACACAAACACATTGATAACAGATTTCACCTACTGTGGGTTACGTCTTCGGGCCCTGGTGTCAAGAGTGGGGAGGCAGCTTCATTAATGCTGCAAGATGATGACATACATGGCATATTATTTATCATTATAAGGATAAATTCCCTCAATCAGAGTGGTATGTCTCTCCACGAGACGTTCTTATGAACTCTCACTCATATGGGCAAATTCCCTCAACAAGAGGGGCATTTTTCTCCATGAGACATTATCCCTATAGGAACTCTCACTCAAATGGGCATTCCTTTAGCATGAAAAGCTAATAAAATCTCACATGATGTGGCATACAAGTATCCCTCAACATAATAGTAATCAGATATCTCAACAAAAAACACCATCTCAGCAAATCAGAAGGAAAGCATGATGTAACTACATCATATACCTCCACTTTCCGGGGATGGATGACAAATGCAAAGCTCTGTTGTTGAAACAAACATCATCTCTAAATTTGTGGTGTGAAATTATGTCAAATGACTATAAAATTTTCCCTTTTCTGAGACCGTCAAATTATAGATCCTCAGAAACCTTGAAGATTCCCCCAAAGATTCCTTTCTGAAGATGGATGAAAAATTCACTGCTCGGATGAAGATCATGATCACACCTTTGTGCTCCCAGCGAAATTATATGGAAAATGACTATAAATTCGGCATCATTCCGACACTGGAAAAAATCAACCTCCAAGGGAATCTTTTATATTCTGTAAGATTCTACAAAGATTTTGTGCTACTGGACACCTGAATTTTTGTTGCTCAGATCGAGGTTTTGATTACACGGTAGGACTCCTGGTGAGAAAATGCATAAAAATGGTTATCAACTTGTAAAATTTTTACATTAGTACCTCTGGCCCTTTAAGGGAATCTTTTTCAACATCTCTTGATCCTCCTCACTCATGGTTCTGCTCCTCATCCTGGGCAAGGTTCTGTCGCTCCTCCAATCCACCTCTACCACCCGATTGAATGAGTTTGAAGGCTTTTATATAAGTTTGAAGGGCGGACTAAACAAGGGGGTTATTTGGCCTAATGGTAAGCACTGAGATTAGGTTGTGGGTGGTTGGGCATTTCAACCCCATTGAACCCCAATTGGAAAATGTGTTATATATTTAAATGCATACAGTTAACAAAACACGTTTTAATACACAACATTCAAATGTGACAAGGTTCGGCGGTTTATGCAATGTGTTGGAGTTGTTTATAATTGGGGGCCAAGCATATAATATAGGCAACTGATTTATTAACTGACGGTCGATGTTGTTAAATGCTTTTTTATGTTTCAAAGTTATTCGTTGGCGGTTACATTTTATGTGGTATGGTTTGCATATATGGTTAGAACATCAAACAATTTTGGATTGGTTGGAATGTTGTTGCCTCTAGGTTATAGGGTTGCCCATTGGGGGCAACCCACGTGGGTCAGGTGGGTTCGACTCCTGTCAGCTACAAACTAATAATAATATATATTGTTATATGGTGTGTGTCATGGGGTGGGCGGGTTCGACCCGCCCTTTAAAAAAAAAAAAATGTTTTGTTTTTTGTTTTTTTGTTTTGTTTTTTTTGTTTTTTTTTTTATTTTTTTGTTTTTTGTTTTTATGTCCACTAAAGTCATTTCTTAATTTGTCGAAAATAAGCATCATTGGTCATTTTAAGTATTCGACAAATTTTCCAATTCTGGTAGTAGGATTCCATGCACTAGGTCTCTGCCAATTCATTGCCTCATTAAGCCTCCCACTTGTCCAAGTTTGGCTGAAACTTTGACCATCTATAACTTGATCATTCGAACTCAGATTTGAGTGTCATTCAGACCATTGGAATTAGGGTGATGAGCAATATGATTTGGTCTTAGTTTCACTTCAATACGAGGAATTTTATTTTTGAGCTTTTCCATAGCCATTGTTGAATTATGAGCGTGTCTAGAGTCACCTAGATAAATTATTCATGGAGAAGAAAGACCATACATTCTCAAAATTTTGTGAATTTAATGCACTTGTTTAGAAATACACTAGCAGCAAAGTGAAGGCTCTTAGGAGCGGCAACGGTGGAGAATATGTGTCGAATGAGTTCAAGAACTTCTGTGCATCAGAAGACATTTCCTGGGAGTTAATAGCACCCCATAACCCACAACAGAATGGGGTGGATGAAAGGAAGAACAAAAGTATTGCGGGAGCTACATGGGCGATGTCACATGATCAGGGCCTACCATTTCACTTGTGGGCTGAAGCATGCAACATGACTATATATGTGAAAAACAAGAGTCCTCATTGTATTCTCGAGATGAGTACACTATAAGAAGATTTTTCAAGGAAGAAACCAGATGTGTCACACTTCAGGATCTTTGGTTCATCAATTTACTATCATGTTACCAAGGACATGAGGAAAAATCTAGAGCTGACAGCTGAGCTGGGCATATTTGTGGGGTACACTGATACACCTCACAACTATCTGGTGTACTTGCCATCTCACAGGATGACAATTGTTCGTAGAGATGTGAAGCTCGATGAAGAGAAGGCCATGCGATATTCCCTTGAGAGGAAGCTTTAGCTACATGCAGATGAGGAGATTTTAGCTCCAAAGGAAGAACCTTAGGATGATGTGGAGCAGCCACATGCAGAGGAGTGGAGAGTGGAATCACCCACTCATAGAGAGACATCTAGAGATGGAAGGAAGTTCACCAGAGAATCTGAAAAATTGATGCATGGTGCTAGAGAGAAGTTGGGAGCACCCACATCACAATGCAGACAGAGGAGGTCACCAGATCGGTACACTGGCCACATGGGTCTGACAAGCGAGAGTGTAGAGACTGAGCCATACTCATTCGAGGAAGCAGTGCAACAACCAATGTGGGTTGACGCCATGGTAGAGGAGTATGACTCCATTATTAGGAAAATTTCTTGGGAAGTTATCCCAAGGCAAGATGACAAGTTAGTGGTAGGTTCCAGGTGGACCTACAATGTGAAGTAAGTTGCTGATGGGACTCTCAAGAAGCACAAGGCCATATTTGTGGCCAAGGGGTTCTCTCAGGTGGAGGGAAATGATTACGAGGAGACCTTTTCTCCAGTAGCAAGGTACTCTTCAATTAGATCTATTATATCACTTTCAATGTAATGGGATGGAAGATACATCAGATGGATGTGAAGACAACCTTCCTCAATGAAGTGATTGAGGAAGAGGTGTACATAGACCAGCCTAAAAGATTTGATACCTTCAACAAAGAGTCGCATGTGTGCAGACTCAAGCGAGCACTGTATGGATTGAAATAAACACCCCATGTTTGGTACACCAAGATCGACATCTATTTCACTAGGTTGGGCTTCACCAAAAGTGAAGCAGATGCAAACATTTACCATATTGTGGTTGAAGGTAAATTATTGATTATAGTATTATATGTCGATGGTTTAATTCTAACAGGTGATGAGAAGTTGGTCAAATCTTTCAAAGAGGATATTGCAAGAGAATTCAATATGAAGGACCTCACGCTCATGCATTATTTCCTTGGTATGGAAGTATGGCAAGGAGATGGGGAATTGTTTGTCTCTAAGGGAAAGTATGCCAATGTGATACTGAAGAAGTTCTACATGGAGAGCATAAAACCCATGGAGACTCCTTTATCAGGGAATTGCAGGAAGGAATATGCTACTTCAGGTGAAGTAGTTGAGGCTACCATTTACAGGAAAATTATGGGTTCACTTATGTACTTGGCAAACACACAATTGGACATGTGTTTTGCAGTTAACCATCTTAGTCAAGAAATGGTTAAGCCAACGAAACTCTATTGGAAGGCAGCTAAACATGTGTTGAGATACTTCAGAGGCACCTCTTAGTTTTGTCTTTAGTGAAAATGGACAAATGGAGTGAAGCTTCATGGCTTCACAAATGCAAATTGGGCAGGGATTCCATAAGACATGAAGAGCACATCAGGGGGAATCTTCAATATTATTTCAACAACAGTTTGTTGGTACATTAGAAAGAAGAGATCAGTTGCACTCAATTTAGCAGAAGTAGAGTACATGGTTGTTAGTCAAGTAGCATGTGAGGTTATCTAGATGAGGAAGATCCTTGTTGGGTTTTTTGGTCAGCAGATGGATCCTATAGTGATTTAATGTGACAATCGAATTTGTATCAAACTCTTTGAGAATATAGTTTTTCATGATCAGTCTAAGCATATCAACATTTGGTATCACCATCTCAGAGATTATGTGCAGAGGCAGATCATGTTGCTAGAGTACATTCCCACAAAGGAACATGATGCAGATATATTGAGTAAGGCATGGTAAAGAGGAAAATTTGAGTTCCATAGAGGAAGGATTGGGGTATCTGATAATCCCTTTCTTGTTGAGAGAGACCGTTGAAAATGCAATAAGAAAATCTTGATTTAATTTTCCCTTGAATTAAATTACGAGAAAAATTGTAATTCCACATCACAAGACAACTTGTACAAGTTAACTAATTTAATTTGACATAGTTGGTTCAATTAATTCTAGTTGAGGGTCTAACTTGAATCATGTAGAGTGTCTCCTACTTTACAGGATCCCTAGTTGAGTTTGTTTTGAGTTGTGATTAATTAATTCAGTTTAACTGAGTTAAAGTCAGTTAAACTAGTTCCAACTGATGGAGGAACTAGTAGGAGGTCTAATAGTGGGGTATTGCTACATGTGTTCAACTAGTTAACTGATAATTCAACCATACATAAATCATGCATGTGTGATCTAAGAGTTACCTGGTTGAGATTGGAGTGCAAGGGAAGTGTACTATCAGTTGTATAATCATCCAAATTGTACAAGTGGTGCATGCAGTCAGAGGAAGTCCTATGATGGATTGCACAATTCCAATTGAGGAATTTCCCTAATTAATAGGGGCTAATTCCTAAGGAAACAAACCAAGGAAATATGGACTTGGGCAAACAGATGTTTTTTTAAGTATTGGCCAAGGCTTGTCTAGGCAGCAGTGACACATATAGAGATAGTGCAGAGGTTGCTTGGGCTTGAGCAAAGTTTTGTAATCTTCTCATATTTTCTAACCAATGCAATATACATATAGCAGGGGCTTTTAGCCATGGCCTTCCCCAGGAAATCATTGTGTAATGTGTTGATTGAATTCTTTCTCTTGTATGTTTCATGATTTCTCGATCAATTAATTGTTTTTGTTGATGAGTAGAGTAGATTCAAGTCTTTTGTTTTAGCATTTTACATAAGCAGTTTGAATCTACAAGAAATTTCCACATCAAATTGTTGTGTTTTGATGTTGTTTATTGTCCATTTTTAACTATTGAAATATGAAAAATTTAACTTAGTTTGTGTACTTTTGCAATATCGATCCATTTCCCATAAGACATAAACTAGCTCGCAAAATATTTCATGAAACCTTCAATTTTAATTTCATATTACTTTCTAATATGTATGATGGTTTTTTTGGATGTATCTATTTTCCAATTGGTATATTCTTTCCTTCAGAGATCATTAGGAATGGTATCTACAACATAACTTCTAAGGGACAATCCAAATGTTACTTTTTTCTTTTTCACTTGCCGGTATGTAGCCTTGTTATCTTTTCACTGTCTTAGTTATGGAGCCCTTCTTTTAGTTGTGAACATAATCTTTTCACATTAATAATTTTTTTGTTTGCAAAGTTGTGCATCTTGAGTTGACTACACGCTTAACCTTTGGCTTGAGAAATTGCGACCTAGGGGCATCTAAGCTATCAAAATGTTAAAATTGGCAACCAAGGAAAAACTTCATGTGGGTCATCTTATTCATGGCTAATAATACTTTTATTAGATTCCTCTTGTCGAGAGGTGTAGGATTGATATAAAGATCATCCAATTCCGATAAGTATTCATGGAGATATGAATTTATTTTGATTATGGAATTATTATCAAGCCGACCTACAACTCATGTAGGCTCAAAAGCCCAACAGTCGCATCTATTCACCCACCAACGTTGTGTATAAATATAAGAGGACTTTTCCTCATTTAGACTCACTCATCTCATCACATCTCTCTCTCTCTACTGCGCAGATATGAGTCTCTTCTCTACTGCGCTGAAATGGGTCTCTCTCTCTCACACATTTGAAGCCAGAAACTGCTGAAACTGAAGCTGCAACTGCAAAAGTAAAGATTGACTTGCGTGGCCTAGAATATCTCCTCTTTGGAACTGCACTATAGGTTCATCTGAACCTCCTTTGAAAGTTGCAACTTTTGGTGGTGGAATGAAGTCAATCCGACGAACGTTTTGCAAGATATCGACTGCCCTAGTTTGAAGCCGGAAACTGCTGAAACTGAAGCTGCAACTGCAGAAGTAAAGATTGACTTGCGTGGCCTAGAAGATCTCCTCATCTGAACTACGCTGTAGGTTCATCTGAACCTCTTCTTGAAGCTGAAACTTTTGGTGGTGGAATGAAGTCAATCTGACTGTCGGTTTGTGAGATATGGTCTGCCCTAGTTTGATAATGAAGCCGCTAATACTGATGCTACTGATCTAGGGTTTGCTACTGCTGATATGAATCAGATTTATTGTACTATTTCTCTCTTCTGAATTATTGAAGATAAAAGAAGATTTGATCAAAGGGTTTCCCCACACATTGTGGGGTTTGTCCCTGGCTAGCCGCCACATCTTGTGTCTCTTGTCTTGGCTTGTTTTCTGTCGATCGTTTAATGTTCTATCTGCACTTTACTTTATGTACATGTGATTTCTAATTGGTGGAATATAATAAGAAAAAGAAGTAAACTGTTATAAGCATAGAACATACCATAACTTAACATGGTATCAGAGCTGAGGTGAAGACAAAGCCCGAGCAAGAGCAAGAGCAATCATTGAAGAGAAGATTGGCAAGGCTATCCTAAAAGAACTATGGGGTCCTGAACACTCTTTCCTGCCGAAGACAAGCTCCGTGAGAAAGCTGACTATCATGGATGGAAGATGTCTATCGATCTAACCCTTGAAGATCAAGGAGTGCTGGACCATGTAAGAGGCAATATTGTTGAGCCTTCATCAAATGCATCTGTTGTTGCCTGGAACAAATGGAAAAATGGAGAAGTCAAAACAAAGAAGATCATCCGGGACTCTATCGACAAGCGCTTGGTGACCTACATCTCTGATCTAGACATCTCCAAGGAAATCTATGACAGACTGGTGAGTTTATTTAAAGTTAATGATGCAAATCAAGTTTTGTTTCTTAGAAATAAGTTGAGGGAAATCAAGAAGGGTAAAGATGAAAGTATGCAAGCATACTTCTTAAGAATCACCGAGATCAAGAACAATCTCCTATCTATTGGGGAAACTATTACTGACAGAGAAATGGCACTCACAACTCTTGAAGGATTACCATCTGAATGGTATGTGTTCAGGACTACTCTTCTGAACTATAATGTAATTCCTGGTTTCGAGGAATTAATGGCTAGATGAATCCAAGAAGAAACAAGGGAAGAAGTGTAAGAAATGCCCATGCCTAAAGGTCCTCCTGCTGCCTTTTCTTTTCATGCAAAGAAAAGAAATAATTCCGGGACTAAATCAAAAGGAAAGGCTGGACCTAAGGCTAGAAGAAAATGACGATGTTACATTTGCGATAAAGCAAGTCACTATGCAAGGGAGTGCCCTGATAGAAAGGACTCACTCTAGGACAATGATCAAAATCCCTCTGATGGCAATCAAAGGAATGACAAATTCAACAGCAAAGGTAAGAGGAGAACTGGGAATCAAGGAAGAGGACAAGCATTCAAGAAGGCCAGAAATTCCAGGATGTATTAAATGCACCTGACCTCAAAAAGAACCTAGTGTCCATCTCGGGAACGGAAGACAAAGGCTACAAGGTAACCTTTAGCGATGGCAAGGTATGTATATGGAAAAATAATGTTAAAGATGCCTTTACTCTTGGGTTTAGTGATTCATTATATCAGGTCGATGGAAGTCTGCTAGGTGTCATGTCTTATGACACATCTCTTCAGTTCGAACTTTGGCATTAGAGGTTTTCCCCCCTTCATTATAAAGCTATACTCGGTGTAAGACAAATGGCGATAGGGATGCCCGAATTCTGAATAGAGAATGAAGGTGTATGTCCAAGATGTGCTGAAGGAAAGCTCAAAAGGGGACCATTCCCCTCAAGCCAAAGCAAGACCTATGGTGTGGTGGGAAGGAAGAACCGCACAATGATGGAAGCTGTCTGGGCCATGCTACATGATCAAACACTTCTGATGTTTCTATGGGCTGAAACTACAATCACCGTCGTATATGTACAAAATTGATGCCCTCATCAAGCATTGGGTTCGAAGACTCCTAAAGAAAAGTTCACCGCAAGGTGAACAATCTTTCGACTTTGAGGAGCTCTCAAGAAGCCAACACCAGGGAACCGAAAGAAAAGGATGATGAATCAATGCCTGATGTAGAAGAACCCATGGATCTGATAGATTCTCATCCACATGAGCCTTCCTCTTCTAGGAAGAGGCCTTCATGGCTTAGGGGGATACTTGATGATGATAAAGGACATGCTGCACCCCGAGGAACCTTCCGTCAAAGTAAGAAATGTAATAGGTATCAAGGATACCTGACCATCATGAGCACGATCATACAAAATGAGCCTTCGTCATTCTCAGATGCCGTCAAGCATCAAGTATGGAAGGATGCTATGACCGTAGAATATGAGTCTATTATGGAGAATGATGTCTGGGAAGTAGTTCCCAGACCCTGGACAAGACAATTGTTACTTCAAAATGTCTTTACAAGATAAAGCATGCAGCAGATGGAAGCACGGAAAAGTATAAGGCTCGTTTTGTTGCTCGAGGTTTCTCCCAAAAGGAAGGTATAGACTATGATGAGATATTTGCACTTGTTGCCAAATATACGACCATCCGCTCGATCATAGCCCTTGCCGCTTCACAAGGATGGAACCTACATCAGATGGATGTCAAGACTACGTTCTTGCATGGCTCGATCAAAGAAGAGGTCTACATGGAGCAACCCGAAGGATTTAAGATTTATGATCGAAAATCTCATGTATGCAGGTTGAAGAAAGCTCTCTATAGGCTGAAGCAAGCACCCCGAGCATGGTATGAGAGGATTGATAGCTACTTGATGAAGCTGGGATTCACTAGGAGTGAAGCCGATCCTAACCTTTACTTTAAGGTTGAAGATGACAAGCCTCTCATACTGGTGTTGTATGTGGATGACCTCTTTCTAACAGGTGAAGACCCTCTCATTCACAAATGTAAGAGGGAGTTGGCCTCTGAATTTGAAATGAAAGACCTAGGACTGATGCACTACTTCCTAGGACTTAAAGTGTTGCAAAAGCCAGGAGAAATTTTCCTATCTCAAGGAAAATATGTGGTGAAGATATTGGAAAGATTCGGAATGGTGGATTGCAAGCCTGTAACTACTCCGATGGAGCTTGACTTCAAGAAGTTAAGCGGTAGTGCTGCTGGACCTATTTTACGAAATGCTACCGAGTATCGGCAACTCATCGGAGCATTAATGTTCTTAGTGAACTCCCATCCAGATATATGCTTTACAGTCAACACGTTGAGCCAGCATATGGTTGAACCCCACCACATACACTGGATTGGTGCCAAGAATCTGCTGAGATATCTTCGTGGCACTATCACTTATGGGTTAAGATACATTGCCAAAGATGTGAGACTATTTGGATACACAGATGCTGATTGGGCAGGCAGTGTGGTGGACCGTAAGAGCACTTTCAGGTGCTGTTTCACCTTGGGATCTGCTTCGATATCCTGGATGAGCAAGAAGCAGAAGTCGGTGGCTTTGAGCACCGCCGAAGCAGGATATATTGTTGCTAGCATAACCTCGTGTGAGGTAGTCTGGTTGCGAAAGCTCTTCAGTGAGCTGTTTGGATTTACATTGGATACCACTGTGATTCTCTATAACAACCAGAGGTGGGATTTGATTATTGAGGAATCCCGTATTCGTCGATTGCTACAGCAGATAGACATCATCTTGGATATGGTAAGTTGATGAGCAAGGAGGCTCCATCGCATTAAGATGATGTACAGGTTGATACACCTTGTCAAAGCCCCGACGAAAGATCTAATCTGTGATTTTCCCAAACGACTTGGAGTCGGTAAGAAACCCTTGTACAAGGGTCCTGCATGTTACATACATTGAGCTCTGGGAGCTCTGAGGGCTTGCAGTTATTACTGGAGCAACATACGACCACAGGGTGACTCACCCTCCACTGGTGGTGCACACTGGAACAAGATGATTCGCTCTCTTGTGGGACAAGATGATTCGCTCTCTTGTGGAATAGGATGATTCACTGTCCTGTGTAGCAGGATGATTAGTTCTCCTGTGAGGCCTGGATTGATGTGTTCTCCATGGCGATTGTAGCAGGATTGATGTGTTCTCCTGTGAGGCCTGGATTGATGTGTTCTCCATGGCGATTGTAGCAGGATTGATGTGTTCTCCTGTGAGGTCTGGATTGATGTGTTCTCCATGGCGGCCTGGATTGATGTGTTCTCCATGGCAATTGTAGCAGGATTGATGTGTTCTCCTGTGAGGACAGGATTGATTAGTTCTCCTGTCGAGGCATCCTACCCATGCAGTCTGGGACTCATGGGAAGTACCTCTCATCTGATCAATGAGCAGGGAAATGAAGTTAGGGACCATAGTAGTACCGATGGACGCATCGTTGTAACTACCGTACTCCCTACGCTAGGATGACCTCCATTGATCTGGGATCAATGATACTGGTCTGGGACCAGTGGTAGGAGTTGTACCATACTATGACGCTGACTTCGGGTCGGTTGAGACTGGTCTGGGATCAGTGGTACATACTCTGAGACTGACTTTGAGTCAGTGGAGGATGATATTGGTCTGGGACCATTGGAGTTGTACTCACTATGACGCTGAATTTGGGTTGGTTGAGACTGGTTTGGGACCAGTGGTACATACTCTGAGACTGACTTTGAGTCAGTATGATACATCCTCGATCATTTCTTCTTCTTCATAATTCGGACAAAAGCAGAGTAGAACAGAACAATGCAAGAGCAGAGCAGAACAGAACAAAACAATACAGATCAGTGCAGGGCAGAACAAGACAAAGCAGAATAGGCAAAATAGAGCAGATCAGGGCAAGGGTCAGGCTGTACAAGGCAATGCATTTGATGGATGAATAGTAACGACCGATAGACAGATTGCAGATGAAGTTCTCCATGGTTGAGAGGGAGTATTAAAATTGGCAACCAGGGAAAAACTTCATGTGGGTCATCTTATTCATGGCTAATAATATTTTTATTAGATTCCTCTCGTCGAGAGGTGTAGGATTGATATAAAGATCATCCAATTCCGATAAGTCTTCATGGAGATATGAATTTATTTTGATTATGGAATTATTATCAAGCCGACCTACAACTCATGTAGGCTCAGAAGCCCAACAGTGGCATCTATTCACCCACCAACGTTGTGTATAAATATAAGAGGACTTTTCCTCATTTAGACTCACTCATCTCATCACATCTCTCTCTCTCTACTGCGCAGATATGAGTCTCTTCTCTACTGCGCTGAAATGGGTCTCTCTCTCTCACACATTTGAAGTCAGAAACTGCTGAAACTGAAGCTGCAACTGCAGAAGTAAAGATTGACTTGCGTGGCCTAGAAGATCTCCTCTTTGGAACTGCGCTGTAGGTTCATCTGAACCTCCTTTTAAAGCCGCAACTTTTGGTGGTGGAATGAAGTCAATCCGACGAACGGTTTGCAAGATATCGACTGCCCTAGTTTGAAGCCGGAAACTGCTGAAACTGAAGCTGCAACTGCAGAAGTAAATATTGACTTGCGTGGCCTAGAAGATCTCCTCATCTGAACTACGTTGTAGGTTCATCTGAACCTCCTCTGGAAGCCGAAACTTTTGGTGGTGGAATGAAGTCAATTCGACTGTCGGTTTGTGAGATATGGTCTCCCCTAGTTTGATAATGAAGCCGCTAATACTGATGCTACTGATCTAGGGTTTGCTACTGCTGATATGAATCAGATTTATTGTACTATTTCTCTCTGCTGAATTATTGAAGATAAAAGAAGATTTGATCAAAGGGTTTCCCCACACATTGTGGGGTTTGTCCCTGGTTAGCCGCCACATCTTGTGTCTCTTGTCTTGGCTTGTTTTCTGTCGATCGTTTAATGTTCTATCTGCACTTTACTTTATGTACATGTGATTGCTAATTGGTGGAATATAATAAGAAAAAGAAGTAAATTGTTATAAGCATAGAACATACCATAACTTAACACAAAATCACCTGGGAATCGCACTCAGCTTGGGCCACACAAACCCTTAACATGGTTGTATTTTTTCCCACAGAGTTTCAAACTAGTGACCTTCACATCACAAAGTTCCTTAATAGTACACCCCATCACCATCTATTCTACACCCCATGATCTTTTCACATTAATTTTTATCTACATACGCAAATCACATTATTATCTCCCTTTCCATTTTCCATTTCCATTTTAGTTAACATTTGTCTATTCCATTTAATAATAATAATAATAATAATAATAATATATAAAAAAGCATTAAGTTATTTTGTCTCAAGTTATATAAATATTAAGATTATATTAATATTATATAGATGTTAGATTATATAAATATTAATATTATATTAATTTTATAAAAAAGCATTAAGTTATTTTGTCTCAAGTTATATAAATATTAAGATTATATTAATATTATATAGATGTTAGATTATATAAATATTAATATTATATTAATTTTATATAGTTTTTAGGATTTTTAATATCAATTCTAATATATATATATTAGTTTTTAGATATTAATATTAATAAAAAAAATTATGTTATATATAAAGTATTATGATATTAATATTTATATTAGTTTTAGAGTCTAATATAGATATGAGGCTTTATTGATTTTAATTCTATTATATATATTTTAAGTTATATATATAGATTATATAGATTTTAGGTTATACAATTATTAAGTTTTATATTAATATTTTAGTTTTAGATTTCATTTTAGATTTTAGGTTTTTAATGTTTTATGATTTTAATATTAATATATATATTAGTTTTTAATATTAATATTAATTTAGATTTTAGTTTAAAGTTTTTATTTTATAGATATTAATTAAATGATATTAATTTAAAATTAAAATTAAAATTAGGTTTCATTATAAATCTCTCTGGCCGACCTGTGCTGTTCCTTTAACATTCATCCCTCATGAGTATTTATTTCCTTCATCTGGCTCTTCTTTTTATCATCTTTCTCTTATCATCTTTCTCTGTTCCCTGATGATGGATCCCATTTGGGATTCGAAACGTTGGTGTATAAATTCTTCAACTGTGGATTCTCCGGTCAAAAATACAAAAAGCACAAACCACAGATCTCTGAAATCCAATAATAATAATAATAATTAAAACATTGTATGACCCATAACCTACAAAACATAACCCAATTTAGCAATAAAATCTATTAATCCTCTAGGGTTGGGGAGTTTTAAACTCAAGTACATTCATTTGTTTTTTTGACTCTTGTTGTATGAGGCATATCCAACCAAAGTTTAAGGTCATCTTGGATTGCTTATTATATATCACATATACAACAACATATGTAAGAAAATATGTTTATCACTGGTATATTTTTTACATTGATTGAAACTGTTGATGGTGAAAGTCCCTCTACTTGAAGCATAACATCTCATGCATGTATTGTGTTTGATCTAAAATTTCTCATGTTATTTCAAACAATTATAAACTCTACATTGATTGGACTACAACAATTGTTATTTCCTTTTGCAGGTAAGAAATATTATAGGTAAATAAGCTAGTACAAATGGATAGGAGGTTGTAATAAGCGACAAACCTTCTACACTTTCTCCCTCTTCTTCTCATTTTCATGGTATTATATATCTATATATTTGGGTTATTCACACTTAAATCATGGATATTTGGTAAAATTCACGAGGTTTTGGGTAGGATTCAATTCTACTATAGTATATGTGCAAATGGTTTTAGGCCCCAGATTTAGAAGTTGGGTGCTCTTATACCACATGTGAGCTCCCCCTTCTCGGGCCTCAAGCTTGCAAATAAAACATTTTTGTCTACTCTACTCAACATATCTAAAAATATGTTTATTACACCTGCATAATTAATCCTTCCATGTTCATTCCATAACATATTTTAAATGGAGACAATTTGATTCGTGAAATAATTCAAATAATTATGAAAAATAACAAGAAAAATACCTATTTGGATTATGTTTATTTCTATTGTGTATGATCCTCTCAGGACCTCTAAGACCACCAACTGAATGCACCACCCTACCAACTACTAATATCCTATCTAACTTCATAGCATAAGAAACCTTATTACATGTCATTTTGTCATATTAGGCAAATGACCATCGGTTTGGATCTTTCGTTATCCAAAAATGTGTCCAAAAAGAATTCCCCTGCAAAGTTAGAAACCAAATCATCCCAAAGAAAGTGTAATTCTTGGATCCTATGGTACAAAACCTATTTTTGGCTTCCTGCACAGTTTCATAGTCAATTTTTGTGCATATGCAGAAGAGTCCATTAGGAACTATGCATAAGTACAAACTCTCTTACATTGTGACCTGCAAACATGACATAACGCATGTAAAAATAAGGAGTAAAGTCTAGAAGCATTATTGGTAGTATCTATCCCAACCAACGAGTTTTGAATGGTTTCCCATTCAGTCTGATCCCTCCCATCATGGAGAAACTCCCTCTCTTTGTGGAATCCTTATCCCATCATTAGTGGATCGCATCCCTTTGAAAATGGATCCCAAACTTCTCAATATTGGCCTATAAAGCTAACACAGGCATGAGGATTAAGGAGGATTTTTGGAAGTACGCTTATGATGCAGGAATAAGGTTGGAAGGTTATTCATTCAAGGAGAGGGTTGGATATTGTGGGAAGGGAATTGCAACATCAAGGCTACATGGTTGTAAGAATAATCTCCATTTTATTAATATAAAGGAAGTTGTTGTTTCTCAATTACATCTTTGTTGATATAATTTGTAGGATTCCTTGATCACCTACATAGATTGTGATTGCATATTGATCAATTTCTGATACATGGTTGAGTTAATTAGTCCATTTATCTCTTATGTTATATACTAGATGCTTTGATCTTGTGTTTTTTTTTTCTATCTATGCAGATCTCCTTCGGGGCCTTATGAGGATGGTTCTTTTATTGTGTCAACCTTGTTAAAAAATGAAACAACGATCTGTGAGGATGGTTCTTTCACTGTATCAACCTCGTTAAAAAAATGAAACAGGTTCCCATGAGGATGGTTCTTTTACTGTGTCAACCTCGTTAAAAAATGAAACAAGTCTTTATGAAGATGGTTCTTTTATTGTGTCAACCTCGTTAAAAAAAGAAATAGGTCTTTATAAGGACGGTTCTTTTACTGTGTCAACCTTATTAAAAAATGAAACAAAATCCTTATAAGGATGGTTCTTTCTCTGTTTCAACCTCGTTAAAAAATGAAACAATTATTTATGAGGATGGTTCTTTTACTATGTCAACCTCGTTAAAAAATGAAACAGTTCCTTATGAGGACTATTCTTTTACTGTGTCAACCTTGTTAAAAAATAAAACAAAATCCTTGAGAGGATGGTTCTTTTACTGTGTCAACCTCGTTAAAAAATGGAACAAATATCATGGAGCATAGTTCCTTTTCTTGTGTCAAATTCGTTAAAAAATGAAACAAGGTAACATGAGCATAGTTCTTTTTCTTGTTTCAAGCTCATTAAAAAATGAAACAAGGTGATATGAGGGTAGTTCTTTTACTATGCCAATCTCATTAAAAAATGAAACATATCCTCCCCTAACTAACTTGAGTCTTTCACCCGATCTCGTAAATGAAACTTCATTTCATCCACCTATTAATAACCAGTAGTCTACTCAAGCGAATCAAATGAAGATTGGGGGGCATGTGCCTATGTCAGTATGATGGGGGCATTAAAAATTATCTCAAGCACAATTTCCTCTTTGTTTCAAGCCCATGTAAAAATAAAGCCACTCTCAAGCACATTTTCCTCTTTGTTTCAAGCTCGTGTAAAAATGAAACCATTCTCAAGCATAGTTTTTCTCTGTTTAAAGCTTGTATAAAATGAAACCTATCTCGAGTCCATTTTGGTTATTATTTTCAAGACTCATTAAAATCATGAAAATCCTGATATTCTTTTGATATTTTTTCATGCTCGTAAAATGTACATGAAAATTTCGAGTTATTTCCATCTTTTCCAGCTCGTTAATTAAATTGAAAGTCGGTGATAACGAGTAAACTTTTATCACTTTTTTCAGACTCGTTAGAACTTACAAAAAAGTGAAACATGGAGTTCTCTTTACACCCTTTTCAAACTCCTTAAACATGAAAATATCACCGAGTACTTGATTGTTCGAAATCGTAAAAGTAAATGAACAACCATCTATTCAATATAAGCTTACCCCTTTTACAGACTGAATTAGACTATTTATGAAAAAGGTATATGTTGACTAATCATGGTCAATATAGTTTTCTCCTGCATTATTTTACCCTTTTCCGGGCTTGAGAAACTAAACTTACGAAAAATGACACCTTGGAGTTTACTTATTTTTTCCTTCTGACTCCCTAAAAATGAAAAACACCAAGCTTTCCTTTCTCCAGGATTGTTCAAATTTTACATTGAAAGAACTGAACGAGTTTTATTTTCATGTCTTTTAAAACTCTTTAAACATGAAAACAACATCGAGTTACCCCTTCACTGGAATTGTAAAACTTAAACAATCCAGAACTCATTAATCATGACGAGACTAAACCACTCCTTCCTAGGGTTCGTTAAAAATACTTTGAAGGATGAGCTTAAAGGACAAGAATATGTTATCCTCCTCAAGCTTGCCAAAAAATAAAGAGGTACTTGCTAGTAATGGTGGGGGGAAATTTGGAAACAACATTTATTTGTATATTACAAAAGGAAATATATCGCTTTTGAACATGACACTCCGTCACTTTTATGTTCAGGTTGGGAAATCCATTTGTCTCCTAATTGACCATACCTCATTGAAAGTCTTCATTTGGTTTTGGGTACCGTTTTTTGAGTCAAATGATGCCAAGTTAGAATGTCGTGTCACTGATATGTTCAAGAGTAGTCCAACCTTAGTCAAAATTAACTTCCAATTCATCACCTTTTATCATGTCGATCATCCATGAGTCAGTCCTAGATTACTCCAAAATATTGTTCTTCAAAACTTGACATGTTTCATATCGTAGGCCCTCCTACGATTGGTCTCTTCCTATCGACTCTAACTCATTATCTAGAAAGTTTTTCTAGAAAACATCAATACCTTGAAGCCTGTATACCTTAATGGCAGGTTTCTCTCCTTCGACGACAAGTTCTCATCATTGACCTTCGATTGAATGATTCTATGAGTGTTTGACATCAGCACATATATTCACACTTCATAGATTGTACTGGAAGTACCTTGAGAGCCATTGTCATTATTGGTTATTTCTCTCCGACTTGTTAATGGTTCACATCATTGACCGGTAATCAAGTGGTTTCTAACATGTTCGACTACGAGACATTCACTCACATGGCTAGATTCATATTACGAATCGAAAGATGGAGATCAAGACCCTGGATCTAGTTTCATCCATCTAGGCTACGTGGATTTATTAAATATTCATGATTGTAAATGATCCGAAATGAATACTAAATCAAGAAGAAAAGGTATTACAGACTCATGTGCAGGAAAATGCCTATATTACTTAGTGCAACAGATCAAAAAGATTACAAATAATATAGACAATTAACAGTCAGAAAACACAACAATCACAGATTAATACAACCAAAATAATAAAGGAGTTCACCAGATTTCCTGGCTATGTCTCCTGGTCCAGCTATCAGTGTCAACCTCTATATTAAGTCTTCAAGAACAGATTATTACAAGAGTGAGCTCAAAAACAGAGTCTCAACCAACAATGACATCAAAGAGGGATCTGCTCGAAAACCTCAAGTCTAAAAGAGTGCAAAGACTCTCCCTCTGTCCTGTTCCTCTATTCAATCTACCTTAATCTGACCGAATGATTGTCTTCAATTGAATTCTTTGACTATCTCTCTCTCTCCAACTGTCATGGGATGGCTCTTTTTAAACCTATCGACGTTGTCTATTCAGCTCCATTCTCAGGCTTTCTAGCTCCCAATCACTGTCCATTCAAATCCCTGTTGAGCGTTAAACAATCATTGCAAAAAGCTCTAAGGTATGGTGGCTACCTGTTTTCAAATGGAAAGGATCAATGCTGGTGAAAATCCCAAAGAATCGCTTCTCTGTTTACACAGAGAAATACACAAGAAATACTCTAAAAACAGTGGAAAATCCGACCAAGCCAGACTTCAAAAGATATAAAGTCCACCCTATAATCCTCTTGGGTCCGTCTATTATCATTGTCACAATTCGCATATCGCTTAGTCCCTTTGCATTGTGATCTATGATCTTCGATCCCCAATTGCTCCTATCGGTGCATCGGCGATATCGCTGCTTCAATGGTCCTTTGCTCTGTTGCGCTCCCAATACCCGATCTCCAATCACCCCAATCGTTCTGATCGCCAATTTCAATCGTAGTCGTCCATTCCTTTCCGGATCCAATGACTGTCAATGAAGCACTCATCACATAGTATTAAGTGTACGAGTTCCGTCCTTGTCCCTTGGTTCTTTGCGATGCGATAATGCGGCCATCTCATATCACTTAAGCCTACAACCTGTGTTAAGTCCTCCTCTTAGAGAATTGCGATGTGATATGTTTTCATTCATGTCCATCGTTGATCTGCGCACTTGATCAATGTCTCATGTTGTATCACTGATTGCAGTCGCATTTCCCTTAGGGCTGCCTCTGATATACTCCATTGGCCTCTCCCGATGTGATATCCCGATTTAATCTGGGTCATTGATCTGGCCGATCTGATGGCTTTGGTACAACGTTACTTCAACCTTTGCTTTACCTGGGTTTCCATCATTCTTTAGTGTTTTCCTCTGCGATAGTGTTTTCCGATAGTTAACACATATGAAGACATAGACTTAGAGGTTTGATACAAGATCCATTTTGGATCACGAATTCCCACTGAAAAGCTTTTGGACCACCAAAAGTTGGTTTTAGGCATCGATCAAGTGAGGATACTGCTCCTTCACCTGTTTAACTTCTATCCATCGTGCTTTTCTTGGATTTGAACCTTTGAGTCCCACTCTCAGGTACTCAACATCCCCTTGACGCGTAGCTCTTACCTTCCTATCCAGAACTGTGTCCTCCTGTAACTCATTGAGATACTTAGGCAATAAATCGCCAATAGAAGGCAACTGACTTTGCTCTTCAGGATCTTCAATCAATGAAGGTTTATACAATCTCAAGTTTTTTGTATTAATGACTGAATATATCTGCATATAAGCTGGAAAATCAAAGCAAAAATCATTTTCACCAATTTTATCAAGTATCTTGAAAGGTCCATACGTTATTGGTTTTAGCTTCTTACCTTCACCTTGCATTCTGTCTTTGCTGATGTACAGCTAGACTTGATCACCAACTTGAAAACTATGTTTAGCTCGATGCTTGTCATGTCTCACCTTGTACTTGGCTTGACTTCTTTCCAGTTGCTCCTGTACTGCCTGGTGAATTTCCTGGATTTGTTCAATGAACTTGGTTGCTTTGTCCACATCACTGTGTCCATCAACTGCTATGTCTTTACCAAAGACAAAATCCAAGGGAGACTTTGGTATGCAACCAAAACAAGTCTCAAAAGGAGATATCTGAGTAGAAGAGTGCTTGGCACGTTTGTAAGCATGCTGCACATAACACAAATGCTCATCCCAAAGCTTGGGATGCATGCTGCAATAACCTCTGAGCAATTGGATCACTGTCCTGTTGACCACTTTTGTTTAACCAACTATTTGTGGATGAAATGTGGTGCTTTTCTTCAATCTGGTGTCCATTAACTCCCATAAACTTGACCAAAACTTCCCAACAATTCGAGAATCTCGATCAGATACAATAGAAGTGGGTAACCCAAAATGAACCAATACATTCTGAAAGAACAAATTTGTTGTTTGTTCAGCTGTAACCTGCTTGTTACATGGTATTAAGATACACATTTTACTGAACCTATCCACAACAACATACAAATAATCATGACCTTTCCTAGACTTTGGAAACCCCCCAAAAAAATCCATGGAAACACTTTCCCAAGGACGAGAAGGAATTGGAAGTGGAGTGTACAAGCCTAATTTTCTATTACTGGGCTTGCTTGTAGCATACATAGTACACCCTTTGATATATCTAGAAACTGTCTCATGCATTCTTGGCCAATAACAAAACCTTTGCAATTGTGCAACTGTTTTACTTACACCAAAATGACCTGATATGAGAGAAGTATGTGCTTCTCGAATTATGTTAACTCTTTCAGTTTGTGGAATGCATAACTTTCCCAAATGATATAAGAGTTGGTCCTTTACATAATAATCCAATTCTTCTACTTTCTTTCCATGACTTAAAGTTGCATATACATCTTTAAAATCTACATCTTGAGCATATTGATCAATGTAACTTTCATGCATTACCGAGTTATGCTTAAGTATAGTAGATGCATTTATGATTGGTCTTGATAACATGTATGCAACTTTATTGTGTACACCCTTCTTATATCTGATGACAAGATGAAATTGCTGTAGAAAACCCATCCACCTATAATGCCTTGATTGCTGCAATTTAGTTTGTGAGTGCAAATATTGAAGTGGTTGATGATCTATATGTATGATTGTTTCTTTACCCATTAGGTAATGTTTCCACTTTTTCACACTTTGTACTAATGCATACAATTCTTTATCATATGTGGGATAATTAACTACTGCAGAAGAAAATGTCTCAGAATGATAGCATACGGGTTTTCCGTGTTGCATCGACACTTCTCCCATGCCATAGTCACTGGCATTTGTCTCAATCTCAAATGGATGTTGAAGATTTGGCAGTGCTAGTACTGGTGTTGTACCGATTTTCTCTTTTAAGGTGTTGAAGGCTTTTTGTTGTTTGCCTCCCCACTTAAACACCTGTTTCAATCCTGTTAAAGCATGTAATGGAGCTGCAATCAAAGAAAAGTTAGCAATAAACTTTCTCCAGTATTGTGTTTCCCCTAGGAAACTCCTAACCTCTTTAGCAGATTTGGGTTTAGGCTAGTTCACAATGACTTCAACCTTAGAGGGATCTATCTTCAATTCACCATCCCCTACAATATAACCCAAATAATTTAAAGATGTTCTGCCAAATTCACATTTTGACAGCTTTACATAGAGATTTTCTCTTTTTAAAACATCTAAAGTCTGCTTCACAAGCTTTACATGGTCTTCCCATGTCTTACTAAGAATAAGAATGTCATATAAGTAAACAATTACAAAGTCATCAATAAATGGTTTGAGTACATCATTCATAACTCTCATAAATGTAGTAGGATCATTAGTTAAGCCAAAAGGCATAACCAACCATTCATAATTTCCTTGCTTTTTCTTGAAAGTAGTCTTCCATGCATCCTGTTCTGCAACTCTAACCTGATGATAACCACTTCGCAAGTCTAACTTAGAAAAGTAAACTGCTTTTATTTAGTGCTCTATAATCAATGCACATTCTCCATGAACCATCTTTCTTTCTCACCAGCATGATTGGAGATCCACATGGTGATGTGCTTGGTTGTATAAACCCTTTATCGAGCAACTCCTACACCTTCTTCTTTATCTCTGCATTCTCTAAAGCTGACAACCTTTACATTCTAATTTTAGGTAATGGAACATCTTGTTGCAAATAAATATCACGTACTATTTCTCGCTTGGGTGGCAGACCTTTTGGTTCTTGAAATAGAACATCATACTTTGAAACAACTTTAACTAAATCAACTTTCTGTTTAGAATCACAACCTTCAAATGCATTGGATTTTTCAGCATCTCTTGCCTTTACAACCATTAGTAAAAATGATCCAAAATGGATCTAACATAGACTTCTAAGTCTAAAAATCTTCCTCACAGAGGAAAATGAAAGACGAAGGATGCTCTTAGGAATAGTCTCATTGCATAGATCTTTTCAATATGAATTTACTGCAATTTGAATGGACCAGAATGGACATCGGACGAAGGATTTATTGCAAAAAGAAGATTGCCCATTATCCTTAGAAAAGGAGGCAATTTCTTATAAACATGGACTTAAGGGCTCTTAAAGAAATTGCATCGGAAAAAGCCAAAGGAGGAATTAAAGCAAGGGCGGAAGGACTCCCCGATTGCAATCTCCAATACATCACATTAGAGGAAAGCCTTCATCAAAGGTCGGAACCCTAGGCAGAGCCGATTGCGATTAAAGCGATGAGCTGATCAACAATTGCGATGGGTGACTTGTGATTGTGATGATTGGATCAGCGGATCGGCATCAGCAATATATATATCGGTCAGCATAGTCCATTAGACCCTCAGGCCATTGAGATTGCGATATGAGATTGAGGCATGGACCCAATGAGGTTTATAAACACGATTGCATATTTTTTTAATTCCAGAATTTTAGATTTTCTATGTATTTCCCGTGTATTGATGTTTTTGACCTCCTGCCTGTGTGATTGTGATTTACGATGATAGGACGGACCCAAAGAGTTTATAGAAAATGAACTAAACCTTTTGAGTTCTAGAAGAAGGGTAGTAAACGGTATTTCGGGCGGACTTCAGGCGGTAAGTGGTATTGGAAGGGCTTCACCCGCTTCCATACACCAGCTGACAATAGCACGCCACAGGAGAGAGAAAACCGCTTTTTTGGGCGGGTAATCTCCGTGCAAGTAAGCCACCCGAAATTATTGTCAGCCATTGATTATTGATCACTGATCGGACAGTGGACAATGAACGAGCTATTTTGCGAACCCGAAAGGATTATGCATGCGATTTTATACCATTTGAGATCCAACTTAAAGACTCATGATTTGTTTTTGTGAGTTCTTCCTGTGTATTTCCGTTATATGCCTAATTTGGGATTTTTGCACAGGAAGGACAAATTATCGGGTTTCCTATGCCCGCCAATTCATTCTAATTGCAAACTGATTCTTTTGTGAAACAGTCGGGTTTCCAAGTGTTAGAGGATGGTAACCAAATGGTTACAAATACACAGAGAACAGGGACCGAGCAGAGGCCGAGAGAATACATAGAGAACTCGAGAAAGCCAGAGAAGCCACCAGAGGTTGGGGGTGATGGAAAAGGGGTGATTTCTTAGAGAGTTGGGTGCAGCAGAGAGCCAAGAGCAAATAACTAGAGCAAGAATAGAGTCGAGAGCCAAGAGCAAGAGCCAAAGCCAGAGCCAAGAGCCAGAGCCAGAGTGAGAGTTAAGAGCCAGAGCCAGAGTTAGAGCTAGAGCCAGAGCCGAGAGCCAGAGCCAGAGCCAGAGCCAAAGCTAGAGCCAAAGAGAGCCAAAGCCAGAGCTAGAGCCAAGAGCCAGAGCTAGAGCCAAGAGCCAGAGTCAGAGCTAAGAGCTAGAGTAGAGCCAGAGCCAGAGCTAGAGCCAGAGCCAAGAGTCGAAAGTCAGAGAGCCAAATGGCCAGGGATAACAATGGTATTCTAAGCCCAATGGTTCAGTTGTAACCTATTGGACTTGAGTGTGGAACTTGTAAAAGAATTTAGCCATAATCCCAAAGAGTCTAATCGATTTGATTAGAGATCAAGGAGATGTAGCCCAAGAGGTTTGGGTGAACTCCATATTATATTGTTGTTATGTGTGATTGCGTATTGCTGCATTGTATTTGTTGTTATATGTTTTATATCAGTTCAAGCAAATAAACTTAAAGCACATAAACAGTCTAAAAACAAACATAAGAATACACCTCTTTCAAGTACTTCTAATTCCGCAATTATCAATCATAAGCATAGATCTTAGGAATATGTAAGCTTAGGAGTGGGAGAGGTTCTTGTAAGCTGACAAGAAGCCTTTTAGTGCCCCATTTCGTATTAGGTGGTATCAGAGCATCAGGTTGATTAACCCCACCTTCAAAGAAGGTTATATCAAAGCTGGTTATATCAGAGTAAGTTATACCAGAGCAGGTTGTATTATGAAGCAGGTTGTATTATGAATCATGTTGTATCATGATGCAAGTGGTATCATATTAGAATTCTTGATTGACAGAGCAATATATATGATTTTTTGACTTGAAAGGTGTTTAAAAAGTCGAGGATTGATTGTTTGATTGTTGTAAACTGACTGTTGTTTGAGTTTGCAGAGGTGAAGGGAAATCTATTGATAGCTAAGTCCAGGAGAGGACAAGAAGGAAGAAGGGCTGAAGGCATTCTTCTTATCCCAAAGGACCTCAAGGCAATCCTTGAAGCACAAGAGGTTTGTTGCAAAAGGTTGCTTGAATAATCTCTTTGTGAATCTTGTTTGAGGTTCTTTTGTTCATTTTGATAATGACTACTTCTACAACTGAGTCCTCAAATTCTTCTTTCTTCACAAGATTCTTTGATGAAGACATGAAGCAAGACTTGTTCATCATGATGGATATGGTGAGAGAGATGTATGAGGATGGAAGGAAGAGAATCATACTATGAGAGCAGCTGAATTCCATGAAGGAAGAGAAGCAGTTGCTTTCTAGCAAATTGCAAGAAATGGAGAGGTAACTTCATATTGCAAATATGAACCTGGAAAGGATGCATGAGTTGGAGACACAACTCTTTGTTTCCAAAGAAGCCTTAGTCAAGTATCAGCTTGAAGAAGAGGTAAATAATTCCAGTTTGTCTTCAAATTATTCTAAGAATGTTTATGTTGGTTCTTTTGAAAAACATACCAAAGGCATAGGTTCTAAGTTAATGTCCAAGATGGGCTATGAAGGAAAAGGCTTGGGCAAACATGCACAAGGTATTGTTGAGCCAATAATGGTTGAGGAAATGCCTAATTATTTGGGTCTTGGCTATGGACAATCTTATGGAGAAATTTCCAAAGCTGCCATGAAGAAAATTGAAACAGTTCCAAGAAGGAGTTTCATTTAAGGTCTTCTACCTCAAAAGTGTAAAGATTGTATTCTTGGGGAATGCAATAGTGTGAAGCATACTTTGTAGAAATAAGGTGTCTATCAGCATACACTTGAACCAGAGAGTTGCAGAAACTTTGAAACCATTGAAGAGGTTGATGGTGTTCCAAAGGGAGCTACTTCTTCATTCAATTCACATCCTCATGAAGGTAATAAAGGTGAAAGAGAAAGGTATAAATCTGGTTTTAACCATATTCCTTTTGATTATGTTCAGCATGGTAAATTTCCATATAAGTATGGGAAAATAATTGCATGTTCCTTTTGTGTTTGGATAACCATAATGTTTCTAGATGTTGGAAGATAATGGCCACATACAAGAAACGTTTGAAGGAAAGGAAGCAAAAAGCCAAAGTTCCATTGGACAAGGCAAATCATGCTGTCAATAGGATGCACAGGTGTTGCACTTACTGCCATAAGCAAGGAAATATTGCTACAAAATGTTGGACTAAGAATCCAAAAATGCTTCCACAAACCTTGAAGAAGGTGGAAAGAGAGAATGACAGGAATGGAAAGAAAGATTCCATGAATGATGTGTTTCAAGATGATTCACATGTTGATCTTGATGTGCAGACAAAGCAAGGACCTTTGAAATGGATTGGTAAGAAATGGTTAGAATTCTTATCTAATTAAGATTGCATGTCTATTGATATAATGCATCTATTTGCATTTTTTTTTAATGGAGTGCAAGTTGCAGAGTTTTACCAAGAAGGTGAAGGGAAAAGTTGAGTAAGAGACTCACTTTATTGCTGCAACATTATGTTCATCTCAGCTTCGAAAGTATAGTGTACTTAAGGGAAAGTTGTAGGATGAAAGATTATATTCCATTTCAGGTTCGAAAGTACAGTGTACTTAAGTGAAAGTTGAAGGATGAAATGCATGCATGAGAATGATATGCATGAACATAGGGATGTTGATGATTTCCTTGTATTTGAACATGTATGTGATTAACTTGAAGGGTTGATTACTTTGTTTTTAAACATGCATGTAATGTTAATATTGACTTGGAAAAAGTTGATTTGGTCTCCAAGATGGAGATAATGATGAAGTGTTTCATCTTTGAAAAAGAATCCTAAAGTTCTTTTTCTACATGCTTGACTTGAAGGGTCAATTGTTTTAAAAGCATGTTTTGTTGGCTTGTTATCTAGTCAATCATTTGTATGCAGATGTAAAGACATGGAGGTGTTCACAAGATGCAAAATCTGTTTCTTTTGTTGAAGCAGGAGTTTAGGCCATCCAGTTGTTGTTTGTAATCCTGTTGTTGTTAATAGTTGTTGTCGACATTATGTCAAATAGGTACAAATGAAAATTTTGTGAAGTAGATGTAACTTCACATTGGCTTGAGCCACCTTGGATCAATGATCAAGGCAGAGAAGTTCAAACTACCTTCTGTGACCTTCTCAGCAGGAGTTCTGCAGGAAGTCATGGAGGAAAACAATTCTTCCCAGAGGACAAGCACATCCAGGAAGGAAAGTGTTCAAAGGCTTGGTTTTGAGGAACTATGCAAGGCAAGTGTATGGAGGTTGAAAGAAGAGGGTGGGGTACTCTCATTTACTGTTTAGATCAGTATATCAGTCTTTTGGAGTCCAAAAGCTTTTTAGTGGGAAGGCGTCATCCAAAATGGATCTAACATAAACTTATAAGTCTAAAAGTATTCCTCACAGAGGAAAATGAAATTTGAAGGATGCTCTTGGGAATAGTCTCATTTCATAGATCTTTTCAATCTAAATCTACTACAATTTGAATGGATCGGAATGGACTTCGAATGAAGGAGTTATTGCAAAAAGAAGATTGCCCATTATCCTTAGAAAAGGAGGCAATTTCTTATAAAATTGGACTTAAGGGCTCTTAAAGAAATCACATCGGAAAAAGCCAAAGGAGGACTTAAAGCAAGGGTGGAAGTACTCCCCGATTGCAATCTTCGATATATCGCATTGAAGGAAAGCCTTCATCAAAGGTCGGAACCCCAGGCAGAGTCGATTGCAATTAAAGCGATGAGCTGATCAATGATTGCGATGGGTGAGTTGCGATTGCGATGATCGGATCAGCGGATCGGCATTGGTGATATATATATATATCAGTCGGCACAGTCCATTAGACCCCCGGGCCGTTGTGATTGCGATATGCGGTCAAGGCACGGACCTGATGAGGTTTATAAACACGATTACACATAATTTGAAATCTGGAATTTTAGATTTTCTTTGTATTTCTCATGTATTGATGTTTTTGAACTCCTGCCTGTGCAATTGCAATTTACGATGATAAGATGGACCTGAAGAGTTTATAGAAAATGAACTAAACCTTTTGAGTTTCGGAAGGAGGGAAGTAAATGGTATTTCGAGTGGGCTTCAGGCGATAAGTGGTATTGGAAGGGCTTCACCCGATTCCATACACCAGCCGACACGTACCACGTCGTAGGAGAGAGAAACCACTTTTTTAGTCAAGTAATCTCCGTGCAAGTGGGCCACCCAAAATGATCGTCAACTGTTGATTAACAATCACTAATCAGATGGTGGACGATGAACGAGCTGTTTTGTGAACCCGAAAGGATTATGAACGCGATTTCTTATCGTTTGAGATCCAGCTTAAAGACTCATGATGTGTTTTCGTGAGTTTCGCCTATGTATTTCCATTATATGCCTAATTTGGGATTTCTACACAGGAAGGCCAAACAACTAGGTTTCCTATGCTTGTCGGTTCATTCCAATTGCAAATTGATTCTTTTGTGAAACAATCAGGTTTCCAGGCGTTAGAGGACGGTAACCAAATGGTTACATATACACAAAGAACAGAATTGACAGAGGACCGAGCAGAGGCCGAGAGAATACACAGAGAGCTTGAGAAATCCAAAGAAGCCACCAGAGGTTGGGGGCGATGGAAAAGGGGTGATTCCTCAAAGAGTTGGGCACAACAGAGAGCCAAGAGAAAAGAGCCAGAGCAAGAGCAGAGCCGAGAGCTAAGAGGGAAAGGGAGAGCGAGAGCTGAGAGCCAGAGCCAGAGCTAGAGCCAAGAGCAAGAGCCAGAGTGAGAGCCGAGAGCCAGAGCCAGAGCCAGAGCCAGAGCTAGAGCGAAGAGCCAGATCTAGAGCCGAGAGCTAGAGCCAGAGCTAGAGCCAAAGCCAAGAGCCAGAACCAGAGCTAGAGCCAGAGCCAAAGCCAGAGCCAAGAGCCAGAGCCAAGAGTCGAGAGCCATAGCCAAAGCCGAGAGCCAGAGCCAAGAGTCGAGAGCCAGAGAGCCAAATGGCCAGGGATGAAAATGGTATTCTAAGCCTAATGGTTCAGTCGTAACCTATTGGAGTTGAGTGTGGAACTTGTAAAAGAATTCAACCATAATCCAAAAGAGTTTAATCGAGTTGATTAGAGCTCAAGGAGACGTAGCTAAGAGGTTTGGATGAACTCCATGTTATATTGTTGTTATGTGTGATTGCGTATTGTTGCATTGTATTTGTTGTTATATGTTTCATATCAGTTCAAGCAAATAAACTTAAAGCACATAAAGAGTCTAAAAACAAACATAAGCATACACCTCTTTCAAGTACTTCTAATTCCGCAATTATCAATCATAATCATAGATCTTAGGAATATGTAAGCTTTGGAGTGGGAGAGGTTCTTGTAAACTGACAAGAAGCCTTTAGGTCCCCACTTCAGATCAAAAAATTGCTTACTTGAATTCACAATTCTTTTCATCTGCCTTGAGTTTATGAGAGAATAGTTACCTTTGAGTTTATGAGCTCTTACAATGCATTCTATTCCATTTTTAGTGAGTTGATACTTATTCTCAGCTCTGTTAGAACCTAGATTCACCTCAAGCTTAATTGAAGCAATTCTAGGGTAACCAGAAACCACGCTTAACCTGGTGGCTAGCCCTACCAGGTCGGGAGAGGGCTCTCTCCTTGTCAATCTCAGTTGAGATGACTAAAATGAATATGGATTTTAGGCTAGGTATAGTAGCTCTAGGGTTTTTTTGGTTGATTTTGATGAGTTGGTTGCTGGATCAAATGGAGCAAGCAACTTTGGGTTCGAGAAATCAAATCAGAATTGTAGGGTGTTCTGTGGGGCGAGGTCAGTAGGTGTTTTAGCACTTAGAATTGAGTGAGATGGTAGGTATAAGACTAGTGAGGAGCTGAGGAGGGCATGCATAGGTCATGAATCCTCTTCAAACAACTGAAAACATCAAAAACTAAATGTATTCCCAAGGCAGAGCACTGTTATCAATGTATTCTACCTATCTATCTTGATTCATTTAGTTAAGAAGAATGAAATAGATTTTGGTACATATAACACATGAGAAAAACTAATGACAGAAGGAGAAACAATGCCAAGACACATTACCACAAGAATCCCACAAAAATAGCTGCAAACCCTGGTTTATTTCCTTGCCAAACTATTGTAGAGATGTACAATATAGCTCAGAGCATCCACAAGAGTCCAACCTTTACAAATGACTAAGAAAATACATAATATAGGCATCAAACCACCTATGCTAGCCATTAGGGGTCGAATCCATGAGAATAGGGGTGGTTTCAACCATATCTAAACTAAGAACAGGAATTTAGGCAGTGGAACAACTTGCCTCTAAAACCAAGGAAACTGATTCATTCAACCCCAAACCACCTCAAAATGATGAATCTACCCTCAAGAGTCATTATGCAATTAAATTTACACAACATAGCATCATTTACATTCATAGATTCATACAAAATGAGAGAAAAATTCAAATGGTAGAAAAACTCGGCGAAATTTTTATTTTTGGGCAAAACTGGCAAAATCCATCCTATGCGCAGCACCTCTAATCCTATGTGCAACGCTTTTTCCAAGCCAGTTTTGGGGGCCTTCCCCTTAACAAAATTGAGCCCATGATGGCTTGTTGGAAAGGTATATCTGTCTAGTTTCTGGAACATCTTGAATTTCTAAATTTGGAGGTCATTTTCCCCCTCAAAAATGGAATCTCCCAAGACTACTTCCTGTGTGTCAAAAAAGTGGCAGAGAGGTCATTTTTTGATGGTTTTTTGGCCTTTAGGTGACCAAGATCTGCTCCAAATTTGATGAAAATTTTTGGGTTTTCTTATTTTTTAATGCTAAATCCAAAAGTGTAAACCTGTTGGAAATAATACTGAGAGGGGGGGTGAATCAGTATTATAAATCTTCCTTATTTATACTTTGAATTATTTTTTTATGTCAGTACCATAAAATAATGAGCATGAACAAGAAAAACAGATAGTCACACCAAAGAACACCAGATATAAGGTGGAAACCCAATGTGGGTGAAAACCACCTGCTGCAATATGTCTCTATCTTTTTCAAATTAGAAACTCCTTTTACAATAATTTTGTACTGGTGCAGTCCTTTACCAGTACGCAGGCTGCAACCTGTAGAGAGCTACAACTCTCTCTCATTTTCAGTCTCTCCTAGAAGGGAGCTACAACCCCCTACTTCTTTTCTTTCAAGGATCACTTTTCATAAATTTTCAAACTAGATCCATGAACATCAAATGATCATCAAGTACAAGTAAGTCACCCAGTCAACTGCAGTAACCAGATCAATAGTAACAGTAAACTAAACCCAGAACACCTTATCAATAGAGAAAAGTCAGTCAAATAAATGCCTTAATACAGATCCGCAGTTTTTCTTTATCTGGAATGCGTTGCTACGCACTTCACCTTCTGCACCTCTGCGTATCCCTACAGAGAGCCTTGAACTGCACAGCGTATCCACGCACTGTTCCTTTGAATGTGCCGCGTACCTTCACTGTGCCCACGCACCCACTGCTTCTATCGCGCCGCGTACTTTCACTGTGCCTCCGCAGTCACTTCTTTTATCGCGCCGCGTACTTTCACTGTGTCCCCGCACCTGCGGCTTCTGTCGCACAGCGTACCTCGGTGCTTCTACTTTCTCTTCACTGCGAACCACCGCACCTGGACTTCTGTCGCGCTGCGTACCCACGCACTGCGCCTTCTTCTGTTGTGCGTACCCCCGCACTTGCACCGTTAATCACCTGCGAACCTCTGATTAGGGCCAAATTGGCAGTCCACCAATGTGCCACAGATAGTCAGATGCCCAGATCTGATCATGCGCCCGAGAGATCACACTTCATAGATTCACTTTCAACTTCACTTTTATATAGTTCAAGCTTTTAAACCGATAACCCAATATTTCAGATCTTAAGATATTCAATTTGCAAAAGATACATTAGCCAAGTGATCTCCTTCCCTATTTATAGTCAAGCCCTTATTCACACCATGGGACAAAACCATCAATAACCAATACAAGGGATCCAAACCGGGGCTAAAATAGATCCTATACCACGGGCCAAAACCATAGGATCAAGAACGGCGGGCTAAATACCACGGGCCAAAACATAAGAAGCCCCTCGTGAGCGCATTTCTCTGCCTTGAAGTAAGTGAACTGGGGGTCCGCACCTTCTGAACGGGTGACCTGCGGGTATGAACGCACTTCCTGGCCGGCGTACCTGCGGGTCCGCACCTTTTGAACCATTCACCTGCGTACCTCTTAATTTCCAACGTTTTGAGAGCCTGAACAGAGCATTTCCACTTGAGGGTGTTGCCATCAAGTACAACATCTGTAACATAGAGCCATACCAGAATCATAATGCCAACAATATCCCCCTTTGGACTTGATGGCAACCTCAAGATCCTCAACGTCATTCTCCCCCTTTGACATCAAGGGCAAAGGGTTATGCTCCCCCTAAGAACATGCTCCCCCTGACTATAAACCAGATCTGCAAAGAAGAACCATAATCCACCAAACACCATAAATGACCATGAAAGAGATAGAGGCATATTGCAACAATATTCAGACCAGCATCCATGATCTCTTTCTGTACTGCCAACAATGCATTATATGCTCCCCCTGAACCTGTTCCATTCGATCTTCAACCAATCCGCAACCCAGCACATGTACGCATATACCCCAGATGAGCCTTGCGTACAACCAACAATCAGAAGAGATTCAACAACATGATGATGCATCAACAACCCCCAGCTTTTGCCTGAGGTATTCAAAGGTCTCCCTGGGCAATGGTTTGGTGAGTATATCAGCAACTTGTTCCTTAGAAGGAACATACTCCAACTTGACCTTTTGTTCAAGCACTTGTTCCCGGAGAAAGTGATACTTGATTGGTATGTGCTTGGTCTTTGAATGCATGACTGGGTTCTTTGAAACGTTGATTGCACTTGTATTATCACATAAGATGGAGATAGGTGGTATACAAGTGATTTGAAAATCCTGCAAGGTCTGCATCATCCAAAGGAGTTGAGTGCAGCAAGATGCAGCAGCAACATATTCCGCTTCAGCTGTAGACAAGGCAATCGAACTCTGTTTCTTGCTGAACCAAGATACTAATCTGGAATCCATAAAGAATGCACCACCACTTGTGCTCTTCCTGTCATCCACGCTTCCGGCCCAATCTGCATCTGTATAAGCATGAAGTTTGAGATCTGTATCTCTAGGATACCATAAGCCATAGTTTTGAGTTCCTTGAAGATATTTGAAGATTCTCTTTACTGCCTGAAGATGAGTTTCCTTTGGATTTGCCTGAAATCTTCCAACTATTCCTACTGCATGCATTATGTCTGGTCGGGTACCTGTCAAATAAAGTAGACTTCCAATCATAGATCTGTAGGTTGGTTGATGCACTGCTACTGATTCATCATTTGCATTGAGGCTACATCCTGTGACCATGGGTGTACATACTAGTTTTGCATCTTCCATGCCATATTTCTTCAAAATCTGCTTGAGATACTTGGTTTGAGACAAAAAGATCCCTCCTTCTTTTTGTTGGATTTGCAAACCAAGAAAATATGTCAGTTCTCCCAGCAAGGACATTTCGAATTCTTTCTGCATTACCAAGGCAAAGCTTTGACTCATAGCTTCTTCATTGCTGCCAAAAATAATGTCATCTACATACACAACAAGTATTAGCAATTTGTCGTTTTCAACTTTTATATAAAGATTGCTATCTGCTGATCCTTTTGAAAAACCTTGTTGATGAAGATATTTGTCCAAACGATAGTACCAAGCCCTTGGAGCTTGTTTGAGACCATAGAGAGCCTTTTTCAATCTGCATACAAGATTTGGATCATTTCCAAGAATGAAACCATCTGGCTGCTCAATGTATACTTCTTCTTCCAAGTCTCCATTCAGAAAGGCTGATTTCACGTCCATTTGAAATACTTTGAAGTTTTGAAAGCCTGAGAGAGCAAGGAACATTCGGATGGCCTCAAGTCTTGCAACAGGAGCAAAATTTTCTTCAAAATCTATTCCTTCTTGCTGCGCATACCCTTTACAAACAAGTCTGGCCTTGTTTCTAATTACTTCTCCATTTTCATTCAATTTATTTTTGAAGACCCATTTTGTCCCTATAACATTCTTATCCTTTGGTCTAGGAACTAACTCCCAAGTGTTGTTCTTTTCGATCTGCTCAAGTTCTTCATCCATTGCTTTGACCCAACATTCATCTTTGCATGCCTCTTTCACATTTTGTGGTTCAGTGGAAGAGAGTAATGCCAAATAGCTTGAAGCTTCTGCAATTGTTCTTCTTGTTTGTACACCTGCTTCTTTCTGCCCCAAAATCTGAGATTCTGGATGATTCTTCTGAACATATCTGGATGGAGTCTTCTCTTCTATCCTTATCTGCTCCTCTGGTTCTTCTTGAGGTTCTTATTCTTCATCATTCTGTCTTTGAGGGTAGTCTTCATCTTCTTCGATATCTTCATGATTTACTTGCCTAGGAATGTATCCCTTCTCATCAACCACTACATCAATGTTGTCAAAAATTCTTCCAAGTCTTTTATTGTAGCACTTGTTTGCTTTGCTGTGTGGAGAATAACCAAGAAGAATGCCTTCATCTGCTCTAGGTTCAAGTTTGCCAAGTTGCTCATCAGTATTCTTAATATAGCATTTGCTCCCAAAGATTTTGAAGTGCTTTACCGAAGGAGTCTCACCATACCAGAGCTCATGAGGGGTTTGAGTGCTGTTCACCCGGACATTTGTTTTGTTGAGAATAACAACCGCAGCATATGCTGCTTCACCCCAGAAAGTTGCGGGAGTTCCAGACTCATCAAGCATAGCACGAGCCATTTGTTGGACTGTTCTGTTCATTCTTTCCACCACTCCATTTTGCTGAGGAGTTCTAGCTGTAGAGAATTCTCTTCTTCTCCCATGTTCTTCACAGAAATTGAAAAATTCATTTGAGGTAAACTCCCCACCTCTGTCGGATCTGAGGCACTTAATTTTGTATCCTGATTCATTTTCAACCAAGGCTTTAAAGGATTTGAATTTTTCGAATGCTTCATCTTTGTGCTTCATAAGTCCTAACCAGACAAACCTGGAGAAATCGTCAATGAATAATATCAAGTATTCTTCTCCTCGAGGTGTCCTTTTCCTGAATGGACCACATACATCTGTATGTACCAGCTCAAGAGGCATGCTAGCTGATCCTTCCTTCTCCGGAAAGTTAGTTCTGGTTTTCTTTCCAAACTGACATGATTTGCATATGGTGTTGTCTGGAATTTTGATATCTGGAAGACCGCGAACTGCCTGATATTTGCATGCTTTCCTTATTTGTGAAAAGCTTAGATGCCGCAACCTCCGGTGCCATAACCAGTGTTCATCATCCTTGCTTAGATAGCATTGTTGTTGTCCTTCTTCAAATATGTATAGATTATTTGGAGTTCTTTCACCTTTGATCACTGTTTTACCTGTATCAAGATCACGAACAAGACATCCATTTGATCTAAATATCACCTCGGTTCCTTGATCACACATCTGGCTGACACTCAGAAGATTATGCTTCAATCCATCAACATACAAAACATTTCCAGCTTTGACCTTTTCTTTTAACTGAGCAGTGCCTTTTCCTTTTATAGCTGCAGGAGTATCATTTCCAAAAGAAACTTTCTTTCCCTTTTCTAAAGCAGAATATGATTCAAGTTTTTCTTTATCACATGTCATATGCTTTGAACATCCACTGTCAATGTACCATAGATTTTCCTGTCCCTCTGCATAAAATGCTATCCCACACCTTTCCGTTTGTGGTTCCTTTATTCTCCATGTTTTGGTGCTTGAGGCTTGTTCCTTTGTCTGCTGAAACCTGCTCCTGCATTCAGAATCTTCATGACCAAAGTTATTGCAAATAGAAAATTCAACTTCATTTTCAAGAGCCGAAAAGTTGTTATAGGTCCTCTTTGTAATCCCGGTCATACTTCTTTGTTTTTGAGCTTCTCTAGTCATGATTGTTTTATATGCAACACATTGAGCTGCTTTGTGACCAAAGTTATGGCAAGAGAAACATTGTCCATTGAAGAAACTTCTGCGGTTATCAAATCTACCGGCCAAATGATTGTAATTTCTATTGTCATCCATTCTTGAACCAAATTGAGAAGATTTTACCTGTGGCTGGTTGTAGCTTTTGTTCACCCTTAAGATGGATTGCCCCTGATAGTCTTTGTTTGCAATTCATCCCTGCTTTACCTGGTGATCTCCATTGTGCTTTTGCTCATTCCTTCTTGCTGCATCAAGATAACTTCTTGAGGTGGATGCTTGAGAAGTTTCTCCATTATAGCCCAGACCTGTCTTGTTTAGAGGAGAACGCTGTACATTGATGATCTCATCCAGAGTTTCAGATCCTTTGACAAACTTAAGATTAATAGCCTTTGTTTTCTCAATCTCTTTTCTAAGACCAACAATTTCACCTTCTAACTTTTCAAGATATTTTTCTTTTTCATCAATTTGAAGTTGTAGGGTATCAATGATCCTATTCTTTTCTTCTATACATGTCTTGAGTCTAGAAATTTCTTCATAAAAGCTATCCACATCTATAGCATCCATGTAATCATCATCTTCAAATGCCATTAAAAGTTTATAGTCATTACCTCGTTCATCTTCATCACTATTTGATAGACCATCACTATCTTCATGAGTGTAGTAGCTTTTCTTATTTGCATTCTGTTTCTTGTTCCATCTAGCAGGTTCCTTTCCTTTGTCAATCTTATCCTTATGAGGACATTTCGCAGCATAATGACCTACTCTTCCACAAGCAAAACATTTAAAAGGTAACTTACCTCTGAACCTTCCAGTACCCCGTTGAAGATTTCTGACAAAATTTGATTCTTCTTCTTCTTCTGGCACGTGACTTGCTTCATAGTAGTCTCCTTTGCCTGAAGCCTTGAAAGCAGCTTCTCTTCTGTCTAATGGAACTCCCTTTCTCATTTCATAAGCAGTTAGAATTTCGTGTAGCTGAGACATAGTAAGAGTTCGTAGATTTTCCTTTTCTTCTATTGCAGACACTTTAGATTCAAACTTGGGGGACAATGATCTTAGAACTTTTTCAACCACAATAGCCTCTTTTATTTCTTCACCCAAGTTTTTCATGCAATTAACAATCTCGTCTACCTGAAGAAAATAGTTAGCCACACTTTCATCATTATACATTCTGAGATTCTCATACTGAATCCTGAGGGTTTGAAGTTTAGCACGCTTTACCTGTTCATCTCCTTCGTAGCTCAAGACAATCTTGTCCCATATTTCTTTTGCGGATTTATATTGCATAACCTTCACGAATTCTGTTTGAGATAAGCATCCCAGCAGAGTATTGACTGCTTTAGCATTTGTTTCATATTTCTTCCTTTCGGCCGGATCTGTAGGAGTAGATGAAGGAAAAGTGTAGCCTGTATCTATGATATCCCAAACTTCTGTACCAAGAGATTGAAGATAGGCAGTAACTCTTACCTTCCAATAATTGAAGTTTGTCCCATCAAAAATTGGTGGCCTGATTGATGCTTCCCTCTCGTAGTTTCTCATGATGAGTGATCTTCCTTCAAGCGATCAAGCTTCTCTGAAGGACCTGCTCTGATACCAATTGTTGGAAATAATACTGAGGGGGGGGTGAATCAGTATTATAAATCTTCCTTATTTATACTTTGAATTATTTTTGTATGTCAGTACCATAAAATAATGAGCATGAACAAGAAAAACAGATAGTCACACCAAAGAACACCAGATATAAGGTGGAAACCCAATGTGGGTGAAAACCACCTGCTGCAATATGTCTCTATCTTTTTCAAATTAGAAACTCCTTTTACAATAATTTTGTACTGGTGCAGTCCTTTACCAGTACGCAGGCTGCAACCTGCAGAGAGCTACAACTCTCTCTCGTTTTCAGTCTCTCCTGGAAGGGAGCTACAACCCCCTACTTCTTTTCTTTCAAGGATCACTTTTCATAAATTTTCAAACTAGATCCATGAACATCAAATGATCATCAAGTACAAGTAAGTCACCCAGTCAACTGCAGTAACCAGATAAATAGTAACAGTAAACTAAACCCAGAACACCTTATCAACAGAGAAAAGTCAGTCAAATAAATGCCTTAATACAGATCCGCAGTTTTTCTTTATCTGGCATGTGTTGCTACGCACTTCACCTTCTGCACCTCTGCGTATCCCCGCAGAGAGCCTTGAACTGCACAGCGTATCCACGCACTGTTCCTTTGAATGTGCCGCGTACCTTCACTGTGCCCATGCACCCACTGCTTCTATCGCGCCGCGTACTTTCACTGTGCCTCCGCAGTCACTTCTTCTATCGCACCGCGTACTTTCACTGTGTCCCCGCACCTGCGGCTTCTGTCGCACAGCGTACCTCCGCGCTTCTACTTTCTCTTCACTGCAAACCACCGCACCTGGACTTCTGTCGCGCTGCGTACCCACGCACTGTGCCTTCTTCTGCTTTGCGTACCCCCGCACTTGCACCGTTAATCACCTGCGAACCTCTGATTAGGGCCAAATTGGCAGTCCACCAGTGTGCCACAGATAGTCAGATGCCCAGATCTGATCATGCACCCGAGAGATCACACTTCATAGATTCACTTTCAACTTCACTTTTATATAGTTCAAGCTTTTAAACCGATAACCCAATATTTCAGATCTTAAGATATTCAATTTGCAAAAGATACATTAGCCAAGTGATCTCCTTCCCTATTTATAGTCAAGCCCTTATTCACACCATGGGACAAAACCATCAATAACCAATACAAGGGATCCAAACCGGGGCTAAAATAGATCCTATACCACGGGCCAAAACCATAGGATCAAGAACGGCGGGCTAAATATCACGGGCCAAAACATAAGAAGCCCCTCGTGAGCGCATTTCTCTGCCTTGAAGTAAGTGAACTGGGGGTCCTCACCTTCTGAACGGGTGACCTGCGGGTATGAACGCACTTCCTAGCCGGCGTACCTGCGGGTCCGCACCTTTTGAACCATTCACCTGCGTACCTCTTAATTTCCAACATTTTGATAGCCTGAACAGAGCATTGCCACTTGAGGGTGTTGCCATCAAGTACAACATCTGTAACATAGAGCCATACCAGAATCATAATTCCAACAAAACCATTCTTCCAAAATGTTCCCTAATCAAAAGCGCATCGCCATTGGGATTTCATGTGTTGTAAAATTCAATGCGCTGCGCCACTGATTCTATGCACAGTGCCACTTTCCAACCGAGTTTTGGAGGCCTTCCCAGTGTCCAAATTGGGTGAAATATAGCTAGTTGGAAATATTGTCGAATCTAATTTCCAAAACATCTTGAATGTTTCAATTTGGAGTTCATTTTCCTTGTCAAAATTCAAATCTCCCAAGACTGGTCAAAATGTGAAAAAGAGGCTGCCTAAATGCAGAGTGATGTTGCAGTCAAATTTTGAAGGTCTTTCTAAACTCCAAATTGAGCTCATGATAGCTCATTGGAAATATCTTTGTGTCTAGTTATCATTTGATGCATCAAGCAAGTCATTTGGCCAACCAGGGGACAAATCTTGATTTTCCCAAGGTCACTCCAAAGGTGCATTAACTCTCTTGAGGCAGCTGTATTTTTGACATTTCTCTAAGACCATGACACCTGTGTAAAAAGTGAAGAAGGTTTTTCTTCCTTGGCCTATTTTGGACAAAAAAATCTCTCACTTTTTCCAAATTCATCTTTTCTTGCTTAGAGACACAATTTGAAGAAAAATCGTCCCTTATGTGTGATGAATGGCTTGTTCCTTGGAATGACTTCTCAACAAATGGTGGAGACCTGATGTTTGATAATATGAGATGACCTCATTCCTTATAATATCTCTCATGCATCCTCTACTCAGATATATCTGATCCCATAGCCAACCCTAGCTCAGTGGGAGAGGAAATTAGAGTTTTTCTCTTTTGCTTTTGCAGGCGGATTGGTGCTCATATGACTTGATTTTTGCAGTGGCAGGTGTTTGGAAATATCACCGAGTGACTAGGAGAAGCATGGAACCATTTATTACATATGAGAATAATAAAATCACATTAAATTTAACTATGAAATACAAATGCTTTGTTTTCACCTCAAAACTAGTTTTGAGGTGAGCCCTTCATTAAGCTTACAAATTAACACATTTTGAATTTTCTGATCGTTATTAACCTCCTCATGTCTTTACTGACCATTATTAGCAATAATCACTGAAATCTGACCATGGAGGAAACCTTAGACCTAATGAGACTGAAACCCTAAGACCTAAGACCTATTTAAACATGAACCATTGACCTGAAAAGTATGAACAGAGGTCAGCAGATATATGTCATGAGGGAAAAAGCTGAATTGAACCCTACCATCAGTTGATCCATGACCTAATGGAATGCAACTCATCAGAATGGGACACATAGTATGAAATGCAAAAGAGTAATTTTGATCACTGATGGCAGTGTGAAGACACTGCACTAACAAGCTCTATAGAAAATAGCTTTCCTATCATACAAGTATGGACTTCCCAAAACAATACCACATATATCCAATGGAACTATATCTAACTCAACCTCATCTACAAATGTTGATCCAATAGCAAACCTAAGTTTACATTGTCTCATTACTTGTAGCTTTGTTTTATCACACACCCAACCTAATGGATATGGCTTCTCATAAGGTTTTGTTTGTAATCCCAACTTCTTTACAATTGTTTCAGAAATCAAATTTACTTGTGATCCACTATCAAATAAAGTATCAATCTTATTATGCTTGGAAATTACTCTAATACAAAAAAGCTCATTTCTTTCCCTCTCATTACTTTCATTATCAACAGATTATGTAGAATTACTTGTGGATGCTTCAAAATCTTTACCTTTAATACTTGTGGCTATAACTGTTGTTTCATCGCCTGAATCTGATCCCAAGTCCTGCTGAATAGCAGCAGAATTCTTTTCTTCTTACCACTGAACTTCTTAGGTTTCTGTTCTGGATGAAAAGACCAACAATGTGCCTCATTGTGTCCTTCTTTCTAACAATGAGTGCATGAAGGTTTTTCCTTCTTTACAGTGTTTTCTTTCCTCTCCTTCCATTTCAGTGTCTTCTTTTCCTTGCTCTTGTGTACAAAATATTTAGATGATCCCCCAACCTCTAGGTTTACATTCTTACCTCTAGCTTCTAGATGTGTGGCTTGAACTGATCCATCATCTAAGCTAGTGGGATTAAACATGAGAATAGTATGCTTTAAATAGCTATGAAGACCATCTATATACTTCAATAAAGTCTCAGGTGAATCTAATGATATACCTAGAGTTAAAGCTCTCTTTCTGAATTCCTGAGTATAACTTTTGATCCGAATTGGATCCTAAGGAACTCTCTAAGTTTCCATAACTTTGTAAAATTCATGCCAAAGTTTCAAAGTCTTAAAAAGGTCGAGCTTATCAGAAATATACTCAAACAGTTGTAATTTGTGAGTAGCGCCAAGCAACGAGGACCCTCAGTCAAGCGCGTAGATCATTGGCCCATGGAAACGCGTGCTACCATGAAACAACAAAACAGGAAGTCTTTTTGATAAACGGGGGAGGTTTCTGATATGCAAACCCCTCAGTGAAGGAAAATCCCTGAGCGACAGGAACCAAAAAGTCAAAAATCGTATGGAATTCTTCGATTCCGTCAGAAGCGGGTCCCACACGAAAATAGTAGGATATTGAAAGGGCTTCGAGTGGTAAGCGGTTTCAACTGAGTCCCGCCTGATGCCACACACTAGGTGCCACACATCCGGTAGAAGAGAGAGAAAACCGCTCACATTGGACGGGTAAATGTCATGCAACTTACCTGCATGATATGGACGGAGACCGTATGATCTGGAGGCTCTAGATCGACGGTGGACATACGATCCGACGAATGACCGGATTCAACAGGGTAAATAGGCTGAGTTGTATAAAGGTTTTGAGTCCGGCATGAACGATGAGTTGGTAGATGAATCATGATTCGTGGGCAATCTAGAAGTTAAACGGAAATAACAGTAGTTAAAACATTTCCAAGAGAACTGAAACTTTGTTCGTTATGAAATAGGTGGTCACCTCCCTGTAAGGCGTTACACAATGATGATGACGCAGAACAGAGGAATTCAAATGGATAGAGGAAGGAGAACCAGAACGCCGAGAATAAAAAACGAACAGTCAGAAAGCAGATTGGCTTTAAAGCCACAAACTGACAAAGACAAAGTAAGCAACTAGAAAGTAGTAAGCAGTGAGAAAAGCGAGTTAAGAAAGCTAAGAGCAGAGAATAGACAAAGGAAGCCGAGCTGACTTGAAGGCAACATTGAGCCAGACAGAGCCAGAGAGAGTCAGAGAGTCTGTGTATTCTAGAGAAGGATTGAGAGGTTCAAGTGAACTCCCCTGTACATGCCTGTCATGTATGAGTCTCAAATTGGGCTCATACTACTGTGATCAATAGAGGTCAAGTTTCAGTAAGGCGAGTCTGTGTACTCCAAAGACTTGGGGGATCCAAGTCTAGTCCTACTGATTTATATTTGTTGAGTGAGACTCAAATTGAGCTCACTGTTGTAAAACTCTGATTTGAAAACATAATAGAGAGGCCACCATTGAAGGCTGGATAGGAGACGTAGCTGAGGAGCATTGGGTGAACTTCTTATTAAAATTGTTGTCTTTACATGTTTTCCTGTTATGTTTTCTCTAACTGCTTCAGTGTCTATGTATTTCTCAATCTTATTGATCCGTTGCAATCTTATCAAAGCTCAAGGTTACTAAGGTTAGACAAGCTTGTGCTGGATTTTGTTGTTGAATGCTAACTAGATCAAAGCTTAAACTAGGAGAAGGAGAGTTGGTTGAAACTAACCTTGAAATTGGAAGAGTCTATCCTAAGAGGAAAATGTTAGAAGAAAGTCCCTTGGAATCAGATCCTCAGTTAATGGATAGTTTCATGACCATGAGAGACATGGTAGAGGAAATGTATAGAGAATTTAAGAAAGGTAGAGAGGAAGATTCATCAAACTCCAAACGAGATAAAGAAGCAGAATAATATCTCTTCCATGACCACCCTATAGGCAAAGGGAAAGAAGAAAAACTTCCCACCACTCCTAGTAGCCTTGAAAATAAAAAGAAGACATCTTTGATTAAATTAGATGTTAAATTTGATTTACCAATATATGATGGAGAGTTGAATGCATAAAATATGGATAATTGGATTAGACAGATTGATGTTTATTTCAGAGTGCAAAGCATTGATTCAGATAGTAGTAAGATTCAGCTGGCCAACCTATGCCTTGGAGGCACTGCATTGGTATGGTGGGAAGGCAGGACACAAGCTGACATGAAGAAGCATGGTAAAATTCTTTATGTATGGAGTGAATCTATTTCTGCAATTAAAAAATAGTTCTATCCACTAGCTTATATGTAGCAATCCATGATGAGTTGGCAAACTCTTCGACAATTAAAAGGGCAAAGTGTACAAAGTTACACCCAAGAATTTAGGAAAAGAGCTTTGATTCTAGGAATTTCTTTAGACTCACCTGAAACTTTGCTGAAGTATATAGGTGGTCTACACAGCTACTTAAGGCACACTATTCTCATGTTTAATCCCACTAGCATAGATGAGGTATCTGTTCAAGCTACACATCTAGAGGCTAGAGGAAAGAATATGAACCCAGAAGTTGGGGGATCATCAAAACCCACTACAAGCAAGAATACGGAGAAAAGAAAATAGAAATGGAAAGAGAGGAAGACAAATACTATACAAAAGACCAAATATTCATGCACTCATTGTAAGAAGGATGGGCATGATGATGAACACTGTTGGATTCTGCATCCGGAGCTGAAACCCAAGAAGTACGATGGCAAGAAGAAGACTGTTGCAGCTATTCAAAAGGATTTGGGGTCAGATTTAGGATATGAAACAACAATTGTAGCCACAGGTATAAAACGTAAAAATTCTGACACATCTACTAGTAATTCTGCACAATCTACTGACAATGAAGAAAATGAGAGGAAAGGACATGAGCTTTTTCATATTAGAGTTATTTCCAATCATCAAAAGATTGATACTTTGTTTGATAGTGGCTCACAAGTAAATTTATTTCTGAAGCAATTGTAAAGAAGTTGGGATTACTAAACACACCTCACAAAAAGCCATATCCATTAGGTTGGTTATGTGATAAAGCATAGCTACAAGTGACTAGACAATGTAAACTTAGGTTTTATTTTGGGTCAGCATTTGTAGATGAGGTTGAGTTAGATATTGTTCCCTTGGATATATGTGGAAATGTTTTAGGAAGTCCTTACTTGTATCATAGAAAAGCCATTTTCTATAGAGTTGAAAACAAGTATCAACTCATTAAAGATGGAATCGAATATATTGTAAGAGCTCATAAACTCAAGAATAATTATACTCTCATAAACTCAGGTTAGATGAAAATAATTTTAAATTCATGCAAACAATTTTTATTGATGGTTGTAAAGGAAAAGAAACTTGACAAAACCAATGTATTTGAGGGCCGTAATGCTAAACAACAAGCTAATTTAGAAAAGGTTTTTTTTTCAGAATATGATATACTATTTCAAGAACCTAAAGGTCTACCACCCAAAAAGGAAGTAGTACATGATATTAATTTGTAGCAAGATGCTCCATTTCCTAACATCGGAGTGTATAGGTTGTCCACTTTAGAGAATGCAGAAATCAAGAAGCAGGTACAGGAGCTGCTCGAGAAAGGGTTCATAAGACCTAGCACATTGCCATGTGGGTCTCCAATTGTCTTGGTGAGAAAGAAAGATGGCTCATGGAGAATGTGCATTGATTACCGAGCACTGAATAAGATAACGATCAAAAATGTTATCCCCTTCCTCGCATAGATGATCTATTAGATCAGTTGAAAAAAAGCTATTTATTTTTCCAAGTTGGACTTGCATAGTGGCTATCATTAGGTCAGAGTTGTAGAGCAAGATGCATGGAAGACTGCTTTCAAAACAAAGCAGGGATTGTATGAGTGGTTGGTTATGCCTTATGGCTTAACTAATGCTCCTGCTACTTTCATGAGAATAATGAATGATGTACTCAGACCTTTTATTGATGATTTTGTCATTGTATATTTACTAAAACATGGGAAGAACATTTAAAGCATGTCGAGAAGACTCTAGATGTTTTGAAAAAAGAGAATCTATATGTTAAGCTCTCAAAATGTGAATTTGGAAAAACATCTTTGAATTATTTGGGTCATATTGTAGGGGGTGGTGAATTGAAGATAGGTCCCTCTAAGGTTGCAGTCATTGTAAACTGGCCTAAACCCAAATCTGCAATAGAAGTTAGAAGCTTCTTAGGAGTAGCACAGTATTGGAGAAAGTTTATTTCTAACTTTTCCTTGATTGCAGCTCCCTTGCATGCTTTAACAAGATTGAACAAGGTGTTTTAGTGTGGAGGCAAATAGTAGAAAGCCTTCGACACCTTAAAATAAAAGATTAGTACAACACTAATACTAGCACTGCCTAATCTTCAAAGACCATTTGAGATTGAAATGGATGCCAGTGACTATGCCATGGGAGCAATGTTGATGCAACATGGTAAACCCATATGTTATCATTCTGAGACATTTCATTTTACAGTAGTTAATTATCCCACATATGATAAAGAATTGTATGCATTAGTACAGAGTGTGAAAAAGTGGAAACATTATTTAATGGGCAAAGAGATAGTTATACATACTGATCATCAACCACTTCAGTATTTTCACTCACAAACTAAGTTGCAACAATAAAGACACTATAGGTGGATGGGTTTTCTACAATAGTTTCATCTTTCCATCAGATATAAAAAGGGCATACACAACAAAGTTGTAGATATGTTGTCCAGACCAATCATAAATGCATCCACTATACTTTAGCATAATTCAATATTGCATGAAAGCTACATTGAACAGTATGCTCAAGATATAGATTTTAAAGATGTATATGCAACTTTAAGTCATGGAAAACAAGTAGAAGAATGGGATTATCATGTTAAGGACCAACTCTTGTATCATTTGGGAAAGTTATGCATTCCTCAAATAGAAAGAGTGAAGATAATTTGAGAAGCACACACTTCTCTAATATCAGGTCACTTTGGTGTAAGTAAAACAATTGCACAGCTGCAAAGATTTTGTTATTGGCCAAAAATGAATGAGACGGTTTCTAGATTTTTAAGAGGGTGTACCATGTGTGCTAAAAGCAAGCCCAGAAATAGAATACTAGGCTTGTATACTCCATTACCAGTTCCTTCTCACCCCTGGGAAAGTGTTTCTATGGACTTCGTTGGGGGACTGCCTAAATATAGAAAAGGTCATGACTATTTATATGTTGTTGTGGATAGGTTCAGCAAAATGTGTATTTTAATACCTTGTAACAAACAGATTATAGCTGAACAAACTGAAAAGTTGTTCTTTCAGCATGTATGGGTTCATTTTGGATTACCCACTTCCATTATATCTGATCGAGATACCTGCTTTGTTGGGAAATTTTGGTCGGGTTTATGGGAATTGATGGACACCAGACTGAAGAAGAGCACAGATTTTCATCTGCAAACAGATGGCCAAATAGAAGTAGTCAACAGGACAGTGATCCAGTTGCTCAGAGGCTATTGCAGCAAGCATCCCAAGCTTTGGGATGAACATTTATGTTATGTGCAACATGCTTACAATCGAGCTAAACATTCTTCTACATAGTGATCTCCTTTTGAGACCTGTTTTGGTTTCACACCAAGGTCTCCCTTGGATTTTTGTTTGGTGAAGACATAGTGATTGATGGACACAGTGATGTGGACAAGGCAACCAAGTTCATCGAACAAATCCAAGAGATTCACCAGGCAGTATAGGAACAGCTGGAAAAGAGCCAAGCCAAGTACAAGGCAAGGCATGATAAGCATCAGATTGAGCATATTTTCCAAGTTGGTGATCAAGTCTGGCTATATATCAGCAAAGACAAAATGCAGGGTGAAGGGAAGAAGTTGAAGCCAATAAAGTATGGACCTTCCAAGATACTTGAGAAAATTGGTGAGAATGCTTTTCGCATTGATTTACCAACTTATATGCACATCTACTCAGTTGTTAATGCAAACAGCTTGATACTATTTGAACCTTGATTGATTGAAGATCCCGAAGAGTAGAGTCAATTGCCTTCTATTGATGATCTGTTACTTGAATATCTTAATGAGTTGCAGGAAGATATAGTTCTGGACAAGAAGGTGAGAACTACATGCAGGGGGGATGTTGAGTACTTGAGGATTGGAATCGAAGGTTCAAAACCAAGCTGTGAAAAATGGATAGAAATTGGGCAAGCGAGGAATCTTACCCTCATTTGATTGATGCTTAAAAACCAACTTTTGGTGGTCCAAAATATTTTTAGTGGGAAGGCCGTGATCCGAATTGGATCCTAAGGAACTCTCTAAGTTTCCATAACTCTGTAAAATTCATGCCAAAGTTTCAAAGTCTTACAAAGGTCGAGCTTATCAGAAATATCCTCGAACAATTGTAATTTGTGAGCTTCGCCGAGCAACGAGGACCCTCGATCAAGCATGCAGACCGTTGGCCCATGGTAATGCGCGCTGCCATGAAACAACAAAATGGGAAGTCTTTTTGAGAAACGGGGAAGGTTTCTGATATGCGATTAGCGACAAGTCGCTAATCGCATATCGTCAGGCAAACCCCTCAGTGAAGGAAAATCCCCGAGCAACCGAAACCGAAAAGTCAAAAACCGTACGGAATTCGTTGATTTCATCAGAAGTGGGTCCCACATGAAAACCAGCAGGATATCAGAAGGGCTTCGAGTGGTAAGTAGTTTCAACTGAGTCCCGCCCGATGCCACACACTGGCTGCCATGCATCTGGCGGAAGAGAGAAAACCGCTCACATCGGATGGGTAAATGTCATGCAACTTACCCGCTCGATATGGATGAAGACCGTAGGATCTGGAGGCTCCAGATCGACAACGGACATATGATCTGACTGATGACCGGATTCAATAGGGTAAATAGGACGAGTTGTATAAAGATTTAAAGTCTGGCATGAATGATGAGTTGGCAGAGGAATCATGATTCACGGGCAATCTGGAAGTTAAACGAAAATAACGATAGTTCAAACATTTCCAAGAGAACTGACACTTAGTTCATTATGAAACAGGTGGCCACCTCCCTGTAAGGTGTTACACAGTGATGATGACGCAAAACAGAGGAATTCAAACAGACAGAGGTAGGAGAACCAGAATGCCAGGAAGCGAAAACAAACAGTCAGAAAGCAGATTGGCTTTAAAGCCACAAACTGACAGAGACAAAGTAAGCAGCTAGAAAGCTGTAAGCAATGAGAAAAGCGATTTAAGAAAGCTAAGAGTAGAGAACAGAGAGAGGAAGCCAAGCTGACCTAAGGTAGCATCGAGCCAAACAGAGCCAAAGAGAGTCAGAGAGTCTGTGTACTCCAGAGAAGGCTTGAGAGGTTCAAGCGAACTCCCCTGTACATGCCTGTCATGTATGAGTCTCAGATTGGGCTCATACCACTGTGACCAATAGAGGTCGAGTTTCAGTAAGGTGAGTATGTGTACTTCAAAGACTTGTGGGATCCAAGTCCAGTCCTACTTATTTATTTCTGTTGAGTGAGACTCAAATTGAGCTCACTGTTATAAAACTCTGCTTTGAAAACATAATAGAGAGGCCACCACTGAAGGCTGGACCAGGAGACGTAGCCCAAGAGCATTGGGTGAACTCCTTATTAAACTTATTGTCTTTACATGTTTTCCTGTTATGTTTTCTCTAACTGCTTCAGTGTCTATGTATTTCGCAATACTATCTATCCGTTGCATAAAGTAACATAGGCACATCCATGCACATGAGTCTGTAATACCTTTAATTCTTTGTCTTGGATAAATTCCAGATCAACTTTCTACACTTTGACCCTTCAACTGGTGAAGAGTTTGCCAACTCATCATTTCCTGCTACATGTAAGCTAAAGGATAGAATTTCTTTTTGATAGCAGAAATAAATTCATTCCAAGTAGAAATGATTTTACCATGTTTTTGTAGATTAGCTTGTGTCTTGCCTTCCCACCATACTAGTGCAGTTCCTCCAAGTCGAAGGCTAGCTGGCTGAATCTTCTTTCTTTCTGAATCAACGTTCTATACCCTACAATGTACATCAATTTGTCTTATCCAATTATCTAGCTTTTCTGCATTGATGTCTCCATCATAAATTGGCAAATCAAACTTCACATCTAATTTGATTAAGCAAGTTTTCTTCTTCTTCTTAGAAGAGCTAGTGTTATGCGAAGAAGATGATGAGGATGATGAAGGTGATGATGGAGGAGATGGTTCAGGAGGAATTTCCCCTTTACCTTTGCCTTCTAGAGGGGCAACTAGAAAAGGTTCCTCTGCTCCTTTTTCTGATTTGGGTGTTGAAGTGCTTTCACCTCGACCCTTCTTAAACTCCAGATACATCTCTTCCACCATAGCTCGGATTGTCATAAAACTTTCTATAAACTGAGATTCTGATCCCAATGGAGCTTCTTCTGCCATTCTCCTTTGAGAATAGGCTCTTTCAATCCTTGGATTAGCCTCAACAAGTTTGCCTTCTCCTAGTCTGAACTTTAATCTAGTTAGCATTCAAAATCCAACACAACCTTGTCTAACCTTAATAAAACCAAAACCAAATGATTTGATACCACTTGATCCGAAGGATACTAAATCAAGAAGAAAAGGTATTACAGACTAATGTACAAGAAAATTCCTCTATTACTTAGTGCAACGGATCGAAAATATTGCAAATAATATAGACAACTAACAATCAGAAAACACAACAATCACACATTAATATAGCCAAAATAATAAATGAGTTCACCAGACTTCCTGGCTACGTCTCCTGGTCCAACTATCAGTGTTGAACTCTATATTAAGTCTTCAAGAACAGATTATTACAAGAGTGAGCTCAAAAACAGAGTCTCAACCAACATTGACATCAAAGAGGGATCTGCTCGAAAACCTCGAGTCTAAAAGAGCACACAGACTCTCCCTCTGTCCTATTCCTCTATTCAATCTGCCTCAATTTGACCAACTGACTATATTTTTGTGATTGTCTTCAACTGACTTCTCTGAATATCTCTCTCTCTACAACTATCATGGGATGGTTATTTTTAAACCTATCGACGTTGTTTTTTAAGCTCCATTCTCAGGCTTTCTGGCTCCCAGACGCTATCCGTTCAAATCCCTGTTGAGCGCTAAACAATCATTGCAACATGCTCTAAGGTATGGTGGCCACCTATTTTCAAACAGAAAGGACCATCTCGGGTGAAAATCCCAAAGAATCACTTCTCTATTTACATTGAGAAATACACCAGAAATACTCTAAAAATAGTGGAAAATCCAACCAAGTCGAACTTCAAAAGATATAAAGTCCGCCCTATAATCCTCTTGGGTCCGTCTTTTATCACTGTCGCAAGTCGCATATCGCTAGTCCCTTTGCATTGTGATTCTCCGATCTTCGATCCCCGATTTCTCCGGTTAGCCTCATTAGCTATCGGCACATTGGCAGTATCGCTGATTCAACGGTCCTTTTCTCTATTGCGCTCCCGATCCACACTCTTGGATCACCTCGATTGTTCTGATCACCTCGATCACCAACAGTTGTCAATGAAGTGCTCATCGCATAGTCTTAAGTCTACGGGTTCAGTCCTTGTCCCTTGGTTCTTTGCGATGTGATAATTTGGCCATCGCATATCACTTAAGCCTGCAACTTGTGTTAAGTCCTCCTCTTAGAGAATTGCTATGTGATATGTTTCCGTTCATGTCCACCGTTGATCTGACCGCTTGATCAACGACTCACGTTGTACCATTGATCACAGTCACATTTCCCTTAGGGCTGCCTCCGATATACTCCACTGGCCTCTCCTGATGCGATATCCTGATTTAATTTGGGCTGTTGATTTGGCTGATCCGATGGCTTCGGTGCAACGTTACTTCAATCTTCGCTTTACTTGGGTTTCCGCCATTCTTTAGTGTTTTCCTCCACAATAGTGTTTTATGATAGTTAACACATATGAAGACTTACACTTAGAGGTTGGATACAAGATCCATTTTGGATCAATAAACATAGATCCATTGATGCTTGCGTCCATACTATGTCTTCTGTTGACATGGATATTCATTTGTATTTTTGGACTAGTTCTTTGAGACATTTAGACTCTAAGTATGGGAATTCCTACCTCAGCGATGATTATATTTTTCATTGTAACACTTCATCAATTGTTTCAGGTCTCCGACTGTAGTCTCTAACCCAAACCTTGGCATGATAAAGCGCTTTAGTTATCAAACATGTCTTCTGACTTTGCACTTTAGGGGGGAATTTTTTTCACGTCATTTTGTCGCATTAGGCAAATGACCATCGGTTCAGATCTTTCACTATCCACAAATTTACCCCAAAAGAATTCTCCTGCAAAGTTAGAATCCAAACCATCCCAAGGAAAGTGGAATTCCTGGATCCCATAGTACAAAACTATGTTTTGGCTTCCTATGCAGTTCCCTAGTCATTTTTTATGAATACACAGAAGATTCCATTAAGAACTATGCATAAGTAGACATTGTCTTACACTGTGACCTGCAAACATGACTTAATGCATGTAAAAATAAAAAGTAAAGTCTAGAAGCATTGTTGGTAGCATCTATCCCAACCAACAAGCTTCGAATGGTTTCCTATTCAGTCCTGATCCCTCCCATCATGGAGAAACTCCCTCTCTTTGTGGAATCCCTATCCCACCATTAGTGGATCTCATCCCTTGGAAAATGGATCCCAAACTTCCCACTCTTGGCCTATAAAGCTAACACAGGCCTAAGGATTGAGGAGGACTATTGGAAGTAGGCTTATGCTACAAGAATAAGGTTGGAAGGCTATTCATTCAAGGAGAGGGTTGGAGATTTTGGGAAAGGACTTGCAACATTAAGGATACATGGTTGTAAGGCTATTCTGCATGTTATTAATATAAAGGAAATTTTTCTTTCTCAATTACATCCTTGTTGATATAATTTGTAGGATTCCTTGATCACCTACATAGATTGTGATTGCATATTGATGAGTTTATGATTCATGGTTGAGTTAACTAGTCCATTTATCTCTTATGTTATATACTAGATGCTTTGATCTTGTGTTTGTTTCTGTCTATGCAGATCTCCTTCAGGACATTATGGATAAGCTGTGGGGAGCGACGGGAGGATCTCTAAAGAATCAAGGAGTGAATGGTTAGAATATTTGAAGGAGACTTCATCAATCATTTAGTTCAAATAGTAAGGGGCCTCTATCATACTATTTGTTTCAGTCAATCGTAGTCTAGACAAAGGTAGCAGTTCCTGGTTGTTTGTTACTAGATTTCTCTGAGGTCTAGGGAGACTGCTTTTGCCCACAAGAGGGATAAGTCCACATAACAAACCTCCATAGGTTCCCTATCCCTACAAGCTCAATTCAAAACCCATAATGTGTCTGATTTCTCATTGCCAACACCTTCCCCTTGTCCAAATCCAAAATCCACTCTAAAAAACTTCCTCCCAAAGGTGTCTCCCTAGCGCTTATCTCCTCATGAATTCCCAAAGCCTCCCCATAATTAGTTCCACCCAACTCTAATTAATGACTCTCAAGCCACTTGAAACTCATATCTCCCACCTACCCACTCCCCCCTAATTAATACCATGGTTGGTCAAGTCATTCGCTCACCCTTTATTAATGTAATATAAACCTTTAAAAGGTTGGTTTAATCAATGGATTCATTGTAATGCTAATTAATTTAAATATTAAATTAATCATTATTCAATATAAATCATTAATAAACTATTAATCATGATTAAGGATTAACCATTTAATTATTCTACTAATCAAGCTTAAGGCTAATCATTAATCAAGCCTAATGTTAACCATAGCTTAATTAATAATCAAGCTTAACCCTTAATGAATCATCTAGCATAATAGATTGTTTGATGTTATCATATTTGTGTGAGATGTAGGTATGTAGCTAGGATACACATACATCAGATATATACTAATAATACCAATAAGGATCTATCATGCCAAGCAGTCTAACAACGGGTAGGTTAACAACCAAGCTTAGCATAATAGCATAAGGGATTGGACATTGCACCATATTCTTCAACTTGAATATTGGTATCCCTTCCTAGACTCTAGGAAAAGTTGACTCCACTTGTCTTAAGGGGCAAAAGATAAACCCTAAAATTTGTAGATAGTTATTAATTTATATATTTAATATTGTTGAAATAGGAGGGTGCAAAATTATATGGTAGGGATGTTGCACATGTGTTATATTATTTTTATGATTAACTTAAAATTGCAATGGGAGAAAGGATGGGTAGATACAACCTCCTTGCTCTTATTCTATGGCATTAATAATTTTTCTAACAATTGTAATGTAATTCCAGTTAATGAATATAATTAGGTTAATGAGTTAGGGTTTTGGATTCCTTGGGCTCTTATTTATTGGTTTTAGATTAAGAATTTATATGGTAAATAATCAAGTATTATGTGTGATTTCTCTTGTTTACTTTTCTACATTACTTTACTATAAATGGTTAAAAATTACAAGTGAAGCATCCAATACTGATATCTTTAATCTCCACTACCAATAATTTAGTCATTTTACTATCAATTATGGGATTCCTTTTTTTTTCCCGAAGAAAAATTGAAACTTTCATTAACATTGAAAATTACATTTTCTATGTGCATAAATGTGCACTAAAAAGCTACCAGCCAAAGCTAGCCCTTTCTTGCCAAAATTTGGATTGTTAAGTCCTCATATATGCATCATAAGGAGTTCATGGATATACATCATCCTTTGAGAAAAAAACATAAAAACATAGACACACAAAGACTATCCTCGAACAACTATATCCTTCAGGCCATTTAGCATAGATATATGAATCAACCAAAAAGAAAAACATGACAACAATATTAAAGATCAACAATTATAGGATTAGTAGTTCAAAAAACACATGAATAATTTTAATTCAAAACTTCAACCATTTAGTAAATCATCTTGATCCTTGTGAGATCCCCAATGCAGAAAATATGGTGAAACAGACTACTTGCTTAAAAAAAAAAATCAAACCCCTCTATATTCCAATGATAAAGAAAAAACTATATTCCACATTTTCCATTAAAAACAAACAATGTGAACTGAATTGAATAGAAAAAGGGTAACTCTACAATTTTATTAAAAGAGGAATTACAATCTCATTTAGCCATAAGTCGGAAATCATAGGATAAACTGGAAAATGAAGACTCATAGATAATTACTTCAGGAATTATCTCGGTCCTCTCATGGCTTGGCTCTCTCAAGCAAACCTGCACAGTTTGAAGAGGCCCTTCGATCTTCTGCCTCACCTCCTCGGTGCCCGATGTAAATCCTTCTCTACAAATTTTGTGAGGCTTCACATCCTTCCAAACCCGCATAATAAGTGTATGACCTCGAAGCCTTTGAAATTTGGCTATATGTATGGCCCTCGACCCTATGCTTATGTGCAATAGTTTTACGGTCTCTCATCTTTCGACACCTATGTGAAGGCCCCCATGGCCTTGGAATCCAGTGTGATTTTCCTCTCGAATTTCAATACCTATGCAATGGACTTATGACCCCCACGACCTTGGAAATTTTGTGCGACGACCCTCAGACACATGTGTGAGGGGTTTATGGCCCCATGACCTTGGAATGTCCTGCATGATTGGCCTCTTGTGATAGTCGCCTACCTAACCTTTGTAAGGATTCTCATCTTTAAACAATGGTCTAAAACAACGAACAATGGAGATAATCTTTGTATTCTTATTTTGACGCTCACAACGACTAAGGATCAACTCTTGGCCCTCTAGGAATATAACAATGAGTTCAGATCTCAAAATCTAATAAGGGCTCGATTTCAGCCTTGGATGAGTATATCTCATATGATAGACCTAGATCCAATATTAAAACCTCCTTGCTCCTAATAAATCACCTCCAAAAACCAAATAAGTAAATAATCAAACCAGCCAGGGTGATATCTGGTGTCATCGAAGTTGGGTCATCGGCTAGGGTGAAATTGGATCCCACTAAAGCTAGAAAGAGGATCTCGCTTGAAAGCCTCACTTATTTAAAACTCACCTAATCCTTCAATCAAAATGCAGAGAGATGATATCCTATTCGAATTCCTTCCCTTCCTTATTCCTTCCCAACTTTTAGTTAGTCCTTTTCCAAGTTTCTAAAATTGACATAATACCATCAACAAATACATTGGAAATATGCCACATCCTTCCTAATTATTTATTAAAATCCCCCTCGTTTCCCCTTTTTATTATAAATCCAGAGTCCCCTTCTTCCAAAACTCCCCTTGTTGCCGGCCTAAGGGAACAAAGGATCAACAAGGGTGTCATCTACCAACAATCATTTGGTCAAGGATATTACAATCCTCCCCACCCAAAATTGCTTTCCCTCAAGAAATTTAAGTGTTGGATGCTGCAATATCTTCTCTCCCTCCTAGGTGACATCCTCGGAAGGTAAATCTTTCCACCAAACCAAATATTCCTTGATGGTCCTGCTTCTCAACTTCCTTTCTCGTACTTCCAGTACCAATTCTAGAATCAGTGCAAGGTTTCCCTCTTGATCCAATGGAAGAAAATTAGGTAATGAGATAATATGTTTCCCAATTATACTTCTCAAAGAAAGAGACCTGAAATACATTAGGTATCCTAACTTTTGCTAGAAGCTCTAATTCAAATGCCTCTTTTCCTATTCTTTGGGTAATTCAATAAGGTCCATAAAACCATAGTTTCAATTTTTCTACCCCTTTATGCTTCAATGTGAACTGTCAATAAGGTTGCAAAAAAATATACACTATATCTCCCACTTCGAAACTCCTCTCCACTATCTTCGATCTGCATATAATTTCTGTTGATTCTGAGTTGTCTACAAGTTATCCTTGAGTGCCCTAAGAATATCTTGGCACTCTTGGATCCAATCTTTAGCCAATGGAGCTCAACTATCTCCAAATGTTGTATCTACAGAAGGCAAGGCCTCATATCCATACAATGATCGAAAGGGTGACAAAACCTGTGGACATGTGGAGAGTAGTGTTATAGCAGTATTCTCCTAGATACAACCACTTCACCCATTCCCTATGCTACCTTGTGAAATAGTTCACAAGTACCCTTTCAACCATTTATTCACTGCTTCTATCTGTCCATTTGTCTACGAGTGGTAACTTGTGCTAGGAGTGAGCTCCGTACCCACCAATATGAATAACTCCTGCTAGAACTCTCCCATGAATTTTTTGTCATGATTAGTGATGATGGTCTTCGGTGAACCATGCAGTTGGAATACTCCTTGGAAGAATAATTCTTCTATTTGTGACATAAATCTTTTGGAGGAAATGGTGAAGAAGGGAGCATACTTGGTTAGCCGATATAAAGCCACAAAATATAATCTTTACCATGTGCTAAGGATAGCCCTATGATAAAATCCATGGAAACACTTTCCCATTTCTGCTCTAGAATGGGCAATGGTTGTATAAAAATGTTAAGTGTGTTTGTTCTTCCATATTTTGTTGGTAGGTACTACACTCCTCAACATATCTGATAACGTCCTCCTTGAGGCCCTTTGAGGCCCTTAAAAATTACAAAAAACTCAATAATTACAATAAAAAACTTTAAAATGTGGATAATAATAAATATTATTAAACAACCGACCTTCATCTCATCCTTAAATCAACTCACCTCATAACTATTTAAACCTCTCATTTAGCTTGTCTACTATCAACATTCAAAAATAGTCCTATTGATGGATCCCTGTTGGGATTTTAAACATTGATGAATATGGTTATTACTGTGGGTTCTCCAGAAATAACTCAAAAGATATAAACCACAGATGTCTAAAATCTAGAATCATTTCCCTGTACGGAGGGGATACATGGAGTGAAATCATTTTACTCGAAAAATTCAGAGTGAAGATAGCAAGAAGAGCTGTAGACCTTCAATTTCTTAAAAACTATTGTGACAATAATATTATTCCCTGATTTGCGCAAATTAATCATAGATTACCTAAAAATATATATTAATAAGGTATTTTTTAATTAAGTATTACTCTAGTACGGGCAAAAATTAAAAAGGTTAGGGCTTCTCTGGACAATATTGGACGCTTAGCGCTCTTAGCACACCTAAAACTTGCCAGCAACATCAACAAAGATCTCTGGTTTGTAATTGATGCTAAGGCTGCTATTAAAGCTAAAAATGAAGGACATATCACTCAAACTAGACAATGCAAGAATCTATCCAATTTATTAAACAGTTCGTATAATAATATATTAGGCCATCACAGCTATAGCAGTAGGAAAGAAGGCGACAATTCGAAGAGAAAACCTGACAGCGTGGTTGCAGGTTCAACAGGTTCAAAAGTATCGGGTTCTGGGAAGTCTGATTTCTCCATGAGACCGATGACAAACGTTAGTTTTGAAAGGGTCAGACACATTTTAACAGTGATTGAAAAGGATAAAAACCTTTTAATAGCAAATTCAAGTTGTGGTTTAAGATCATCATTAGACTGAGGTTCAGACAACCCTATAACAATGAAAGATCTTTTGGAAGGAAGAGTTGATACCAAAGAGCTTGCGGAGGTCTGAGAGACTAAAAAAGGCGTGTTAAGTATTAAGGATGTTGAAACGTATTTAGCGAACACTAACGATCATATCAACAGTAAGCATGGTAGAATTAAGGACGTGGGCAGCGGCAACATCAACGGTAGTGAACATTAGCATTCAGGCAGTGAACATCATGATTGAGGCTTCTGGTCTTCAGACAACAAAAATTATCAGAATTCCGTCCCCAACATGAACAACGATAGAAAAACGAATGAATTATTAGCCGTTGTTTTCAACAAAACCAACGATTTCAGAAGGTCTGGCACTATGAAGACTAGAGAACTATGTGAAAGTGTAAGAGAAGAAGTTTGTCTGACCATATAACAATATTGCATAAGGAGAAAGGGCAGTGATAGAAGCACATATAACGTTGACAACCAAGAGATCAGTGAGCAGGATAAGAACAGTAATGGAGTAAGAGGCAATGTTAACGACAACACCAACCTAGGAGCTAGCACTTATGAACTTGATGAAAGAAGCCAGTTGGATAAAAACTACATTTCTTCAAGGGAAAACCTATGTTCCAGCTTATCCTCCAAGATAAAACCAAGAAGAAAAGTGGTTAGGTCCAGAAGTCATTAGTGTTGTCAACAAAGGTTTAGGGTTTGCAGTTTCTCCTAAAAACATACCTGTTAAAGAATACCATATGTAGCATAAAGGATGGGATTAATAACCTTTCTTTGGAGGATAAGGAAGCATTAAGGCAAGAGTTTTCTCTCATTATGAGAAAGGCTAAAACTCCCAAGAGTAATTTAAGTAAAGAAGAACAAATTGCTTTTAGATCCCTGTGGAACAATGATAAAATTGTGGTTCTTAAGGCAGATAAGGGAGGGGCAGCAGTGATATTGGATAAAGAAGACTATGTTTGTAAAATGAATGAACACCTCTGTTGTGGAAGTTACAAGAAGCTTAGCAATAATCCCATTCCCAAGATTATGAAGGTGGTAAAAATGACAATTTCATATTCCAACCTTGATGAAAAATTAAAGAAAAGATTAACCCATTCTTGTGAAACTATCCCAAGAATTTATGGTTTACCCAAGATCCATAAAGAGGGTGTTCCTCTTAGACCAACAGTTAATACCAATGGTTCCCCAACTTATGAACTCACTAAGTATGTTGCTAAGATCCTTAAGCCTCTTGTCGGGAATACGATTCTTTCATCAAAGACTCCCATGATTTTGTGAATCTTATTAGAAATGAGAGGGTAGACCAAGATGACATCCTGGTAAGATTTGACGTAGTATCCTTATTCACCAATATTCTTCTTGATGAAGCTATTCAGGTTATAAAAGATGTTACTGATCTAGAAACTGCAAGACTAGCTGAGATTTGTTTGTGGTCAACTGTTTTCACCTTCCAAGGAGGATATTATGAGCTGACATCTAGGGTGGCAATGGGATCACCCCTCTCGCCAATTGTGGCCAGCTTATACATGGAATACTTTGAAAGGAAAGCCCTTGAATCATACCCTTTGAAGCTAGCTTGGTGGAAGCGATTCATCGATGATACCATTATAAAATGGACTCATGGTAAAACAGAGCTTGACAAGTTTTTTATTCACCTTAACTCTATCTCTCCCGAAATAAAATTTACTATGGAGCTGGAAGAAAACATGAGCATCCCATTTTAAAACATACTCATCATCAAAAAGGAGGATGGCTCTTTAGGGCATGAGGTTTTGAGGAAGTCAACTCACACAGAAAGCTACCTCCATGCTGATTCCCACCATCACCTGTCCAAGAATTTTGGTGTTTTGAACACTCTGGCTATTAGATCCCTTCTAATTTCTGACTTTAACCATCTGGATGAAGAAAAGAAAAATTTAGTTGCGGTATTTAAGGGTATAGGCTACAAAGAAAAACAAATTAAAATAGCTATAAAGAGGGTTGAAAGAAGGGTGTTATCTCAGGAGCCTAAGGCTCAAGACCAACCTCAGTGTGGTAGGGTATTTCTACCTTATATTCAAGGGGTGACCGATAAGATTGCTAAAATACTGAGAAAGAAAGACATAATCACACAATTCTCAGAACCTGAACTATTAGGAAAGGTATAAGGTCTGTCAAAGATAATATTGATAGACATCAACTTAAGGGAGTTTATAAAATAAATTGTTCATGTGGAAAAAGTTGCATCAGTGAAATAGGTCGCTCCTTGCAGAAAATACCGAAGGAACATGGAGCTGATATTTGGAATGGAAGGTCTCGTACTTCGGCCCTAGCAAAGCATTCCTCAAAAGCTAAGCACCATGTTTGTTTGGAAAACACCTCAATTGTCGCAAGGGAAGAACAACATCATAGGCGAAAGATTAGAGAGGCTCTTGAGATTATGAAACATCCACATAATCTCAACATGGACAATGGTATCGAGATTAGTGGAAGCTGGCTTCCCTTAATCAGAGAAATTAAGACCACCAATACATCCCAGATATAACACTCAGTAGGTAGATATCTCCCTCTCCAATCCTTGTAATTTTAGTTTACAAATAAGCATAAAAGTTTGTGTTATTACTATTATTGTTACTCTTAATAATAACTTTCAATACTATTAAGTATTGATAATAATAATTAGTATTTAATTATAACATTTATAATAATAAGTATTATTACTATTATCATTAATTATTATTATATATTGTTATTAGTAGAATTAATATCTCTTAATAAATCATTTAACTAGCTATGAATTCATATCCATTAAATTTTAATAACCATAAATGTTTTTTAAACTATCCTTAAAATAAAATTTTTAATTAGCTTCTTTTAATAAGAACATAAATTTTTTCTAATATTATCCAGCATTAATATTCATTATAATTAATAATAATAATAATAATTAGTAAACAATTTTTATTTATAAATAACTAGTACTTAGTTACAAGGTCCATTAATCAATTAAATTGTTAATAAGAATTAGCATTTAGTAGTAAATATTTATAATAAGTATTAGTATTATTATTAATTTATATTAAGAATTATTTATATTTAGATTAAGATTAAGGATTAGTATTTAATTATGAAGTTCTATTAATCAACTGACTAATTCTCTTAATAATTAGATTTAATAATAAATAGTTTTTAATAATTTTCAATTAATTAACTTCTAAATTATTAACTCTTCAAAAATGATTAAAAATTACAAAAAAAACTTAATAATTACAATAAAAAAGATGTGGATAATAATAAATATTATTAAACATTCAACCTTCATCTCATCCTTAAATCAACTCACCTCATAACTATTTAAACCTCTCATTTAGCTCTTCTACTATCAGCATTCAAAAATAGTCTTGATCATGGATCCCAGTTGGGATTTGAAACGTTGACGAATATGGTTATTACTGTGGGTTCTTCAGAAACTAACTCAAAAGATATAAACCACAGATGTCTAAAATCCAATACTATAAGTATTTAGAAACCCCGGGTGTGATGCTAGGGGAGAGTTGTGGGTTGTCTGTATGAAATTCACCTTCAGTTAGGACTCTAGTACTAAATAGATTTGGTCTTTATAATAGATAATGTCATTGAAAACTCGATATTTTCCATCCTAAGTCTATCCATCAAGGATCTCACAAGTTGTTTAATTCTTCGATTATTTAACGAAAAGATGGGACTTCCAATATGCGACAATTTATATGAGAAAAAAGGTAGATGGTCTCTTGGATAAGGCATTTTCTATTGCATTTATCTTGCCTTTGAAATATTTGATCTCAAAGTCATAGTCCTAGATCTTGCTTACGCATTTTTTTTGTCTCTCGTTCAACCCCATATGATCCAGGAAGTACCTAAGACTGTTATGATATGTTTTGAGTTTAAACCTATTGACCACCAGATATGGCAGAAACTTAGCCAATGCATGCATAATTTTCAGCACCTCCTTATCATAGATAGTATAAGCGCGCTCACAACCTTTGAGCTTCCTACTCTCAAAAGAAATCAGATGATGGTTCTTTGCAAAAACAACCACGATGCCTTTCCCAGAGGCATCACACTCCAATACAATTGACTGAGAAAATTCTGACAAGGATAGAACTGGGCATGAACTCAACACCCTCTAAGTTGCTTGAATGCCTCTTGTGTTGTCTCTAACCATTCAAAGGCCCTCTTCTTAGTGAGATCAGTAAGCGGGGTTACCAGTTGTGAATACCCTTTGAAAAACATTATGTAATATATATTACATTTCTAGGGCTGGGCCGATTAAGAATGGTCTCAATCTTCTCCTAATGTATTTTGACCCCCTGTTCTCCAATCACATGTCCTAGATACAACATCTCTATTAGGAAAAAATCACATTTGGATATTTTAGCATAGAATTGTTACACCTCTATAATTTTCAACACCTCATCCAAATGTTGTAAATGATTATCCCACATCTGACTATAAATTAGGGTGCATCGAATAATACCAACACAAATTTTCGTAGCTATTTGTTGAACACATGGTTCATACAAGATTGAAATATAGGAGGGACATTAGTTAACCCAAAGGATATAACCAAGAATTTGTGGTGTCCGTAGTGATATCTAAAAGTTGTCATTGAGATAACTCGAGAAATTTTGAGGTAAAAAATGGGCCTCAAAATAAAAATGTACAATCAAAATTCACTTTATGAGAACCAATTACATTTTAGGGGATGACATCATCCTTCATGGTTGAGTTGGCATTGTTTGCGTTAAAAATACTTACTTTTCACATTTTCAATGGTAGATAAAAACTCATAGTTAACCATGGTAGCGTTCTAAGTACTTTTAAAGTCATAAAATAAAATACTCATAATAAAAGTCATTTCACTTTTTTGAATAAAATAATATTATTTTCATTTTCATAATTTTTGAAAGAAACAATAAATATCCTTATACAATCTTGATGTCTTTACACACTTTTCAATAAATATTATATTTTTACATTCTCATATATTCATTTTTAAACTATATATTCATCTCATTTTATTTAATATTACAAATTCAAATTAATTATAAGTTAATCTCTATAAATATATATTTTATACATATGAAATCAAAATAAATGAAAATGTAACTTTATAATTTTAAGATGAACCAAATCTATAAATAATATTATTATAATATTAATAACAATACAAACATATTAAAATTAAGGAAAAAGACATATTAGTTTTGCATGATTTATGTTTTTTTTAATAAAATGAACTTTATGTGTTCACTTATACTTAATTTAAAGTTACAAAATAATATACTAATATAATAAATAATTATATGATTATATTGTTTAATAAATCAATCTTACAAAGTGTGATGGGACTGGGGTGGGCGAAGCCGCGACGCCACCTGCCAGCCATGATCATAGGACTAAAAGCCATGTGGGAGGAGGATCGCCTGCAGGTGGGTGTCATTAAGTGTAAAGGAATGTCTGAGACCAGCATTAATATGCCGTCCCTATTCGCATGCGATGATGGTTATCAGTCTTCGGCTCCCATGAATGCCATAGTTATGGCGGGAGAGTATCGAGGTGGTGGGAACTGTTTATTAGCCAGCTTCAGCCATGGCTATACGCTGTTGTGTTTCATGTTGTTTTGGATGGTTGCGGGTTCTGCAGGTGCAAGGGCTTCGTGGGGGTCGGGCTCTAGTTTTTATCAGCGGCCCTCTCCTGAGGTGGTGGGCTCATAGACGCAAACCAGCGCGCTCTATCCGCGTGGTATTCCCCTTGTTATTTGTGGTGATTACTTTCATGCTGCTATAATGCCGAGGCCTCGCCAGAGGATGCTCAGCCGCAGAGGCTCTGGACGGGGTACCCCTTCACGCCCGTCCTCTAGGTCTGTCGCCATGAGTCAGGATCCTCGACCTCGTAGTGGAAATGAGGGCTTTCTCAGGCCCAGTCAATTCCTCAATCCCAGCTCTCTTGGCTCTTCGACTTCGCCCTCCTTTAGCTCTGCTATCTTTACTTTCAATTGCTCCTTCAATCGCCCTCGGATCACAGCTCATGTCTCTGTCCTCTTTCTAGAGGAAGCCCAAGATGAGGGCGAACCCAGTGATCCAATGCCATTCATAGAGGATGAACAGGATGTGGGTGATCCCAATACTCCGAGGCCAATTGCAGATTTGCAGCACGGGATGGATCCGTTGGCCAGTGCTGTCAATGTTAATCCAATGGGTCCTGCTCCTCCAGACATGCGAGATAATGCAGCGGCCCAAGCTCGGGAACTGAATGAGGGGGGTTGGTGCAGGATCGTGGAGGAGATGCCAGATGAGTAATCAAGCTTTGTAGTTGCTTAACAGATTTTTGCGGCCCAGTTGACAAGGTTTTTTGGCTCAATGTGTCAAATTCTATTTCTGTTACTATGTCGAGATCAATTTCTAGTTTCTGTGGTGTCCGCCTATAGTTTGTGTTTTTTGGATCCCCTGCGTGGGAAATCTCGTCTAATTTCTCAGTTTTGGACAATGTCTGGCTCAAATGGCCTTACTCTCAGGCTAGTTGGTTCACCATGCTCGGCTTGTTGTAATTTTACTCTTTTACTGTGAATAATAGTTTAGACTTACTTAGCAAAAAAAAAAAATCAATCTTACAAATTCACTTATGTTTAATCTCTAGTTATAGAATAATATGTAAATTATGTAAGTTGTACTATTTATATTATTTAAAATATGAAATATTTATTTAAATATTATAATTATATTATTTAAATTAAAAATATTTAATGACACAAAACATTAATGATTTGTACTATAAAATATGAAATGCTAATTTAAATAATACATTCTTAAAATAAATAAGAAATAAAAATTCATAAAATATGAGGTACTAATTTAAATTATATAAAGAACATAACTTTAAAGTAAATAACAAGTAAAGTATTATTAAATTGAATGTCTGGTCAAATTGAATGAAAAGAGTACTAAATAAAAAAAATAGTATAAACTATTTTTAAATAAAAATATACATTTTACTATTTAATTTTATCTCTAAGTCCAAAAACATATAATTATTCAAGGACAATATTTTTTGAGAATTTAAAATAAATTATTTGGCTCATTAATATAGTTTTCTTTATTATTAATTTTTCTAACTAATTATTAAAAGTAACTTGATCATGGTTGTTTAGAGTGTATATAGAAAATAGTGTAGGAGGTGACTTGTCAAATATATTGTTGGACACTTAATTCATTAAGGGTTATGATGTGGAATATGAAGAGTTAGTAGTCCAAGCCACCACTTGGAATATAAAACCAAAAGTCATAAGGCATTGTATTTATATGTATATCTTTTTGAATATAATATGAATCTCACATTCATTTAATCTTGTCTCTCAATTTCCTATGAGTTTAACATGGTATCAAAACATAGTTCCAATTTCTAGATATCTCTGCCAACATAACTCCTATGCTATATATGACCGACTGAGACCTATCTCACATGTAATTTTACCATTTTTGGCATGCTGGACTTGTTTCTACACTCAAAAACCATAAAATTTCTTTGTTGGTGCATCTAACAATATTTCTTCTGGAACCCGTTGTAACGTTTGTGCAAATTTCACTCATAGAGAGTAACTGGTGGAGGGTCCATCCATTCCCATGTAGCTTTACTGCAAAGCAAGTGATCTGCCATATGGGCCATGTGTAAAAGATGAAGCAAGTTGAGCTAAAGTATCCTGCAATTGTTATAATATTGATAATATTGATAGACAACAACTTAAGGGAGTTTATAAAATAAATTGTTCATGTGGAAAAAGTTACATTGGTGAAACAGGTCGCTCCTTGTAGACAAGACTGAAGGAACATGGAGCTGATATTAGGAATGGAAGGTCTCGTACTTCAGCCCTAACAGAGCATTCCTCAAAAGCTAAGCACCATGTCTGTTTGGAAAACGTCTCAATTGTCGCAAGGGAAGAACAACACCATAGGTGAAAGATTAGAGAGGCTCTTGAGATTATGAAACATCCACATAATCTCAACAGGGACAATGATATCGAGATTAGTGGAAGTTGGCTTCCCTTAATCAGAGAAATTAAGACCACCAATACATCCCAGATATAACACTCAGTAGGTAGCTATCTCCCTCTCTTATCCTTCTAATCTTAGTTTACAAATAAGCATAAAAGTTTGTGTTATTACTATTATTGTTACTCTTAATAATAATTTTCAATACTATTAAGTATTGATAATAATAATTAGTATTTAATTATAACATTTATAATAATAATTATAATCATAAGTATTATTACTATTATCATTAATTATTATTATATATTATTATTAGTAGAATTAATATCTATTAATAAATCATTTAACTAACTATGAATTCATATCAATTAAATTTTAATAACCATAAAAAGTTTTTAAAATATCCTTAAAATAAATTTTTTAATTAATTTGTTAATTAGCTTCTTTTAATAAGAACATAAAATTTTTCTAATATATCCACCATTGATATTCATTATAATTAATAATTAATAATTATAATAATTATTATTATTATTAGTAAACAAATATTATTTATAAATAACTACCACGATATACCACCCACGTTGCTCTAGCAACTAACTACGGTATCTCCCACGCTGCCACACACATTCCAGCAACTAACTACGCACAATGAAACGCTACCTCCCACGCAGGAAACTGCTCACTCATCCAAACCATCACCCAAGCCCCCACAACCCGGATCAGCCCTCAAAATAGGCAGCCCATCCCCCACGCATCCAACAATGCACCACCCATTGAAAGCTAAGCACAACACGATGTTATCTCCCACGCAGAATATGGCTCACTTCTCCACACCGTCACCCAAGCCCTCACATCCTGGATCAGCCCTCATAATAAGTAGCCCATCCCCCACGCGTCCAACAATGCACCAACCATTGAAAGCAACTGCACTCAAACTCCAGCAACAAGCCAATAACATTAATACTGAACCTATGTCACATACCAATAATAATAATAACCCCAAGAATAACAATGAAAATCTGGTCATAAATCTATCTAACCTCCAACTAAATGAACACATCCTCAACTTATTAAGAAAAGGTTTAAATTTCTCCATCACCCCTCGCAAGATCCCTGTTGAAGACATTCTGTGCAATATTGAATATGGCATCAAGAACCTTCCTGACACCATAAAAGAACAAATTAGACAAGACTGTTCCATCACTCTTAGGAAATCAAAACCCCCCAAAAGCAACATCAGTAAACATGAGTATCTAGCTCTCAAAACCTTGAACTCCAACCTTGATATTGTAGTGTTGAAAGCAGACAAAGGAGGAGCCACCGTTATCATGAACAAAAGTGACTACAAAGCTAAAATGCTAGATCATCTAAACAACAGTGGCTACTCCAAAAAACCCAATAAAAACCCATTAAACATAATCTCCAAAAAAGTATGCAACCTACTCAAAACAAGTAAGATACAAGACAACAAAAATCTCATAGTTAACAATCGTTACACACCTAGAATCTATGGAGCTCCAAAGATTCACAAGGAAGGCATCGCTCTCAGACCAATAGTAAACATCATTAATGGTCCCACATACCACCTAGCAAAACACCTAGCCAAAAAACTAAAACCTCTAGTGGGAAACACAGACTCTTTTGTCAAAGACTCGACCCAATTCATTGAATAAATCAAGAGCATCAAACTTGATCAAAATGACATTTTGGTTAGTTTTGATGTCACCTCGCTATATACCAATATCCCCATTAATGATGCCATGGAGGTCATCTGCAAACTGACAGATCTAGACACATCAAGGCTCATAGGAATTTTCCTAAGATCAACCTTTTTCAGCTTCATGGAAGATGTTTATGAACAAACATGTGGAGTTGCCATGGGGTCGCCTTTGTCTCCTATTATTGCCAATTTATTCATGGAGGACTTTGAAAACAAAGCCCTCATGACCTCACCCCTAAAACCTAAATTGTGGAAAAGATATGTGGATGACACATTTATCATATGGCCTCATGGAAGAGAAACCCTAGAAACCTTCAAACAACACCTAAACAGTTTATGCCCTTCCATAAAATTCACTATAGAAGTCGAGGTCAACAAAAGCCTCCCCTTCCTTGATATCCTCATCACTAGGAATGATGATGGCTCTATATCCCACTAGGTATGTAGAAAAAAAATACTCACACCAAACAATATTTACATGCCTTCTCACATCATCACCCAACCCACAAACTAGGAGTCCTCAACACATTAGCAACCAGAGCCCTCAGAATCTCTGACAAGGAACACCTAGAAAAAGAAAAAGAACACCTTATTAAAGTTTTCCTAAAAAATAGATACAACAAACATCAAGCTGTCAAAGCCATAAATAAGGCAAACACTTGACCAAATAAAAATAAAAAATTTGATAATATAATAGGAAAAGTCAACCTCCCTTACATACTAGGGACTACAGACAAAATCTCCCGCATCCTAAAAAAGAATAGAATTCTAACCACCTTCAAACCCTTAAACACTATCCATAGCTGCCTTAATCCAGTTAAAGACAATTGATCCTAAATGTCACAAGGGTGTCTACTTAATTCCCTGCTCATGCGGCAAGCCCTATGTAGGTGAGACTGGGAGATCCTTTAACACAAGAATCCAGGAACACTCAGCTGACATTAAACATAATCGATCCAAATCATCAGCTTTAGCTGAACATTCTGATAAAACTAAGCACCAAATTTGTATAGAAGATACCCGCATCTTAGCTAGAAGTGATCACTACTTCATAAGGAAATTTAGAGAAGCCATAGAAATTAGCAAGCACCCTAATAACCTTAATAGAGACGATGGATGGACCATAAGCGAAAACTGGATTCCAATCCTATCATCCAAATTTACCCCTCCCTAACTATAATTCTCCTCTAATTAACCAAGAACAAATAAAAATGATTTAATCCATTATAATTAAAAATAAATTATGACCATACTAAAATATAATTTAACAAATCTTAAATATAATTAAAATAACAAAACATAATAGAATAATTAAATTATGATTAAAACAAATAGAATAAGGGAATATGTATTAGCCTTAATAAATAATTAAAACAAATAGAATAGGGTAATATGTATTAGCCTTAATAAATAATTGCAACATATAATTAAAATTAATAAAATACAAAGTAAAACAATTACAATAAAACATAAATGAGAGGATATAAATTAATACAACTATGACCCTAATAAAATAATAATTCAATAATAATTTTAATCCCTAATATCTTAAATATAATTAAAATAACAAACATAATAGAATAATTAAATTATAATTAAAACAAATAGAATAATTCAATAATAATTTAATAAATCCTAATATTTGTCGGCAATGCATCTCATACATCTATATATTAAACTGAATAATAAGACCAATCTTTCAATAATCTTTCACATCCTGAAGATGAACCATCGTTGCTGGTTCAAAACGTCGATCAATAAGAAACCTAATGCGATGAATCCGGAAGATGATCTACACAACTAATACTTAATTACAAGGTCTATTAATCAATTAGATTGTTAATAAGAAATAGCATTTAGTAGTAAATATTTATAATAAGTATTGCTATTATTAATTACTATTAATTATTAGATTTATTATTAATTTATATTAAGAATTATTTATATTTAGATTAAGATTAAGATTAAGGATTAGTATTTAATTATGAAATTCTATTAATCAACTGATTAATTCTCTTAATAATTAGATTTAATAATAATTAGATTTTAATAATTTTCAATTAATAAATTAACTTCTAAATTATTAACTCTTGAAAAATTACAAAAAAACTTAATAATTACAATAAAAAACTTTAAAATGTGGATTTAATAATAAATATTATTAAACAGTCGACCTTCATCTCATCCTTAAATCAACTCACCTCATAGCTATTTAAACCTCTCATTTAGCACTTCTACTATCAGCATTCAAAAATAGTCCTGATGATGGATCCCAGTGGGGATTTGAAACGTTGACGAATATGGTTATTATTGTGGGTTCTTCATAAACTAACTCAAAAGATATAAACCACAGATATCTAAAATCCAATACTATAAGTATTTAGAAACCCTGGGTGTCATGCCAGGGGAGAGTTGTGGGTTATCTGTATGAAATTCACCTTCAGTTGGGACTCTAGTACTAAATAGATTTGGTATTTATAACGTCATTGACAACTCGATATTGGCCATCCTAAGTATATCCATCAAGGATCTCACAAGTTGTTTAATTCTTCGATTATTTAACGAAAAGATGGGACTTCCAATATGCGACAATTTCTATGAGAGAAAAGGTAGATGGTCTCTTGGATAAGGCATTTTCTACTGCATTTCTCTTGCCTTTGAAATATTCGATCTCAAATTCATAGTCCTATATCTTGCTTACACATTTTTGTTGTCTCTCGTTCAACCCCATATGATCCAGGAAGTACCTAACACGGTTATGATATGTTTTGAGTTTAAACCTATTGACCACCAGATATGGCAGAAACTTAGCCAACACATGCATAATTTTCAGCATCTCCTTATCATAAATAGTATAAGCGCACTCACAACCTTTGAGCTTCCTACTCTCAAAAGAAATCAGATGACTGTTATTTTCCAAAATGACCACGATGCCTTTCCCAGAGGCATCACACTCCAATACAAATGACTGAGAAAATTCTGACAAGGATAGAACTAGGCATGAACTCATCATTCTCTAAGCTGCTTGAATTCCTCTTGTGTTGTCTCTAACCATTCAAAGGCTCTGTTCTTAGTGAGATCAGTAAGCGGGGCTACCCGTTGTGAATACCCTTTGACAAACATTATGTAATAAGTGAAAATACCCAAGAAGCCCCTCGATTATATTACATTTCTAGGGCTGGGCCGATTAAGAATGGTCTCAATCTTCTCCTAATGTACTTTGACCCCCTGTTCTCCAATCACATGTCCTAGATACAACATCTCTATTAGGACAAAATCACATTTGGATATTTTAGCATAGAATTGTTACACATCTAGAATTTTCAACACCTCATCCAAATGTTGTAAATGATTATCCCACATCTGACTATAAATTAGGGTGCATCGAATAATACCAACACAAATATGTGTAGCTACTTGTTGAACACATGGTTCATACAAGACTGAAATATAGGAGGGACATTAGTTAACCCAAAGGATATAACCAAGAATTTGTGGTGTCCGTAGTGATACCTAAAAGTTGTCATTGAGATCACTCGAGAAATTTTGAGGTAAAAAATGGGCCTCAAAATAAAAATGTACAATCAAATTCACTTTATGAGAACCAATTACATTTTAGGGGATGACATCATCCTCCATGGTTGAGGTGACGTTGTTTGAGTTAAAAATACTTACATGTCACATTTTCAATGGTAGATAAAAGCTCATAGTTAACCGTGGTAGTGTTCTAAGTACTTTTAAAGTCATAAAGTAAAATACTCATAATAAAAGTCATTTCACTTTTTTGAATAAAATAATATTATTTTCATTTTCATACTTTTTGAAAGAAACAATAAGTATTCTTATACAATCTTGATGTCTTTACACACTTTTCAATAAATATTATATTTGTACATTGTCATATATTCATTTTTAAATTATATATTCATCTCATTTTATTTAATATTACAAATTCAAATTAATTATAAGTTAATATCTATAAATATATATTTTATACATATGAAATCAAAATAAATGAAAACGTAACTTTATAATTTTAAGATAAACCAAATCTATGAATAATATTATTATAATATTAATAACAATACAAACATATTAAAATTAAGGAAAGAGGCACAATAGTTTTGCATGATTTATGTTTTTTTAATAGAGGATGGGATTAATAACCTTTCTTTGGAGGATAAGGAAGCATTAAGGCAAGAGTTTTCCCTCATTATGAGAAAGGCTAAAACTCCCAAAAGTAATTTAAGTAAAGAAGAACAAATTGCCTTTAAATCCCTGTGGAACAATGATAAAATTGTGGTTCTTAAGGCAGATAAGGGAGGGGCAGTAGTGATCTTGGATAAAGAAGACTATGTTTGTAAAATGAATGAACACCTCAGTTGTGGCAGTTACAAGAAGCTTAGCAATAATCCCATTCCGAAGATTTTGAAGGAGGTAAAAAAGACAATTTCAGATTCCAACCTTGATGAAAATTAAACAAAAGATTAACCCCTTCTTGCGAAACTATCCCAATAATTTATGGTTTACCTAAGATCCATAAAGAGGGGGTTCCTCTTAGACCAGTAGTTAATACCATTGGTTCCCCAACCTATGAACTCACTAAGTATGTTGCTAAGATCCTTAAGCCTCTTGTCGGGAATACTGATTCTTTCATCAAGGACTCCCATGATTTTGTGAATCTTATTAGAAATGAGAGGGTAGACCAAGATGACATCCTGGTAAGCTTTGACGTAGTATCCTTATTCACCAAGATTCCTCTTGATGAAGCTATTCAGGTTATAAAAGATGTTACTGATCCAGAAACTGCAAGACTAGCTGAGATTTGTTTACAATCAATTGTTTTCACCTTCCAAGGAGGATATTATGAGCAGACATCTAGGGTGGCAATGGGATCACCCCTCTCGCCAATTGTGGCCAACTTATACATGGAATACTTTGAAAAGAAATCCCTTGAATCATACCCTTTGAAGCCAACTTGGTGGAAGCGATTCGTCGATGATACCAATATAAAATGGACTCATGGTAAAACAGAGCTTGACAAGTTTTTTATTCACCTTAACTCTATCTCTCTCGAAATAAAATTTACTATGGAGCTGGAAGAAAACATGAGCATCCCATTTTTAGACGTACTCATCATCAGAAAAGAGGATGGCTCTTTAGGGCATAAGGTTTTCAGGAAGTCAACTCACATAGAAAGATACATCCACGCTGATTCCCACCATCGCCTGTCCCAAAAGTTTGGTGTTCTAAACACTCTGGCTATCAGAGTCCTTCAAATTTCTGACTTTGAGCATCTGGATGAAGAGAAGAAGCATTTAGTTTCGGTATTTAAGGGTATAGGCTACAAAGAAAAACAAATTAAAATAGATATAGAGAGGGCTGAAAGAAGGGTGTTATCTCAGGAGTCTAAGGCTCAAGACCAACCTCAGTGTGGTAGGGTATTCCTACCTTATATTCAAGAGGTGATAGATAAGATTACTAAAATACTGAGAAAGAAAGACATAATCACACAATTCTCGGCACCTAGAACGTTTGTCTAAGATAATATTGATAGACATCAACTTAAGGGATTTTATAAAATAAATTGTTCATGTGGAAAAAGTTACATTGGTGAAACAGGTCGCTCCTTGTAAACAAGACTGAAGGAACATGAAGCTGATATTATGAATGGAAGGTCTCATTCTTCGGCCCTAGCAGAGCATTCCTAAAAAACTAAGCACCATGTCTGTTTGAAAAACGGCTCAATTGTCGCAAGGGAAGAACAACATCATAGGTGAAAGATTAAAGAGGCTTTTGAGATTATGAAACATCCACATAATCTCAACATGGACAATGGTATTGAGATTAGTGGAAGCTGGCTTCCCTTAATCAGAGAAATTAAGACCACCAATACATCCCAGGTATAACACTCAGTAGGTAGCTATCTCCCTCTCCTATCCTTCTAATCTTAGTTTACAAATAAGCATAAAAGTTTGTGTTATTACTATTATTGTTACTTTTAATAATAATTTTCAATACCATTAAGTATTGATAATAATAATTAGTATTTAATTATAAAATTTATAATAATAAGTATTATTATTATTATCATTAATTATTATTATATATTGTTATTAATAATTATTAGTAGAATTAATATCTATTAATAAATCATTTAACCAGCTATAAATTAATATCAATTAAATTATAATAACCATAAACAGTTTTTAAAATATCCTTAAAATAAAAATTTTAATTAATTTGTTAATTAACTTCTTTTAATAAGAACATAAAATTTTTCTAATATTATCAAGCACTAATATTCATAATAATAACAATAATAATAATAATAATAATAATAATTATTATTATTATTATTATTATTATTAAACAATTATTATTTATAAATAACTAGTACTTAATTACAAGGTCTATTAATCAATTAAACTGTTAATAAGAATTAGCATTTAGTTGTAAATATTTATAATAAGTATTACTATTATTAATTATTAGTATTATTATTAATTTATATTAAAAATTATTTATATTTAGATTAAGATTAAGGATTAGTATTTAATTATGAAGTTCTATTAATCAACTAACTAATTCTCTTAATAATTAGATTTAATAATAAATAGTTTTTAATATTTTTCAATTAATTAATTAACTTCTAAATTATTAACTCTTCAAAAATTATTAAAAACTACAAAAAAATTAATAATTAAAATAAAAAACTTTAAAATGTGGTTAATAATAAATATTATTAAACAACCGACCTTCATCTCATCCTTAAATCAACTCACGTCATAACTATTTAAAACTCTCATTTAGCTCTTCTACTATCAGCATCCAAAAATAGTCCTAATGATGGATCCCAGTTGGGATTTGAAATGGTTATTACTGTGGGTTCTCCGGAAACTAACTCAAAATATATAAACCACATATGTCTAAAATCCAATACTATAAGTATTCAGAAACCCCGGGTGTCATGCCAGGTGAGAGTTGTGGGTTGTCCATATGAAATTCACCTTCAATTGGGACTCTAGTACTAAATAGATTTGGTCTTTATAATAGATAATGTCATTGACAACTCGATATTGGCCATCCTAAGTCTGTCCATCAAGGATCTCACAAGTTGTTTAATTCTTCAATTATTTAACCAAAAGAAGGGACTTCCAATATGCTCAATTTCTATTAGAGAAAAGGTAGATGGTCTCTTAAATAAGGCATTTTCTACTACATTTCTCTTGCCTTTGAAATATTCGATCTCAAAGTCATAGTCCTGGATCTTGCTTACTCATTTTTGTTGTCTCTCATTCAACCCATTTGATTCAGGAAGTACCTGAGACTGTTATGATTTGTTTTGAGTGTAAACCTATTGGCCACCAGATATGGCAGAAACTTAGCCAATGCATGCATAATTTTCAGCATCTCCTTATCATAGATAGTATAAGCGTGCTCATAACCTTTGAGCTTCCTACTCTCAAAATAAATCAGATGACGGTTCTTTGCCAAAACGACTGTGATGCCTCTCCCAAAGGCATCACTCTCCAATATAAATGACTAAGAAAATTCTAACAAGGATAGAACTGGGCATGAACTCATCACTCTCTAAGTTGCTTGAACGCCTCTTGTGTTGTCTCTAACCATTCAAAGACCCTATTCTTAGTGAGATCAGTAAGAGGGGCTACCCGTTGTGAATACCCTTTGACAAACATTATGTAATAAGTGAAAATACCCAAGAAGCCCCTCGATTATATTACATTTCTGGGGCTGGGCCAATTAAGAATGGTCTCAATCTTCTCCTGATGTACTTTGGCCCCCTGGCCTCTAATCACATGTCCTAGATACAACATCTCTATTAGGACAAAATCACATTTGGATGTTTTAGCATAGAATTGTAAAAGATTATCCCACATCTGACTGTAAAGTAGGGTGCATCGAATAATACCAACACAAATTTGCGTAACTACTTGTTGAACACATGGTTCATACAAGACTGAAATGTAGGAGGGACACTAGTTAACCCAAAGGATATAACCAAGAATTTGTGGTGTCCATAGTGATATCTAAAAGTTGTCATTGAGATCACTTGAGAAATTTTGAGGTAAAAATTGGGTCTCAAAATAAAAATGTATAGTCAAAATTCACTTTATGAGAACCAATTACATTTTAGGGGATGACATCATCCTCCATGGTTGAGGTGACGTTGTTTGAGTTAAAAATACTTATTTGTCACATTTTCAATGGTATATAAAAACTCATAGTTAACCATGGTAGTGTTCTAAGTACTTTTAAAGTCATAAAGTAAAATACTCATAATAAAAGTTATTTAACATGTTTTGAATAAAATAATATTATTTTGATTTTCATACTTTTTGAAAGAAACAATAAATATCCTTATACAATCTTGATGTTTTTACACACTTTTCAATAGATATTATATTTGTACATTGTCATATATTCATTTTTAAATGATATATTCATCTCATTTTATTTAATATTACAAATTCAAATTAATTATAAATTAATCTCTATAAATATATATTTTATACCTATGAAATCAAAATAAATTATAAATATATATTTTATACCTATGAAATCAAAATAAATAACAATGTAACTTTATAATTTTAAAATAAACCAAATCTATCAATAATATTATTATAATATTAATAACAATACACACATATTAAAATTAAAGAAAGAGATATATTAGTTTTACATGATTTATGTTTTTTTAATAAATTGAAATTTATGTATTCACTTATACTTAGTTTGAAGTTATAAAATAATATATTAATATAATAAATAATTATATGATTATATATTTTGATAAATCAATGTTACAAATTCACTTACGTTTAATCTTTCGTTATAGAATAAAATGTAAATTATGTAAGTTGTACTATTTATATTATTTAAAATATGATATATTTATTTAAATATTATATTTATATTATTTAAATTAAGAATCTTTAATGAATGATTTGTATTGTAAAATATGAAATACTAATTTAAATAATACATTCTTAAAGTAAATAAGAAATAAAAATTCATAAAATATGAGGTACTAATTTAAATAATATAAACAACATAACTTTAAAGTAAATAACAAGTAAAGTATTATTATATTAAATGTCTTGTCAAATTGAATGAAATAAGCTTAAATAAAAAACTAGTATAAACTAGTTTTAAATAAAAATATATATTTTACTATTTAATTTTATCTCCAAGTCCAAAAACATATAAATGTTCAAAGGACAATATCTTTTGAGAATTTAAAATAAATTATTGAGCTCATTAATATAGTTTTCTTTATTATTATTTTTTCTAACTAATTATTAAAAGTAACTTGATCATGGTTGTTTAGAGTGTATATAGAAAATAGTGTAGGAGGTGACTTGTCAAATATATTGTTGGATATTTAACTAAGGGTTATAATGTGAAATATGAAGAGTCATTGTAGTCCAACCCACGACTTAGAATATAAAACTAAAAATCATAAAGCATTATATATATATATATATATCTTTTTTAGTATAATATGAATCTCACATTTATTTAATCTTGTCTCTCAATTTCCTATGAATTTAACATGGTATCAAAACATAGTTCCCATTTCTAGATATCTCTGGCAACATAACTCATGTGCTATATATGCTCGACTTAGACCTATCTCACATGTACTTTACCATTTTTGGCATGTTGGTGCATCTAATTTCTTTGTTGGTGCATCTAATTTCTTCTGGAACGTTTGTTCGGATTTCACTCATAGAGAGTCACTGGTGGAGGGTCCATCCATTCCCGTGTAGCGAGTGATCTGCTATATGGGCCATGTGTAAAAGATGAAGCAAGCTAAGCTAAAGCATCCTGCAATTGTGCATTGAAGGAATTAGCAAAGAGACAAGCTCGTACTTTTTTTATTGGTTGCACATTCCAATACCGGAGCATGAATTATGTGCATTAGTGGTGTGTTAGACTATTATCGAGTATACAATTTCTACATTGAACAATCTCCAACATCACTGTGCATGTCGAGCACCTATTTGCATTGAGCATTGAGTTCGTGCATTAAAGGGTTGGTTAATGTTTCCTTTGTCCGTTGAATGCCTCTGTATTGAATTTGTTGTTCACTGTTGAATCTTTGTGTTGAGTTTTTTTTAGGTTTGTGGAATGAATGGATCATTTTCACTATTGATTGGAGTGTTGAGTTCGTGTTCCTAGTGTGTGTGTATTCTCTGTGATGGATGATTCTCGACTATGTATGTTATTGACAGCTGACTTGTAAAGGGCGTTGAAGCAGTCTTGAGCATTTGTTGAAGTGGAATTGATTTGTGCATTGGTTCCTCATTGGATAAAACTCGGTATGTGCATACACGTGCGTTGGAATGGTGGTAGTTTTGAATAATAAGTAATGCTAGGATTCAAACACAATAAGTAGTGCATTGATTAAAACATTTCCATTACTCGATGGCTATGAAGAACCTGTGAATGTCACTATTGTCTGACTATCGTTGATGATAAGGATGTGGGGTTTTGATACTATTTTATAACTGTAGAAAATCAATGCATGGTGCATTTGTTGGGAGCTTTTAGAGGCATCACATATACGACCTGTGCTAGAAGAGGTTACTGGACATCATACTTCCTTCACTGCTCATCAACATGCTAAAAGGAAATTTGACATACCTGGGAAGGAATTCAACCCAACTAGTAAAGGAGTTTACTATAGCTAAAGGGACTTGAGGAAGAAATTGAATTGCTATAAAAACAAAAATTAACTTCCAATAAATTGACTTAGAATAAATTGACCGACAAGAAAGAAAATAATTTTGGTGAATTTCTTGCTGAAGGGAAATCGATATATTTAAAGAGAATAGTTTCAATTAGAGAGAATAAGGGTACTCTATCATATCAAAAGAGCAGATGACTCCTTAGGTAGGGGATCAAATGACAATTTGTTGAGAATTCCTTCGACATCTCTATATGAAAGGTTCTAGTTTGGAAGCCATGTTGAGTTCCTATAGAGGGAATATAAATCTTCAGATATATGTTGATTTTTCATTTCAATTCAATGTGTGAACATTGAAGTTTATTAATTCTATTAAAGATAGGTGAATGCAACAAACTTTGGACACCATTGGTCCATGTTTCCAATTCTTCCAATAAAACTCAAGAAGGGAGTAAGTTGTTATTTTGACATTGTATCAACAACTTGAAACTCAATAACACAATTCAGCACACTTCATTTGTTTCAAAAATGGATCAAATTGGTGAAGTACTAGAGTTATTGAATACTCTGATACACTCTGTTGCTAACAAAACAATCCAAATCAACAAAGACACTCTCTCTGGCATTCAAACCTATTTGCAGAATGCACTAGAAAATATTGATTTTTTGCAGCTCGAATCTTAGCTACAACAAGATGAATTACAACAACACAGTTTTCACTCTAAACTTGTTTTTGTTCATAACAATCCCTTTTTTGAGTCTAAAGATGACTCCCATAAACATACATAAAGTGATAAAATAAGTTAACCTAAGGTTAATTCAAATCAAGTGCCCATTTCGAGAGCAGATTTGCATGTAGATGCAAAAGGTCAGTCTGTACTTCCCGCTGATCACCAAACATTGGGAAAAAAATTTCAACAACAAGAACATAATCAATCTTGGATATAACAAGGATGTGTCCTTTCATATTCCAAAATACTCTAAGGCCATTCATTTTCAAAGTGTTGGGTTTCTTCGAGGAAGCTCAACTTCACTTGTTTCAGATTCTACTCGTCTTCCACAGTCACAACAAATTTTCAAAGTTGGGCATGTGAAAGATAATTGTTTTGATCTTCACCCTCGTAAGAATTGTGGTAATAACACTCATCATTCAAAAATATGCTTTAGAATCAAGCCTTCTACAAGAACGAAGATTCACCTTGGATGGATCATTTCTTGGCAGTGAGCTTCAACAACCAAGAAGATATTTCAGTGATATCATAGAATTTATTCTCGAGTATCAAAAAATTCTTGTAGTTGAAGTTTATTTATCTTATCACCTTGTATCTGATAGGGGGAATCTATGGTCATCTACAAGCTTTAAAGATACATCAAGTGAGCTTGAGCCACAACCTCAACCTGCTTCCTAAGTGTAGACCTAGAGTCATCCATACCCATATTCATAGTTGTAGCCAAAGATAGAGGATCCCATGAGCATGCATTTTGGTTGGTGGCGTTCCTTAAACCATTACAAATTGAGACCTCAATGGTCTCCCTTTACAAGAATATCAAGGATAACTTCCAACAAGAGAAACCTTCAACTTCTAGCCAGATTCAAAATTATTTGAGAGTTGGTTGACACATCAATAGTCTCCAACCTCTTTTGGGTTTGTGGTATTCCTTAAAAAACACCATTCAAAGCATTATGGATCACCTCCTTTAGCAGAAAAATTCAACTTCTAGCTAGATTTGGAACTGTTCTAGGAAATGCATTGAGCATTCTAGTGTTGATGGTCATCCTTAAACCACCACCAGTTGAGATCTCGAGTTCTTCCACCAATACCATAATTTCAGAGAGCACAATCAACCAATTGGTGCCATGCATTTTTTTCATTTTTGTATTTGAATTCTCTTCTTAGACTCATATACACCCCTTTAGATTTGGGGGGGGGATGCATGTTAGACACCTAATTTGTTAAGGGTTATGGTGTGGAATATGAACAGTCACTGGAGTCCAAGCGACCACTTGGAATATGAAACCAAGCATCATAAGACATTGTATTTATATGTATATCTTTGTAAATATAATGAAATCTCACATTTATCTAATATTGTCTCTCATTTTATTGTGAGTTTAACATATACCTTACCCATAAAATACCTGACTCATAATTTTTTATTATATCCCTTACGAGGCCCATTTTTTACCTCAAAATATCTCTAATGGTCTTGTTCTCGAATTCCGATCTGGTGATATCCTGAGTGAAGGTTAATCTTCGAGAAGTACTTGGCCCCCTTTAGCTCATCCATTAGTTCATCAATCTTGGGGATAATATATAATTTTTTGATGGTATTCTTGTTCAATACCCGATAATTTATAAACATCCTTAGTCCCAGCCTTCTCCTTGACCAATATTGCTGATGAGGTGAAAGGAATTGAGCTAGTTTGGATGTGTCCTAATTCCAACATCTCCTAGATGAACTTCTCTATCTTGTTCCTCTATGCTTTGGAATGCCGATAAGGATTAGGGATGATATCTTAGACCCCTTCCTCTAGTTCAATGATGTGTTTGAATCCCCTATCTGTCAGCCGACCTCGTGACATATCTCCAAAAACCTTATGAGCTTCTACAATAATTCCATGATGTCATGAGTATACTCTCTATGATGCTTAGCTGGTATCTTCTCCATAACTCAACATTCTACATACCATATGATATCCCCATGTCAAAGATCTTCCTCCATCCTGTTGGATGTCATTATCTTGGGAAGGTACAAATGCATCCCTCTCAACATCACCTTCTTACCATATGGCCCTGTAAATGAAAATTCCAACTCTTGATAGTTCACTATATGAGTCCCAATTGAATATAGCCATTGGACCCCTAATACCACATGGGAATCTAGGCAATCTACTACAAAGAAGTTATCAGTAACTATGTAATTTCCCATTGTTAGACTCATGTTGGGAACTATTTTGGTGCACGACATGTGGTTTTGTTCCTTCTTTCCAAGAATCAAGACTGTAAATCCTCCAAATAATCCAAATGTCAATCCTCTTATGGCTATAAATTTTGCATCAATGAAATTGTTGGAGGCCCCACCATCAATCAAAAGGGTCACCCTTTGCCCCTATATGGTACCCCTGATCTAAAGAGTGTGATACCTCAAAACTATTGTAAGAGAAGTAATGACTCCTTCATGAGTCTCCTTTTGTGACTGATCTACTCCTATTCCTCATAATTCTCTCCTGATCCTACTCTAGATCTTCTCCCTCACCCTCACTCTCATAGAATACTTCAATATAATGTGTATTTACCATGGTACATCGATGCCTTAGCTCCCAAGGTTATTGACAGGAGAAGCACAATCCCCTCCTCTTGAGGTCCCTTCTCGTCTCATCATCCATATGGTTCTTCCCTAACCACTCCTTCTGTGGTTGCATATTCTCTTTTTCTTTTTGACGAAAGGTTCGTTTGGGGGGAACCTGGTCTTTGGTACTGCATCCTACATATCCTTTGCCCTGCTAATTTCACCTTGTAAGTTTTTGGGCTTATAAACTCTTACCCATCCATGCAAGGGTTCTGACAGACCTTCTATGAATAACATAATTTTCTGGCCCATTAAAATATCAATGACCATTACAACCAATCTCTAAAAATTAGTGATATAGGCTTTGACACTTCCTATCTATCGAAGCTGAGTTAAATCCCTGAAGTACAACTCATAGTCCTTCCTGTCAAATCTCTATATCAGCCTCTGTGTGAACTCTATATAGGAAGAGATGTCTATATGCCCTAGTGTGGTCATTCTGTGTTGCCACTATTCGTGTGCTTCTCCATAAGGATGTAGATTGGTGTATTTGATAACATCCATCTCTCTCATGGGGTTAAGCTAGAATTATATGTCCATCTTTTGCACCCAAGATTTAGTTGAACATTTTTCCAACCCATCAAAATAGGGAAGAGTTACTTTCTCCATAGTCTTCTGCAGATCCTAGTTTAACTGAAAACCTCCATAGGTTGCTTCCTTCCTTTGTTGTTTGATCCTCATAAAATAATAATAATTTATGGTCAAGGTCACCTTTACATCAGGAGGTAATGTTTGGTACTCCCTCATCCAAGTTGTGACTGTTCCTAATATGGATGAGAAGGATTCATGATCCCTGGAGGAATCATCCAAAAATGGAGGCATAGTTGGTCTGTTGCCATAAATGTGTGGGCTATTTTGGGGGTTGGTATGCACATGTATATGGCCATCACCACTGGAATGTGAACCACCTTCTCAATTTTTTCTTTGTTGGTTAGAATTTTCGACTTGAGTATGGTACATTTTGATGAGAAGCTGCATGATTGCTTCTTGGGTTGAGGGGACCTTATTAAGAGCATCCCCAAATCTTGAATCTTCTTGGTCTCCAATTCGTTCTTCTTCATGCCCTTCTTGTTCTTTAGGAATGTGCTCCAAATATTTTTTAGTCTTATGTCTTCTTGCTTGGATTTTGGCTCTTGGTCCTTTCCAACCAATGGAAATGCCTCTTCGTGTCCCTTTGGTTTTTCTTGGCATCACATCCCAGAACTGGCCAAGAATGTGCCCTCATACCACTGTGATATCCAAAACATATAAAATATGGTAAAATAGACTACTTTCTTTAAAAAAAATCAAACATCTCTAGATCTGTGATCAAATGATAAAGAAAAACCTTTATTCCACATTTTCCATTAAAAACAAACAATGCAAATTGAATTAAATGAAACAAGGGAAAATCTGCAATTTTATTAAAAGAGGAATTACAATCTCATTCTGTCATAAGTCAAAAGTCACAGGATAAATTGGAAGATGAACATTGATAAAGAATTCATTCAGGAACGATCTCAACCCTCTCATGGCTTGGCTCCCTCAAGCAAAACTGCATGTTCTAAAGAGACCGTTTGATCTTTTGCCTCACCTCCTCAATGCCCAATATAATGCCTTATCTGTGAATTACATGAGGCTTCAAAACCTTCCAAATCCACGTAATAAGTGTATGGAATTTTGACCTTTGAACTCCAGCTATATGTATGGGCCTCAACCCTGTGCTTCTGCACAATAGTTTTATGGCCTCTCGGACTTTGACAATTGTGCGATAGTCCCCATGTGTTATAGACATTTTTGTGCCTTACAGCATAGAGCATGAAATGTCAATAATCTGAGGGATCCAAAGTCCCTAAACATGTTGTTCCTACCCCTAGAGGAACAAGGTCAGCAAACCACAGCACTTCAGATCAGTTCTCCACTGAAAAACACTCAAAAACAGGTCAATTTTGGATCAAAGCAACTGCTCCACTGAGCATCTGCGCTGAATGTCAACTGCTCCATGGTGTACCTGCGCTGAATGTCAACTTCATCAAAGGCTACCTGCGCTGAGCGAGTTTTGACATGTGGAGGAATCTTTCCTCAATGTGTCAGTGCCCAGGAAGCTTCCAAAATGACACTTGGATCAAAAGATTCGCCTAATGATGAGTAAAGAGGTTCTAAAACTCCAAGTGGAAGGTAGAATCTCCGAGTGGACTCAAGAACTAAAGAACAACTGGGGTTGAAGAGGACAACAGTCACACATCAAGCTGACTTATCTTCACTCCAAAACTCTATATAAGGATCTCATCCCATGGGATCTGGAGGCCGGAATTTTGTGCAAAGAATTGCTGTTGGTTTACAGTTGAGAGTATTGGGTGATTGCTTGAGGGAGGTGAAGAGGAGATTTCTTTCCGTCATGAAGGTGATGCTGGATTGGGCCTCTCATGGTTGTATCACCGCCTGAACCTTACTTTCTTCCATTAATAAAGCATTTGAGGTTCTTCTATTCGCATGTGTTTCAATGATGTATTGTCTTACTTGCGTATTTGATTTATGCTAATCCTTGAATCAATTATGAATGCATGCTTCTTGTAGTTTCCCTTTCTCGTCTTGTTTGCAGGATCTTGTGTAGCTGGACCCGTGAGAAGACAAGGAGCTGGGAGCAAGCAGCAAAGAGAGAAGATTGGATCGACCATTTGTGCAAGACATCGGTAAGTGGATCTCTTCCTTTCCTCTTTTGCATGTCATAAAGAAGTAATCTTAGATAGATTTGCTTTGACTGTTGCTAAGGAACTATCACCCTTAGAGTGGGATAGGGTCATTCCGTGTTGGATACTTTTCCCCACAACAGACTAGCGACTCCGCTGGGGATCGTGTCTTGTTGGTAGCTTTTGTTTCTTGCTATTCATTTCCTAAACAAAGGGAGTACCGAATCGAACTGCATTTGAATCCTTCGAAGGCAAAGTAGAGGGCAGCTACTCTAGCTCAGTTCTGGGCGTGTTTATGATTTGAAGGGCTGATCCACAAGGACTCTTATTAGCTCTTTGTGATAGTTTTCATCTTCCTTTAATCATCCTCTAGTGTATACCTGGTTGATAGCCTCTGATTTGGCCTAAAACAGTCGATTTTTGAGCAATCTGTGACCCGGAACCAAAGAGAGACGAGAGTTTTCTCTTCAGTGCAGCTGCAGTGAAGGCTACCTGCGCTGCAACGCAGGTCCCGAAGGGGCTACCTGCGCTGAATGTCAAACTGACAGTGTCTTACCTGCGTTGAACCAGTTTTGCATTGTGCAACTGGGGTTCCCTGCCTTCTGTTGCCCAGTTTTCAGTATTGTTTTTGCAGCCTGTTGTCAACCTGTATACCCATCTGAAACTATCTTTCTTTGCCATCATTCCACCTCAGTTGTGTGAAGAAACCGTGATTTTTCTTATTGTATTTCTTACTTTCATTCACAGTTTCCCGTAGCGAAAGTGAACTAGTCTTGCTGTGGCCTCTTGGATCTAGACCTGTGATAAAGTGTCGTTGTGATTCTAAGAGCTAGTTTATTGCTGTTCATAGCTGCTTGAGCATTTGCTTTCGTTATATGGTTTGGATTTCAGTATTTCTTGTGTTGAAACGAGTGAATCTTAAGGTGTTCTTTTGATTATTGGACAAAAGCTTGTTTGCTTTCGCTTGAAATTGAATTCGAAATCATACAACAGCTTTCTTTTTGTAATACATCAACATTAAGGAAGAAGAAAAGAAATACTTGCATTGTGCATGTGCATTTTGACAGTTTGCATGTCGATTTAGGGAAGTGCATCAGTGTGTGCTCTATGATCTGTTTGAAAAGATGATGTCTTTCTTTTCCCTCAGTAGTTAAGATTTTCATAAGTTGAAAGAATTGAAAAAGCTTGCTTATCATTCTTAGACTGCATTTAGGAGTTGTATCATACATCACGTGGTGATCCATAAAGGCAAACTGCTAAGCAAGATCAACCTAAAAAGAACTGAATTTACATAAAAACGCTTTGAAACATAACGAAACACAGTAGAGGTCTAGGTAGAGACGTGTTCCGGCGTCGTTAAACATAGTGACTGTCGATCTCTACGAAGGTGGGTGATTCCTCCTGAGGGACGATAGCACTAATACGGACTTGTGCTCCCGCGTACCGTCGCGTATATTGGGAGACCCCTATAGGAACAAAGCCTTTATCCATAGGAAGCCGTGTCAGCCGCCCTACTGATCGTGATGCAGTGAACACAGCATTCACGAAGATCGACCACTCGTACCGTAAAACGTATTCTGTGGTTTCGCGAAAGGTTTGGCACACCCTCTGCCTAGAACTCCAGAGTAGTTTCTTTTGGCCTTTTTCAAACTCTATAACTGAAAAAGTCCATCCGAGCATTTGTCACTTCGGGCTCGTTAATACATCGAAGGAGACTAGAGTCATCTTTAGCTTTTTCTCGATTCTTAAAAAGTGAAAAAGCAAGTTGTGTCTTTAAAAAGCGTCTAAAATTATTTCAATTCGAAAACACATTTTACCCTGTGCATTGTTGGTTGATCAAGTAATCCGCAATCGTGGAAGAAAGTCAATCGATGACCCGTCGTTCGCGGAAGCTTACGAGTCAACCGTCTTTGTCTCCGGAATCGAAAACAACCCGGGCAAAGCGAACTCGTTCAACCGGTTCCAAATCTCCTGTCAAAGTTAGAACAAGTGTTCCAACGACATCTGAGGTTCCGGTTATTCCAAACATTTCTGGAAACCCTACCCATATTGAAGAAGTTCAACAGCCCCAGAGGGACGGTAACACTGATCCTAGTCTGAGAGCAAATACTTGTGTTACTGAATCAGTTCCATCGGTGATCGGTTCAGAGAGTCTTGCTCCTCAAACAACTGTCGCTGTCGAAACAACTCCTTCTTCGGCACCAGAAATATTTTACGGACCTGACGGTCTTCCTCTTCCACCTGGTCTGATCGCAATAGAGGAAATTGTGGAAGATCCGCAAGCAACTACTCCAACCCATTTTGGAGCAGGGATCACTCTATTTCCTTCTGCATCAGAAGCTAGCCTATCACCCAGGGAGGTTCCTGAAGAATCACTAGGAAATCTACTGGACAGACTCAAAATGTCTGAACAACCGTCAACATCTAGGACTGTGCCAAATGACACAGCGACAGCAGAACCCCCTGCAGTCACTCCGACAATGTTCGCTGGCATACCATCTGTCCCCAGCTCTCAACAGCTGGAGGGAGCCCCGACAATATGGTCTGTTCCTGTTTGTTCTCCCAGGATAATACCCGGTAACTCCTATGTTGGAACTCAACAAATTGATCCTTTCGGAAATCAGTTTGGGCAATCCGGTCCTCAAGGTTTGATAAATCCTTTCAGTTCCGGACCACCACAGTATGGGGGGCAATATGCTTTTTCGTTACCCCCTCCGGGAGGTTACCCATACGGGAGTTCACAACCGTATTCAGGTTATACTGGAATAACTACAAGTGGTTGGATACCTATGCTACCCCAGCAACCAAGAGTTGTGTATTCTATGCAACAAAAAATGCCTGTGACGAACATCCCGACGACACCAGCGATTGTAACAGTGTCGCAAGTTCAAACGATGCCTGTTGTATGTCAACCTCAGTTCCCTCAGGTTGTAATGCAACAGCCCTTTGACCCTGCAACTCAACCACAATCGCCAACTCGCGGGGCGCCACAAGTGCAAACGGGTACCATTACCCCTCATCTTGGTCCAGTGGTTAGTATAGCACAACAACCCTGGCGTCACAACCATGGTTGGTGCAGTATCAACAACCGCAATTCCAGCAAGTGTACCAAGGTACCGAGCAGCAGATTTTTGCGAACAGTGGGCAACCGTACATACAAAACGGTCCAAACCAACCACTTTACAGTGGGTTAGTCCACCAACCGTATCAATCATACCAGCACCAAGTACATTATGCCGGTATGCAAAGACCAACTGCTCAGGCAATCCCATCGTATCTTGGGTACGCTTCGCCTAATCTGAGTCAACAGTTGCCATTCGTAGCAACTCTAGAGTTACCCGATTTACATCGGTTGACGAACGATCCGATTGCTTATGCCCCTTGGTGGCCAGCGATTCCCCACAAACTCCCTTCAGACATTCCTAAATTCAATGGAAATCCAGGTGAAGACCCGTCGAATCACGTGATGACTTTTCATCTGTGGTGTTCGTCGAACACTCTAAACGATGATTCGATAAGACTTCGCCTCTTCCAGAGGACATTGACAGGTCCAGCGGCCAAATGGTATATAGAATTGCCAAGAGCCTCTTTCGACAATTTAAGCTCCTTAGCCACGACTTTCTTAACCCATTTTCAATTGCCAATCAGGTATGAAACAGGAACCGAGATACTGACCAACTTCAAACAGACGACAGCTACTCACATATCAGATCATATACATGAGTGGCGTCACCGTCGTAGGATGGTGAAAACATACGTTCCTGATCAGCTATTAGCTGAATGGTTTATAAAGTCATTACTTCCGGCTATAACGGAAGATGTGGCCAAGGGGGGAGTCGTAACAGAGGAGCAAGTCATCGCTCGTGCTCAATATTTAGACTTAGTATATACTCAGTCTGGCACGCTCTACGACAAAATACCTGACGCCCCTAGACCTGAATTTTCAATTCCTCCACCTCCTAAATCGAATATTGACTCTCATGCCGGAGATGGCGTGATTGACACTATAAGCGCAAAATCGAAAAAGGCTTCATCCCAGAAAGCCCGTAATACTTCAGATCAAAATGCCCATGAAGAGATTCTTGCTTTGGAAGTAAATGCCATATCAGCAGATAAAGGCAAAGAAACCAATCAACCAGGAAGCAAGAAGAAGCAAAACAAAGGGAAGAAGAAGCAACAGGACGATTAGTCACCTGAAAAAACTTCTTCAAACCCTCCTGAGAAAGGGAAAAAGAAATGGCCTTGTATGATATGTGACGAAGATCACAAGACAACAGATTGTCCATACAAAGCTGAGCTCAAGAGATTCTTTAAAAGTCCAAAGAACCCAGCTGTGTTGACAGATCCATTTCCCAATCCAGGTCAAAATATGGTTGATAGTGGAAATGCTTCCCCGTCACAAGTGCTAATGTTATCGATCTCCAAGCAGCAGAATGATGCTTTGATTTCAACAAGGAACAAAGATTACGGGAATCCGCAACTGTCAAACGAAAAAGGTAAAGATCAACCTAGTAGTTCGACAACGACTTCGACAGAAGTTGTCCCACCCATAATGCCAGAGTTAACAATAAAACCGCCTAAGGGTGTAGTACACAAGTCGACCTTTAATCCTCGCGCCAGAGCGGCGCAGCATTATAACATAGTAGAAGATTTGGCCCAATCGCCATCCGCTATGTCGACTCTAGAGGTACTACAAAATTGTCCATCCCAAAGGCAAGCATTGTTATCGGCAATAGGGGGGGTTGATCCTAAGGATTCCAATCTTGTGTCCTTTGATCACAAAGGATATGACCCTCAGTTACCAGCTCAACTAGCTTTCCTTATTCAAGTGAAAGCCCTCAACAAAACTGTTCATCGAACAATTATTGATGAGGGGGCATCTACATGTATTATGTCGATGAGTTGCTGGAAAACATTAGGGTCGCCAACCTTGTCAAAATATTCGACAACACTAAAAGCATTCGACGGTAGGACATATACCCCTTACGGTATTCTAAGTAACTTGAAGGTTGAACTAGGTGGAAACACAGTAGAGATTGATGTTGAAGTCATAGATGGAAATCTGGATTACAACATCCTGCTGGGAAGACCATGGATTTATGCCATGGCAGCTGTCGTGTCGACTTATTTTAGAAAGATCGCATTCCCGTTTGAAGGAGGGATTACGGTCGTCGACCAACAGAACTTCCTCCTTAATGGTTCACAAGTTACGGGAAGCATTCCCATGATCCATGAGAACGACCATTCAATCCAAGATATCGGAGTAGGCCTGCTGAAAGACCCCACGATGATGGGGACTTTCTCGCTACCGAATCCTATGTACATAGGGAATGTACCGTTGGTAGCAACCTGCAACATGATATCTTCCACGAAAGTCGCAAAAGACAAAGTCATCATGGATCGTGCAATGGTGTTGCACCCGAGCCCAATCGAAATATTGTAGCAATCAATGTTTCAAGCATGGGAGGCGAGCCCAAATCAACGCTCGTCAAGCGTTTGGGTAGACAGGTCAGGGGAATGTGGTACCCCTTTGGATCCTTGGTCACGAGTGCATGCAAGTGACGAAGGAATCCTGCAGTCAATGTTGATTAAGGGGGCACCATGGGATGATAACCACCATCGTTCCCTTCCTCAGGAAGATACTCAAGGCGACCTGTATCACCCTTCAGTATTTGAATTCCTAACAAATACTGTAAATACGGTGGATTCCGAGAGAAACCTATCCAATATAGAAGAGACTATAGCCATAAATATCTCGACCAAAACAGACATTGTAGAGAATAGTTATGTCGGCAAAGGTTGTTCCCCTTCAGAACAGGAAATATATAAAGCTCTTTTCTGCGAATTTAGAGATGTCTTTGCTTGGTCATATGATGAAATGACAGGCATTGACTCGAGTATCGTTGAACATGAAATTAAGATGTATCCTGATGTCAAACCAGTAAGACAACGGCTTCGGCAGGTGCACCCCAAGAAAGCCGCTGCCATTAAGGCAGAAGTTGAGAAACTCCTCCATGCTGGTTTCGTCGATCCAGTTCCTCTGACCGATTGGGTATCGAATATTGTCCCCGTGATGAAAAAACAGGGAACAATACGAGTGTGCGTCGACTATAGGGATGTGAATCAAGCTTGTCCAAAGGACAACTACCCTACACCCTTCATCGACCAGATAATTGATGAATGCGCCGGATGTGAAATCTTTTCTTTTATGGACGGATTTTCCGGGTATAATCAGATAAATATCCGCCCACAGGACCAATCAAAGACTGCATTTATTTGTCCGTGGGGCACGTTCGCTTATCGAAAATTACCCTTTGGTTTAAAGAACACAGGGGCGACGTTTCAGAGAGCAATGAATTATGCTTTCCATGACATCAAGAACATTGTTCAACCTTATCTCGACGATCTTCCGGCTCATTCGCAAAAGCGGACTGATCATCCACAACATTTAAGAGCGATATTTCTGCGTTGCCGACACTACAAGATTAGACTCAATCCACACAAATGTGTGTTTTGCGTCGGTTCTGGTCGTTTACTCGGATTTATAGTCTCCAAGGATGGGATTCGTCTCGACCCTTGCAAGGTGCAGGCAATCATTAATTTGCCTCCACCTTCGAACTTGCTTCAGATTCAGAAACTCCAAGGGAAAGAAAACTTTCTGAGGAGGTTCATTCCAAATTACGCAGAACTTGCTAAAGGTTATACTCGTCTCTTGAAAAAGGATGTACCTTTCGTCTGGGACCAGGTGGCGCAAGCTTCCTTTGATGCTCTGAAAGAAGCGCTAGTAAAAGCATCATTAATGTACGCCCCGGACTATCAAAGAGACTTTAACCTGTATCTGGCTGCAGCAGATATGACCATTGCAATGGTTTTAGTTCAAGAAGTCGACGGAATTGAACACCCTATATATTATTTAAGTAAAAACTTAAATGATACAGAAAGTAAATATTCTCATGTTGAAAAGCTAGCACTTGCTGCTGTTCAAGCGATACAAAGATTTCGCCATTATGTCCTCTTCAGGAAGACCACCGTATTGTCAGATTGCAACCCCATGACTTATATACTGTCGCGACAGTTGCTTGGGGGCAAATATTCAAAATGGATAGCTATCCTTCAAGAGTTTGATCTGGAATTTGTGAAATCCAAATCAAAGAAAGCTTTAGTTTTCGCAGAATTATTATGCGATCTCCCATCATCGTCCAACGATGAAACGTCCAAAGAATCAATCGTGGACGAAAGTTTGTTTCTGATATCAGCAAGAGATGAGTGGTATGGAGATATAATAGTTTATCTCCAAACCCAAAAGTTTCGGCCAGACACCTCTCACTCAGAACAAAAACGCATTCGATACCAAGCAAAAGACTACATGATCGTCGGTGATACGCTTTACCGTCGTGGTGTCGATACGGTTCTGAGAAGGTGTCTCACCCATGAGGAGGCCGAAAAAGCCCTGAATGAATGTCATTCAGGCACCTGTGGGGGGCATCAATCTAGATATGCTTCAACACAAAAAATCTTACGAGCAGGATACTTCTGGCCAACCATGTTCAAAGATTGCATAACTGCAGTCAGAAGTTGCCATGCTTGTCAGATTTTTGATAGCAAAACCAGAAGACCCCCCGCTCCTTTACAGCCAATAATAGCTGTAGGGCCTTTCGCCAAATAGGGCATCGATTTCATGCAATGTAACCCCACCTCGACCGGGGGGCATGGGTATATTATAGTCGCAGTTGACTAATTTACCAAATGGGCCGAGGCGATGCCTACATTGGATAATACTGGTGAAACAACAGCCCTATTCTTTTTCAATCATGTAGTCGCCAGATTCGGCGTACCACAGGCCATAGTAACAGATCATGGATCGCATTTTCGCAATCACATGATGGTTGAATTAACTGCCAAACTAGGATTGTCCCACGACAGCTCTACCCCGTACTATCCGCAAGCTAACGGACAAGTTGAAGCAATCAACAAGGTCCTGAAGCGCATGCTGCAAAGGATGGTGGGGATTCACAAACGAAGATGGCATTTGATCCTGTACTCGGCTTTGTGGGCCTACCGAACATCGGTAAGGAATGCCACTGGGTTCACACCGTTTCAACTGGTGTATGGCCTGGAGGCGATCCTACCAATCCAGTGTGAAATTTCGTCCCTTAAACTCGCAATTGATCTCCTCCCCGGAACTTCGGAAGAAGAGGCTCGTTTCTTGGAATTAATCCAGTTGGATGAAACCCGTCGTGATGCCGCTTTGGCTAACGAAGCCCATAAGAAACGAGTCAAGGCGCAGTTCGACAAAAATGTCAAACCTCGCGTCTTCTCAGAAGGTGATTTGGTCTTACTTTATGACCAAGAATCCGACAAATTGGGAGCTGGGAAATTTAAGTCCTTATGGATGGGCCCTTATATTGTTAAGAGAGTATTAGCAAAAGGAGCCTACGAGTTGGTAGATTATGACGGGATTCCACTGGCGCAACCCCGCAACGGGTTGTACCTTAAGCGTTACTATGCCTAATAGTAACCCGTATGCTTTTGTTACATTTTTGTTTTCGCTAAAGCGTTTGTTTCGGTTTAAGTAATCCGCTTTTTACACTTATTGCAGATGTCAAATCCATTGGAACCGTGGGTCGGATATGCCGACGGAGCGAGTCGTAGTTCGAGGAACCTATCCTCTGCAGCATGGGCCATTTTTGACCCAAGCGACGAGTTAGTGAGTTTCAGGGGGGTATGTATTGGTCAATCAACGAATAACATCGCTGAGTATAGCACGTTGATAGAGCTCCTCTCTGATGCCATCACCCATGGCATACGCCGGCTAGTCGTCAGGTTAGACTCACAGCTCGTGGTACTACAACTCAATGGTACCTACTCTGTCCGAAATCCGACTATTTATCGCAAGTTCCTAAGGGTTAAAATCTTGGAAAGATAGTTTGATTTTATCCAATATCAACACATTTCCAGAAACTTAAACACATTAACCGACTCATTAGCAAACTATGTGTTAGATAGACATTTGCAAAATTGATAAAAAGAGAAGCATCGTCGATGTTTCATACATGGATCACATAAAAACTGGAATAAACACCGAAAATCAAAAATATATATAACTGTTTAAGGTTTACATATAATGTTCTGTAACCAAGACAAAATCGGTCATATGACCCCAAAACTCAAAAATGGCTGGGGGGCACCCTAGCCTAGTGATGCTCATGATAACATGCCACGGCCTGTGCAATCATGCGCAGAAGACGAGTCCATCGTCTAGGAACACCAGCAGTATGTCGCTGCAATCGTAGAGGCAACTCGTCGATCCGTACATCCGGAATCCCAAGGGTAAGACCCTCGACCTGTTCCTGCACAGCTGCTAGAGTCTCGGCCAAGTCAAGGTCGCGGAGAATAGCTCTCCCAGGAGCCTCCCCTACTGGGGCAGCGGCCGGAGCTCTCGGACGAACTGCTGGACGGACAGGACCAACATCTGCATGCACACATGAGTTTGATTAGAGTCTTGATAGAGTAAAGCACAAGGACATTATAAATAAAGAAACGATAAACAATGATAAGGTTAAGATTTTACCAAGATCGCCCCACTGCTCGCCATCCGGTAGCACCAAATCCGGATCACCTCGGAAATCCATGCCAATATATGGATACTCGGAAAAGGCCATATCCTGCCGCTCGAACCACCTAAAGAAGGTGTCAGTAAAGGTAATCTGAGATTGACCTGCATGTCTGGACATGTGGTCAACCCACCTCTGCATGCGTGGCTCAGTGGGAGAAGGCAAGTCGAGTGCAATGTACTGAGGTTGCATCAGTGGTATCTTCTCCAAAGCGAAGGCAGTCAGAACTGAACCAAAACCAAAATTCTTCAGCTTCCCGTCCTTTACTTTGGTCAACTGGCTTTTCATCTGAACCAGTACTGCATCACACCAGTTAAAAACTTTCGGCTGAAGACACTCCAGGGCATGCTGCACATAAGACCTGTTGGCAACATGAGGGGATGCACTACCGGCCATCCTACAAATCGTGTACAGAATAGACCTGAGAGACCTGTCAGTGATCTCACGGATAGTAACCTTGTCGTCTCTGCTCGGCTGGGATCCTTCCCTACAATACTGACGGACATAGTCTCTCACGGAATCACTCCCTCAGGCCGAACCGGACAAGGAAATGGGGGCACCCCGCCTTGACAACCCAGTCAAGAAGTAAATGTCCACTATGGTCAAGGGGATGGACTTGCCCCTAATCTAGAACACTTGGTTAACAGGATCCCAAGCATCAAGCAGGTACTGCAGTAAAAGTATCTGTGCCCTCATGCTAGAAATGCGGAAGAATTTTAGCAAACCACAGTTCTGCAGCGCGTTCACCGTGACAGGATCATGGAGGGCAATCATGTCCTCCTCTTCATGCTCTCGTTCTTGCCATGTTAGAGTCATTCTGCTCCAATAAACTCTGCAAAACAAACAAGAGGAGGAGTAAGATCCCTGACTTGGTGAGAAAATGGCAAAATTTCCATGAAAAATTGTGCAACAAAGAAGCTTTTCTACGCCCAACGCAGGTAGAGAAGGGTCCCACCTGCGTTGAGGGACAAAATGCCCTTAAACAGCTTGAACCCCAATGCAGGTTTCGAATGAGGCACCTGCGCTGATGGCAGAGCACCCTAATGAAACCCCAGGGGCTCATGGGGGCAAGAAAACGGGCACAAAACTGGAAAATAAAACCATGAAAAGAGAGAACTAAGGTTTAGCTCCTACCTGGTCCAGACGGCGCTGAGAATCGTCCACAGAATCTCCCGAAATCAGCTGGTGAAAAATCAAAAGGAAGAGGCACCTCCAAAGCTCCAACAAGCCAAATGCAAATGAAATGGTAAAATGAGAGGTAAAAACATCTTTTAATTGCTTTTTACGTAGTTCAAAGTGAAATATTAGCATTTTTACCTCATAATATCTATTTCTAACTAAGTTTGTTGCAGCGATTGATGATACAGTACTATCTCTGAAAAAGAAAAGACTAGTCATGGGAAAATATGAGTTTGATCTTATAAAACGAGCAGTTTTGGCAACGTTCATGCTCGTTAAAAAATAAATGCAGAACCGAGCAGTTTTAACGCGAAATTCATGCTCGTTAAAAAATAAACATAAGCATGTGAGCAAGCTTCCTCAAGAGTTCAAGCTCACCCAGAAAAAATGAACCGGTAAATAACCATTTGAGACCATAGATTCATCAGCCATAAAAACCTTGGTCGTGTTCGCACCGTCACCTCCACTCGTCATTTGGCCGATCATTCACATCCACTTGATTGTTTACCTATTTTGAGGAACAGCTGCAAAGAGTGATTTCACCTAGCCATCCTTGTGACACTGCCGTGATTGGAAAAATTTCAACCTGTACCTGGAATCTGCTGCTATCCCTGTTTATCACTCGTTCCTCAAAATACGAGTCTTCTTTGAGCTCTTTTCACTGACTCGTAAAATATGAAAAGTTTGTCGAGTTTTGGCCTTCCAGCTCGTTAAAAGGACCGGAAGAGCTATCCCTCCTCTAGATTTTAATCTTTTTGGACCTGAGGGATTATTGCACAAAAAGATCGAGCGCTTGTCTAGTTCAGCTCGATAAAGCTATCGAACATTCATCCCTTCTGTATTGTTTTATACTTTTTCGGACTTAAGGGATTAGATGACGAAAAAGGACCTTTGGAGTTAACTTTATGTACCCTTTTTAGACTCTCTAAAAATGAAAAGGACCGAGTTGTCTTTGTCGCTAGGCTTGTTAAAAATACTGAATAGCGACAAACTTGTCTTTAGACGAGAACGAGTTTCCCTATCGCTAGGCTCGTTAAAATATAGCGATGGGCTTGCCCGAAGGGCAGGTTATAGAACAAGCATATGTTATCCTCCTCAAGCTTGACAAAAATAAAGAGGTACTGGTCAGAAATGACTGGGGAAAAATTGGGAGAACCTCAAAGCTTAATGGTAGCAAGTCGCTCTTGAACATGACACTTTTGCCTCCGTGAAAACATCGGGTTGGGTTGTTTTCATTCACCGGTCCCTTCACCATGGTCTCGCCATACCATCCACATTTGGGGTAATGCTACCGATCCATCACATCAGTGTCGTTATATGTTCAAGAGATGTCATTCAGAGAGTGTCAACCGGGTCCCATCCACTGCCATACATCATCTTTCATCCTTTCATGGCCGCCACCCTGAATCATATTTCACAGATCGTTTTCACCATCATCACAATTACTAGCTCCGTTCCGTGTCACTGATGTGGGATTCATTAAGGCCCTCCTTTGACAGATCGCTTCTTGTCGACATCAGCTCATTATCCAAGAAGTTGATCTAGGAACACCCCCTCAGTACTTTGAAGCTTGCATGCCTCAATGGCAAGTTTCTCACTTCCGGCGACAGGTATACATTAATGACCTTCGACCGGGAGACTTTGCGTGGTGTTCGACGCCAAATCCTATATTCATGCCACGTGAATTGTGCTGCAGTACCTTGAGGGTCATCATCATTATCGGTGATTCCTCTCGCGCTTGTTAACAGTTTACATCATTGACTGGTAATCAAGCGATGTCTTTCCATGTTCGACTCCAAGAAATTCTCACATGGATCGACCTGTACTTAGAGTGAAGATCGGACAAGTTTGAAGACCCCGGATCTAGTTTCATCCATCCGGGTTGCGACATATATTCAGGAGATAAAGACATAGACATGTGCAACAGATGATCATCCTACTAAAAGGATGATAATTTAAGCAGAGAATTATCAGTCTACTATCAGACGATCGTCTGTTTATGTACAAAAAATGTATTTATAAAGCTGAGCATGGGAAATGCCCGCATCAGCTAGATCATGAAAGCAGTATGAAAGATAATGTATTGTCTTGTATTTTGTTACAGGTCACCTCCCGACAATTGAATGAACTTCGGATCCTCCTAATAAAGCATTTCACCCGATAAACGACCTCATACTTTAGGGGGCAACTGTTATAGACATTTTTGTGCCTTACAGCATAGAGCATGAAATGTCAATAATATGAGGGATCCAAAGTCCCTAAACATGTTGTTCCTACCCCTAGAGGAACAAGGTCAGCAAACCACAGCACTTCAGATCAGTTCTCCACTGAAAAACACTCAAAAACAGGTCAATTTTGGATCAAAGCAACTGCTCCACTGAGCATCTGCGCTGAATGTCAACTGCTCCATGGTGTACCTGCACTGAATGTCAACTTCATCAAAGGCTACCTGCGCTGAGCGAGTTTTGACATGTGGAGGAATCTTTCCTCAATGTGTCAGTGCCCAGGAAGCTTCCAAAATGACACTTGGATCAAAAGATTCGCCTAATGATGAGTAAAGAGGTTCTAAAACTCCAAGTGGAAGGTAGAATCTCCGAGTGGACTCAAGAACTAAAGAACAACTGGGGTTGAAGAGGACAACAGTCACACATCAAGTTGACTTATCTTCACTCCAAAACTCTATATAAGGATCTCATCCCATGGGATCTGGAGGCCGGAATTTTGTGCAAAGAATTGTTGTTGGTTTACAGTTGAGAGTATTGGGTGATTGCTTGAGGGAGGTGAAGAGGAGATTTCTTTCCGTCAGGAAGGTGATGCTGGATTGGGCCTCTCATGGTTGTATCACCGCCTGAACCTTACTTTCTTCCATTAATAAAGCATTTGAGGTTCTTCTATTCGCATGTGTTTCAATGATGTATTGTCTTACTTGCGTATTTGATTTATGCTAATCCTTGAATCAATTATGAATGCATGCTTCTTGTAGTTTCCCTTTCTCGTCTTGTTTGCAGGATCTTGTGTAGTTGGACCCGTGAGAAGACAAGGAGCTGGGAGCAAGCAACAAAGAGAGAAGATTGGATCGACCATTTGCGCAAGACATCGGTAGGTGGATCTCTTCCTTTCCTCTTTTGCATGTCATAAAGAAGTAATCTTAGATAGCTTTGCTTTGACTGTTGCTAAGGAAATATCACCCTTAGAGTGGGATAGGGTCATTCCGTGTTGGATACTTTTCCCCACAACACCATGGCTTTGGACAACAACATGATTAGCCTCTCGACCCTCTAATGCCTACATGATGGAACTATGGCCCCCACAACCTTAGAAATTTTGTGCGATGATCCTAATGCACCCACATGAGGGGTTTATGGCACCATGACCTTGGAATCTCTTGTGTTATTGGCCTCTTGTGACAAATGTTTGTGTAGTATTTATATGGCTTATCATCTTTAAATAATTCAACACAACAACAAACAATGGAGAGAAAATTTGTCTTCTTATTTTTATGCTCACAGTGGCTAAGGATTAATTCTTGGTCCTTTAGGAATATAACATTGAGATCAGACCTTCAGATTTGATAAGGGATCAATCTCGACCTTGGATGAACAAATTGTTGATAAATGTAGGGGAAACAAGTGTAGGTAAATTCTCTTTTCTTTGACAACTGTTTGTGGTGTATTTTTACTTTTCTTTATTAGCTTATTCTTTCACTTGATTATTATTAGTATTCTTTTCATCAAACAACTAAAGATCAATAATACAATAGGACACAAGATGTAGGTGATTAGCCAAGGCCAAAACCTCTCCAACTTGAGAAGAAAACCCACCATACTTTCTCTTCTTATATACCTTCAATTGACAAATTTGAAGACCTTTGACCCTTGACCAAGTACCTCCAAGACCAAGTCAAACCTTGCTTCTAGAAAATTTTGTAAATTGTGACTTCCAATAGCTTCTTCTGTAACCTCAACCTACCTACTAGCTTCTTTTGCAACTTCAACTTTCCCAACAACTTCTTATAGAACTTCGACTTGCCCAACAAGTTCTTCTGCAACTTTGACTACCTATCAACTTCTTCTACAGAAACCCTAACCTTAGCATGTGTGAGAAGTGATGGTGTGATCTTGTTCCTTTTTCCTTCGCTTGGGTTAATTCTATCTCCTAGAGAATTCGGCTTCCAAAATGGCTCTTCTCGATGACCTAACTTCACTTCTACAACTTGGATTTTACTGCAGCAACATGAATCCTAATTACTTCGCACTTGTGGAGAGAAGTAACCCAAAAACAATTCCAAAAACTCAATTTTCTCTTCCTCCTTCGTCGTCTTCTTCTTCGCACTCTTTTCCTTTCTTGTGATATAACTTTTATGAGTGATGTGTTTGTTCCCAGTGAATTCAATGTCTCCTTGGTATAGGCTTCTCATTGGGTTGAATTGCTCCTTTTAGGCCGACTTGTTCTTGAGTGTAGGACGACTTGAGTATTGCATCATGACTTGGTATTGGAGGGTTATTTGACTTGAATTTGACTCAAATATTTTTTTTTTAACAATATGTAACATGCCCAAATGGGTCATTCATAGATGACAATGACTTATAAACCCTAGAAGTTCTCAATGGGAGCTTGACCTATAAAATAAATTCCTCTTGAGAATGAAACCCATGCCTCAAGAAAATAATATCAAATTTATTTTTCTCATTACATAAAATCATGATTACATGTGTCATTATGAAGACCGAGCCTAGTTACATATTTCAAAACTCCCTCTTAATTAGGGGGGTATTCATAATCCATACAAGGTACTTGGAAATTCTCATAAGAAGAGTGAGATTGGTAACCCATCCGTTCAACATCATATCAACCAGCATTGTCACATATCAAGGCCTTGACTAACAAATCTATCTCTCCACAAGATCAGAGCACAATGTTGGCGAGACCAATGATTTATAGACATCTTCATCATTGTCTCTCAAGGAACGTTCCCCACCTAGGTGTTCACGGGGTATGTCCTTCCAGGACTATTCTTATCTTGTATTCCCAGTCGTCAAAGACTATCTGTCCTCTATGACTAATTTTATCTTTGATTCCCTACCACATCCTCAAAGAGTATCGGATGCCAGATTCTGACCCAATCCTCCATTATTTCTTCCCAAGTGAAGACAAGAATGATATGCCTATCTCTCCCTCTCAACTAGGGAGGATATACCCATTCCTATGAAGGAATGTGCCCATTCCTATAAAAGGAATGTAGCCAAGATCCCTCCCAATAAGGGACTTTTCCAAGCTCCCGCTTAGCTAGGGAATTTCTTTCCAAGTTTCTTCTTTACCATAAAATTGCTTCCAGGATCCCTCTTAACTTGGGACCTATTTCTAGTAGCAACTATCTCTTATTTTGTGAATATCATGGGACCTTTAGCTGCTTGTAGAGATCATTCGTTTTATGTCATTCATTTCATCTTCTCCATCTTGTAGGGCATCGACTATCCATCACTTTCCTTCATGAACCATGTCAGTCATGTCATCATTCCTTTCATCGTAAAGTGATCTGTTGGTCCATATCTAGATTTCCTTCATACAACTACCTTTTCCACATCATGTATCCTTCAAGATATTCCATCCTTCGACATGAATACTTATTTGTAGGTGGCCTCCAAAATTCTCTTTTGATAGTCTTTTATTAGCCCATCTAGATATTGTTCAAAAATCAAAATGAACATCAAATCAAAAGTACCATTTGTGATGACCCTTCATCATGAAATTTTCTTGTTGCAATATCAACATCATGCATATATATTGACACATCTCCAAGATATTCAATTGTCAAGGGTCTTCTTTCTTTCTAGACTTTACCAAGGTCTTCTTATCTTTCCCATGGAGATGTCATGGCCAATTCTTCTAGTCATGGATGTTGATTGCCTTTTCTAGGTGACCATAGTTGCATATTTCACAATCTGCTATTTCTTTTATTCACATATTACTTCCTAGGAACTTCCAATCATAGTTCCTTCATGTTTTTCAACCACCTCATATTTCCTATGAGGAAATATTAAGTTTATTTCATCTATTCAATATGTGAATCATGCCTTCAATGTGTTTTTCCAACATAATAGAATCCCTTATTTTGATCATACTCATGAGGTAGACTATCTAGTTATCTGCAACTATATGATGACATGACCTAACTTATCAAACATATGCATACATACTTTTTTTTCTTATTTTGGTCATATAGACTTCCTTCATTAGTTTCCTTTCCTTGATTGAGAATATTTCAACCATCTTGACATTCTGCATTCCTTTGTCATCATACCATCATTCTTCCAAATAGTGAATCCCATCCAAGGTGGTATTCTTAGCATGACACTTGCTTCTTCCAAGAGATGAACCTACTAATGAAGATTCCAATGGAAGATATTGATTATCCTCGTCTTGCAAATTCTCCTTTCCAATGACATATGATGAGCTCTACACTAGATGACTTCTTTCATAGGTACTACTTATGCTTCTAATGAGGTTACCAAGAGTTACTTCCTTCTAATGATGACTACCACAGTCTTCTACTTTAGCTATCTTTCAAGCTTCTTTTGATGTCATGAGCTCTTGCTTCCATTGTATGTTATGATTCCATATCCTAAAATGATGCATCCTACCATGCTTCTAATTCTTTATACTATGAAATATATACTTTACAAAACTTGAAAAGAACTAGGTGGAGAAGATAATATCAGTCATAGTAGATATATTTTAATTCCTCCTTTGATTTCTTCTTTTCAGCTTCTTCCACTTCTTCACTAATATGGGCTTCTTCCCTTCCTCTTTTGTTGTTGTCCTTTTTGAGTTTGGGAAAATCTCTCTTGGAGTTCCCATATTCTTAACAACCATAGCAATAGAAGTTGGCCATATTCTTCTTTCTTTTCTAAGGACCAAACTTCCCTTTTCTCTTAGTCATGGCAACAAATGCTTGTGTTTGCTTGTTTGCTCGTTTGATCATACATCACTTTTTTTCCTTCATCCTGGTTTCTTCAATTTTGCATAGTGACCAAAGTTAATTAAATGGGGTGACTTCTTTCCATAGATGCTTGATGTAAAGTTGCCCCATTACTTTGGTAGTTCATTGAGCATTATAGTTGTCATTTCCTTATTAGATGTTATTTCTCCCAACTCTTGTAGTTGGTCTCTAATTTCTGACACCCTCATAAAATATGAGGCTATTCCTTCTTATTTTGATATCTTCATCTTGTAGAGTTCTTGTCTTAATGAGATCACTTCTCCTAAAGTGCTTACAGAGAAAAATTCTACAAGTTTGTCATATATTTCTTTTGATGTTTCTAACTTCGATACATAGGGAATGAGGGGATCTTTGATGGATTCTATGAGAATTTTTTGTGCCCTTACTTCCCCTTTCATGTACTTTGAAAGTGCTTGAGCTTCTTCCTATGGAGGTTTACTTGAGCCCTTAACATGGTCCACAACTTAATTTTCTATGAGGATCAAATGTGTCCTCTTCTTCCATGCAAGAAAGTTTGATGCCCCAACCAACTTGTTGCTTTCCTTGCAAAAAGACATTTTGATAGATTCAGATGTGGACATAAAGATACTTACTTGTGAAGATACTTCTTGATGACAATATCTTCAACCTGTTGCATTCTTGATTTTGATGATGATATTGATAATGGAGGATGAATTTTTGATGAAGATGTCTTCCTTCAAAAGTGATCCTTGACTCAAGGAGAGGGTGATCACCTTGAATCCTTGATGATGATGATAACTCCTATCTCATTTCTTCCCTTGGATGTGTATACTTCCATATGATTCAATTTTAGGTTCTTCTTAGTTTGAGTAGAGGTAGGGCCTTTTGAGATCTCTTTCTTCTCGATGTGATGGTTGAGCAAGGTTCCCAAGAATGCTTGAAGTGTAGAGTCTGACTTTGAATGAACTAGGGTTTTTGAGGTATTCTTTAGAAACTTCTTTTATGATTGATGCTCTTGATGATCTTCTATTGTTTCTTGAGTGTCCTTCTTTAAGCTTCCCTTCCTTGGCTTGTCACCTTAGCTCTGATACCATGTTGATAAATCTAGGGGAATCAAGTGTAAGTGATTTCTCTTTTCTTAGATAACTGATTGTGGTGTATTTTTAATTTTCTTGATTAGGTTCTTCTTTCACATGATTATTATTAGTATTATTTTCCTCAAACAACTACCAAAGCATAAAGATCAATAAGGCAATAGGACACAAGATGTAGGTGATCTACCAAGGCCAAAACCTCTCCAACTTGAGAGGAAAACCCACCAAAATTATTTCTCTTCTTTTAGACCTTGAATTGAAAAATTATAAGACCTTTGACCCTTGACCAAGAATCTCCAAGACCAAGTCAAACCTTGCTTCTAGCAACCTCTCTAAATTCTGACTTCCAACAACTTTTTCTGCAACCTCGACCTGCCTAACAAATTCTTTTTCAAATTCAACATGTCCAATAACTTCTTCTGCAACTTCGACGTGCCCAATAGCTTCTTTTAGTAACTTCGACATGCCCAACAACTTCTTCTGCAACTTCGAACTGCTTAGCAGCTTCTTCTACAAAAACCCTAACCCTAGCACATGTGAGAAATGATGGTGTGATCTTGTTCCTTTCTCCTTCACTTGGGTAGATTCTATCTCCTAGAGAATTCAACTCCCAGAATGGCTCTTCTTAATGAACTAACTTCACATCTGCAACTTGGCTTTTACTGCAACAACATGAACCCTAATTCCTTCACACTTGCGGAGAGACTTAGCCCAAAACAACTCCAAAAACTCAATTTTATTTTCCTCCTTCGTCTTGTTCTTCTTCGCAATCTTTTCCTTTATTGTGATAAATTTTTTATGAGTGAAGTATGTGTTCCAAGTGAAGTGGATGTCTCCTTTATATAGGTTTCTCATTGGGCCAAATTTCTCCTTTTAGGCCAAGTTTTTCTTGAGTGTAGGTTGACTTTAATATTGCATCATGACTTGGTCTTAGAGGGTTCTTTGACTTGACTTTGATTCAAATAAATTCTTTTTACAATATGTAACCTGCCCAAATGGGTCATTCATACATCACAATAACTCATAAACCCTAGAAGCTTTTAATGGGAGCTTGACCTATAAAATAAATTCCTCTTGAGCATGAAACCCATGCCTCAAGAAAACAATATCAAATATATTTTTCTCATTACATAAAATCATGATTACATGTGTCATTATGAAGACCGAACCTAGTTACATATTTCAACACAAATCTCATATGATAGACCTTGATCCAATCTTAAAACCTCATTGCTCTAGCTAAATCACCTCCATGAACCAAATAAATTAAAGAATCAAACCAAATAGGGTGATATATGTTATCACCGAAGATGGGTTGTCGACTAGGGTGAAACTGGCTCCCATTGAAGCTTGGGAGAGGATTTCGCTTAAAACTCTCACTTATTGAAAACTTTCATAAGCCTTCAATTAAAATTCAAAGATAAAATATACATATCGAATACCTCCCCTTCCACCTTCCTTCTTCCTTTATATATTTTGATTGGGCCTTTTCCAAGTTTCTAGAATTAACATAATACCATCTCCAAATACCACTGACAAATACCATCAATAAATACCTTCGGAAAATGCCACGTCCTTCCTAATTATTTATTAAAATCCTCCTCTTTGCCTCGTTTTATTATAAATTAATAGTCCCCTTCATCCAAAACTCCCATTGTTGCTAGCCTAAGGAAACAAAAGGCCAACCAAGGTGTCATCTTCCAACAATTAGTTGATTAGAGATATTACAATCTCATTTTATCCCTTTTTTCTCATTATTATCACCTTTAAGATTAGAAAATAATGAACAACATAATTACAATGGTTAAACAACCTTGCAATTATGGTTACAATTATTAAGCAACCTTGCAATTATGGTTGGACAACTCCAGTTAACAAACAAATTTTTTAATTCACAAACGAAAATCCTTTTTATCTTTTTTATTTTTCTCATTATTACCACCTTGAGATTAGAAAAGAATGAACACCATAGTTACAATTATTAAGCAACCTTGCAATTATGGTTGGACAACGCCGGTTAACAAATTGTTTCCTTCACCAACTAAAAATATCCATACATTGATAAATGATGATCCTCGTCAACTTTTAACCTCTATTATAATTTAAATGATTAAATATACTTATATAAATTAAATTATTATTCAATAAAAAAATAACATATCAAATTATTTATAAAAAAAAATAAATTTTATTAAAGATAACTTTGACACAAAAAAATACTATTATCACATTTATTTAAATCGATAAATAATTATATTGTTAATTTAACCTTAGGACTTTTTACCTTTGAAGTGTCGAGAGTGGGTCATCTCATAGTCTCTTGAAAGTGAGATGGAAGGTACTAATAAGAATCCTCACCTTGGAAAAAAAAAGCCATGATAATCACCAAGTTGGCTCTTGCCATTGGCACTAGTGCCCTTAAGAATCTTCAAGTTGTGAACAAACCAACATTCAACAAGTTGGCAAGTACGTAAAGATTACATTGAAACATGGTACAATCTACTCCACATCAAGTACAAATGTGGTACAAAATTTAATGCCATTATTTTTGTGTGGTTGTATGTTGGTGTTTGTAGAGGATCTCGTCTTTTAAGGATGTATTTTTATGGAGGATTTTATGTTGAGTTTAGTTGTATTTAATTAAGAATTTTGTTGAGGAATAGAGTTAAATGGTTAAGGATTATTAATTACAAGTAAAAGGATATTGTGTCAAAGTCTTGAAATTACGATTAAGAGGTTGTGGGAGGGGTGTTTGTGGAGAATGAGGAGGTTTTTCATTTTGTAAAGGCATTAAAGAGGGGATGGTATGGCCAATTTTATTTGTGCAGTCATACATGTTACTAGTCATGACAATATAATAAGTTAATATGGTAACTTTCGTGATCTTTGCGTTTTCATACCTAGTTTGGGCGTGCTCCACTATTTTCTACTATTTCTGCCATTTCACCAAGATGCAAGTGGGATTTTCCCCCTTAGCGGCTAGTTATTCAATGCTCCAATGAAGGAAGGCCTAGGTCCTCTTAGTCTGGACCTCCATAGCTCTCATTACACATGTGGTTATATAAGTCACATCTCTTTCATGACCTCTAAGGGCACAAGATATGAGATTTAGTGAAATCCATCAAGGTGGTCAGCACCAGGAAACAACATACATCTGGAGCGAGCAAGTCGTATGCAAGTTGGTAAATTATCTATTGATTATCATATGTAGCTGACATTGTTTGGTTAATTTTGTGTCTATGATTCTCAAGTTTAGGATTATGCATTGCACGACTAAGGTTGGACAATTTTTTTTCTAATATTATTGCTTCTAATCCTCTTTCTCTCTCCTTCACCCAAATCTCTCTCCTACTATTATCCTTATTCCAGTTACTTCTTCCTTTGCCCCTCTGGCTAACTCGATCTTTTCTCATTCCTCTTCGGCCTGTTTTACTCCGACTACCCCCTAGCCCTTCCATTGTCCCACATCCTTCCCCAGAAGTCCCTAGTGTCGGGTTGTGGTTCTTTATGGGCGTAATGCTAAGGTAGAGAATGCACCCAAGGCACAAGTTTGGGGACCACAATTCCTTGGGCAGACCTAGAGCTCAATTCTAAGTTCAAACAACAACTAAAATTTACTTTTATGTCACCCCTCCTAAAGTTCAAGAAGAAATCCAACATCTTGAAGTATTAACAACCACAAGACAACATGCCCATTCAGATTCTGAATTTCAAGCTAAAGTTTCTTGTTGGGTTCCAGACCTTGGCCATACTAGGGGGCATAGGAGCCAGTATTTTCATTCCACCACCTTTCCGTGTCAAATGAAAACTTTCTTGGGTTGTGTCATAAAAAAGAAACATGAGGATCGAAGTAGAATAATATCGTGCCTCAACAACATCTAGAACATTTAAAGACACTAGCACTCTTTTCTAGTTGGCTTGGATGCTTGGCTAATGCATATTAAGAGGCATCTTCAGCGTAGGTGTCACTCTCCAACAAGCCCAAGTGCGCAGGATCTAACCCATCAACGTCCTCTAATGAATGATGCATGCACATGTCTTATGTTTTATGTTTATGATCAAGGAATTTTATTCATTTTCTTATATAATTTATAGCCATGGTTTTCCAATATTACCCAATACCCTGTATGTAATAATTTTGACAACGGAGCTAAACTTTTGTCATGGTGTTAGGCTCCTCAGTTAGTAGGATTAATTTTGCTCATTTTGATAGATAAAAGATTGATACAACACCCCATTGTTGTTGGTATAATTTCCCTTGTAACAAATCATGACAAGAAAAAGACAACTTGATATATTATATAGACATAGTCTAACTTATAGACCAAATAACCTTTTTTAAGGCATTTTTTCTGGTTAATCTAACCAAAATTTAGCAGTTTTTTTAAAACTTGAGTTTAAATTGTTTAATTTATAGAATTCAAATGCCCAATGAGTTTTTTAGGGTGATGAATCCATTTATACATTCAAAAAATGTATTTTCAATAACAAAAAATCGCAATTTTACTTGAAATTGTATTATCGAATTCCAGTAAAAAAACTATTTCATCTATAAATTAAATTACACCTATTATATATATACCTAGATTATAATCTAATTAAAAATATATATCATAAAACTCATTTAATATCCTTTAAATTGCAAAATTACCAAAAACTTTAATTAAGTAATTTACCTCCATATCATTTTAAAATTAATTAACACCTATTCACTCCCTTTCACTATAAATCGAAACCCAATTAAAAAAAAAATGACATGACAAGTACATAAAGTGATGTGAAACATATATTTATTAAAACGATGGTAGGAAGATACAAGGAAATTAAAAGTTATAAAAAATATGCTAGGTCGTAGGATAATATAGGTATAGTTTGATGAGGTTTTAAATTTGGTTGAAAGGTAATGGAAATTTTAGTAAAATTTTAATAAAATTTGGTAAAATTTTTGGGAAATTTGAGTTATAGTTATTAAGTTTAAGATTTTAGACATTTCGCAATTTTTAATAGTATTTATTTAAGGTTCAAACACTTACACTATTAAATTAAAAAATATATATAACCATATTCCAAATTGCAACTTCAATAAATCAAACTAAAAAAATATATTCGACCCAAATTTTTTCAGTCATTCTAGGTAAAGCTTTTCAGCTTTTGTTTTATGTGACATTGCTTTTACATCTTTGAAGATATAATCCTGTAATTTTCAAATCTATTCCTACACTTTAAAGAATCAATGGTCACTTTGCTTATTGAATTGTTTTTTAAAATGTGAAAACAATAGAATTAAAGTAATCAAAAAGAGCAAAATACAAAGAGTGAATCATTTTTAAAGTTAATCATAATAATATGTTAAAAAGTTTGATGGTGAATTCATCTATTTAAATAATTAATCAATGTCAAGCTTTTCAGCTTTTGTTTTATGTGACATTGCTTTTTACATCTGTAAAGATGTAAACCTGTCATTTTCAAATATATTCATACACTAAAGAATTAATGGGAACTCTGCTTATTGAATTGTTTTTTAAAATGGGAAAACAATAGAATTAAAGTAGTCAAAAGGAGCAAAATACAAAGAGTGCATCATTTTTAAAGTTAATCATAATATGTTAAAAAGTTTGATAGAATAAATAATTATTCAATGTTATTGTTTCATTTTGTATATGAATTTATATATATATTTTAAAGCTTAAATGTAAATTATTAAATGTAAATTATTTTTTGGGTAAAAATTAAAATGGAATATTTGTGTTTATATGTTTCGAATCATTTAGTATAGTTTATTGTTACGATTTAAATATAAATTTTGATTTACACAAGAGAATAAATAATAAAGACACGTTCATAAAAAAATATAAAAAATATACTAAAAATTAAATAAATTTTAAGAATATATTAATAATAAATTTTTAACTAAAATAATTAATAATAATATAAATAATGAAAATAAAAATAAAACTAATAAAAAATAAAATGACTAAATCAAATCAAACACAACACTACATATTAAGAGGTGAAAAAATAAATATATAATAAAGAATATATATAAATTAAAATTCAAGAAACAAAAGAATAATAAAAACTTAATTGAAAATCAAGAAAGTTCATGACTAAAACTATTAAAACAATCTTTAAAGTGTAATTTCTTAGGACCCGCCTATTATGTAAAAAGTGATTGATAGCAGAAGTTATTTTGACTAGGATAAAAAGTACTAAAAAAAAATCACTAAAAAGATGCAAGAAAAACATAGAAAATTTAGATGAAATAATTGCTATATGTATTTTCATAACATTAAGATTATTGTATGTATATTATAAAATTATTTAAATATTAATTTTGCATTTCTTATTGAATTATTTACATGTTGGATTCTTATTCAGTGTGTTATTATCACTAATATTAGCATATTAAAATTAATTATATAAAATGACTTTTACCATTTAAGATGTATTAAATTTTCATAATAAATATAATGAACTTGAGTTCAATAAAATTTGAACAATGCGATTCTTGGGAGAGGAGTTTGTAGTTGTAGAGTTAGCAACTATGGTAACCTAAAGCTGATTGAATGTTACAATATTATCATTCAATGACTTTTTTAAGAAAATAAATGAATAGAATATTTATGTTTGCAATTTTGATTGGATGTCCATTTATTAAGGGAGTATGGAATAGAGAATGGAAATATATGAGATATTTGATTTTAGATAGGATGGATTTGTTAAGGAAGTATGGAGTAAAGAATGAAAATATGTGAGAAGGTGTTGTGATGCTATAATAAAGAGGGCAGTGCTAGTTATTTTTTATTTTTAACATAGTCAATTACTTGATTACTATTCCAAAAAAAGAAAAAAGAGGGAGACATGCTCCCATTACATCAAGCCAAAATGGGAGAAGGCATCCTAGAAGAGAAACAGAGGGAAAACAATCCCTATCTTCCAAGCTCTTCCCCTTTTGTTACTGAGGTTACTAATTGCACTATCCTTAAAAATACTTACATACTGATTCAACAACAATTTACACCTACATAACATAAAAGACTAGTAGTGGTAAGACTTTGCAGAAAAGAGAAGAATGAGGCAATTACAATTAATGTTTGTTGACTGAGGGATCTTGATGGGGCAGAGTCCAATTCTTGTTGCTTTGAGCATTAGAGTTTTCTCCTGTCTGATTAATAAGTAAATTCTTCAGATAATTGATTGTTTCCTCCAAATGCCTGCACTTTTGTTTTAGCGCAGACATTTCTTTCCATTGCTCTTCCATTTGTCTCTTTAGGAAGGAATTCTCAGATTTTGCTTCAAATTTGTAGTCTTTGATCGTTTCTCTAACCTGCTCAATCATGAATTTGTTAGCTCGATAGACTACACAGTTTTCGCACTTTGGGACATCTGCAAGCGGGTTCCGATCCATTTTTCCTGAAGGGAGAAGACAACCAATCCAGTAGAGAATAGAAGGGGAAATAAGACACAGAGTGAAGAAACAAAAGCAACCTCTAGACACCCGCGAAGACCCACAACTTCCCGAGAGAGGGAAACGGGGATCCAAAAGCAGAAACCACACAAGTTGTGAAAAAGCTAAAGAATATGGGAGGCAGGGGCCACCAAAGCTGTGCGGTGGCAAGGGAAACAGAAGTTGCGTGAAGGCAAAAGGTTTGGAGCCTCCTCTAAAGATGCGTAGGGGCGGGGGCCCCTAAAAGTGCGCGAAGGCAATAGGATATGGAAAAAAACCACCAAAGTTGCGTGAAGGAGAGGGGCAAGGCTAAAACAGAGAAGATAAGCTCGATCCCCAAAGGGGCGCAATGACGAATATAGGAAAAATAATTACAACTTCTGAGACAAAGGGGGAGGAAAGGGAGGGCGAGGATGACAGAGATAAAATAAGATAGGCGGAGGGGAAGTATATATTGTTGCGCAACTTTCCACTTCAAGGAAGAGAACATTAACTTTCCACAGGAAGCTTGAGTAGCTGCAGTTCGCTTGATAGTCGTAGACTGAATTTTCTGTCTGTTCTTGGGGATTTCCTTGGATTTCCTGATCTTCTGAGATCTAACCATTTGAGCTGAAGTGACTATTGCTCACCTTGATGTTCTCTCTTTGGTTGCAATTCTCTACACATTAAGACAAGAGATCTTATGGGATTGATTTCTAAGCAATAACATTATCAATTCTAGATTCTCCCATAGGACGGTTGACAGCCAAATTCGCCTACATGTCAGCGGTACGATTATTTTCTCTAAGAATATGCTTGAAGGTGACTTCACCTAGAAACTACAAATTTTTTCCCACCCTTTTTGTTATTTGTCTCAGGGCCTTGTTCTTGGGGCTTCTGCTTTCCACCATCGATTGGATTATTATTGAAGAGTCCCCCATTATGACCAGATTCTTCATACTTCGCTGCCTTAAGATTTTCGTTCCCAAGAGGAGGCCATATGCTTCTGCCCTGTTGTTGGATAGTTCTCCTAATCCCCATTCATAAGTGATAGGATTTTTCCCTCCTGGGTCAAAAAGTATACCTCCCACTCCAGCCTTGCCTGGGTTGGACTTAGAAGCACCATCAAACAGTAAGTAGGGCCTATTTAAATGTTTTTTTCCATGTTTTGAACTCCTCTTTTTTAATTATGATTTTCCAATTCTGCATGCTATTAGGAGATTTGCTGAAGTGAATTTTTTGTTGCTTGCTCATCGCGAATTCAACCCAGACTCTTTCCTCGTGCTTCATGTGTTTTACATCTATTGCTTTAACTACTTTAGAGTTGATGAATTCATATGACATGCTCCAAGTTTTAGTCAAGACTGTTATGGAATTTGGGGGGCGATCTTTAAAGATCCTCTGGTTTCTTGCTAACCAAATTTTCCAACACATAAATGAGGGAAAACTCAACCAATATCCTTTTACTGTTTCTTTGTTTTTGAAGGAGTATGGATATTTTTTTCCCCGGGTTGATAAAAGTTCATGTAAAGGTATCGAATGAAGGATACTAACCTCCAAGGGACTAGCAAGCCCTTTCCAGCAGGCCATAGCAAAGGGGCCTCCCACAAAAAGATGTTGAATATTTATTCACTTCCTTGACACATTGCACAGCGAGATGGTCCTTCATATCCTTTCCTTTTAAGATTATCAACGATCAGTATTTTACCTTTGAGCAGTGTCCACATGAAATATTTGATTTTTGGCAATGTTTCAATTTTCCATGCCTCCCTCCATTAATCCCAGTCTCGATTTCCATGCTAATGTAAAGTAGCATATCCAGATTTGGCCGAATAATCCCCTCCATCAGGATCCCATCGAAGAGAATCTTTTAAGTCTAGACTTAATGGAGAGGCCCCCTTAAGATGAGTGATTAGGGGCTTCCACTGAGGGACAAGGCCGAGAGGGACATTGAGAATCTGCCAATCTCCCCATTCTCCTTTCCTCCAAAGAGATATGTCATCCAGAGTAATGATTCCTTTTTATTTCATTTATATTCTTAGGTCCTAAAGACTTTCTTGGCAGGTTATAAGCTAATTTCCCATTATTCTATCCTTCCATATTTTTATGAGTTTACCATTTCCAGGGATCTTAGAAGAGTTTTCTTTAATGAGGGAAACCGTTTTTTAATCAGACTTCAGAGCTGGCAGCAGGGTCTGATTGGATAAACTTTTCTCAATAAGAGGGTTCTATTGTGGTTCATGTATTTTGATTCCAGGATTTTCTTCCACCGGCTGCTCTCTCCTATTATGAATCTCCATGTTATTTTTGCTCCTAGATCCAAGTTCATAATCCTTGGGAGTCTTATTGCTAACCCACATTTCTCATACGGAAAAGTTACCTCATCACATTTTACAAGGCTATGCTTATTCGTCTCCACCTCACCTCCTTGCCATAGGAACCCCTTGATTACTAGCTCAATTTGTTTGTGTATACTTGCCAGCGCTAGAGTTGTTGCGTACTGGTAAATTAGGAGAGATATGAGTAGGGCCTTTATTAGTACCACACTTCCTTCCGTATTGAGCCAGATCATACCCCAATTCTGCATTTTTTGTTTCATTTTCTCAATGTACTTATTCCATATTTCGGTCTTCAAATTTTCTTTTGAGATCAGGAGTCCAAGATATTGGAAATGGCTCCATTTTTCTTGAAATGGGATTTCCAGAATTTTTGATATTTTTTGGAGAGTGCGAGAGGGAGTGTTCCATCCATAGATTATGCATTTCTAATTATTTAGTAGTCCTCCATAGGCTTCCAAAAAAATTCTTAGTACCTTTTTTATTCTTCTTTCCATTATGCAAGAGGCCCCTCCCATGACCAAGGTGTCATCTGTAAATAGGGAGTGGTTTATGCTTTTAACTTCAGGAGAGATTGAGAATCCTGTAATAGTCTTATCTTGTCTGCATTTCTCAAGACTTCTACTCAAAGAGTCTGCCATTATTATATATAAGAAAGGAGAGAGAGGACATCCTTGGCGAAGCCCCCTTGAGCTCTGAAAATATTCACTTGGTCTTCCATTGACCAAAGGTGCAATCCAGGGACCCACAATACATGCTTTTATTATATCTATTTCCTTTTTTGAGAAACCAAATCTCTATAGAACAATAGCAAGAAAACCCAGGTTGACCCTATCAAATGCATTATCCATGTCGAGCTTGACAATCATTCATTTTTCTTTTTTCATAAGGCTAGAGTGCAAAGCTTCTTTCACTATTATAATGTTGTCAAGGATTTCTCTTTTTGGGACAAATCCTCCTTGGTTTTCTGATATTATTCCTAGAAGCAATACTTTTATTTTGTTTGCCAGAATTTTTGTTGTGATTTTGTAGGAGGAGTTACATAGAGAAATGGGCCTGAATCTACTAAGCATTTGACTCTTTTGGACCAAGGGCAAGGAAGGAAGAGTTTGTGAATCCTCCAACCTTGAATTTACCGTAAACGTTTATGATCATTATTATCAGTTTTTTTTTATAATGATCCAGTTGTTTTTATAAAATGAGATAGGGAACCCATCCGGGCCTGGGGCCTTATCCAGATGCAAATCCCAAACAACAGCTGCAACTTCCTTTTCTTCAACTACTCTTGTGAGTTCATTGTTTTCTGCTTCACTGATTTTCCTGGGAATATGTTGAAGATAATCTTCATACTCGTTATTTGAAGTTGGGGATGATAATAGATTTTTATAGTATCTGTAAGCCTCCTTCTTTATTTCCTCTTGACCTCTAACTTCTTTGCCTTCGTTATCTTTTATGTTGTCTATTTGGTTTTGGTTTCTTCTTATCCTGGCCGCATTATGGAAAAACGCGGTGTTCTTGTCTCCTGCTTTGAGCCAAAGACTTCGCGATTTTAGCCGCCACTCTTCTTCTTCCTTTCTGTTTTGCCTATACATCTCCCAATATGCTTGCTTTTCCTGCCATATGCTCTCCTGCGATTCCTCTTGCTGCTCTTTTTCAACTTGGATTCTATCAAATTTTTCTATGATTTCTAGCTTTCTTTTTTGTTTTTCGAGTTGGTTAATCCTTGCCCAATGTTTTAGTTCTCTCCTCAGGGCTTTGAATTTAGTTTCCCAAACATAGCTAAGAGAGCCAGTAATGGATTTTGTCCATACTTCAACAATTTTTTTTTTTTTTTACTTCTTCACTATCGTTCCAAGTGGAGCTGAATTTGAAAGGAACTTGACCAAGATTTTATAACTTCCCAAGGGTGAGAGCCACTGGTTTGTGATCTGATGCTATATTGTGGATTCTTTTGGATTTTATCTTGCTAAATGCATTGGAAACTTTGTCTTGAATTAGAAATCTATCCAACCTTTCCTTTATGTTATTTTTCCCAATTATTTTGTTGCTCCATGTATACTTTCCATTTCTAGGAGGCATGTCCATTAATTTGCATGCTTCCATAATGGATTCTAACATTTCCCTATATGGATCAGCATTGTATATCCCCCCGAATTTCTCCTCTATGCTCAAAACCTGATTGAGATCTCCTCCTATGATTATGTCTCTATTTTGAGCCTGCATAAGATAATTCTTTAAGGTGGACCGACAGACTTCCTTATCCTTGTAATGGTTTGGGGCATATGTATTTATAATACAATATTTCTCTTTTGTTTTCCAAGTCTATTTTTATCCTGTGCAACTCTTTTTTGTTGTTGAAGGAGTTCCCAATTTTCAGTTTTCCATAGAGTGTATATTCCTCCTGAGGCTTCGGTCATTGGAATTGAGGTTCCTTGATAATTTTTTTTTTTTTTGTATCATTGTTTCCATTTCCTTTTCATTTGTCTTTGTCTCCTATAACAAAAATATATCTGGTTTCTCTGAAGTTATTAAATCTTTCATTGCCTTAATTTTTGGCATACTTCCCATTCCTCTACAATTCCAGGAGACTATATTCATTTTCACTTGATGTTATGGGTAGAGGGACCTTTCCCTCTGTTAGGGTGGGCAATTTTCTCCTTATTTTTTTCCATGAAAGTCTCCAGAGGTTGTTGGGTGCCCAGAGCCATTTCCTTTGCCACAGTTTCATCTCTAATTTCTCTATTGGTTTTTCTGCCAACCCTTTTAGGGTGGTCGAGAGAGGAGAGGAGCTCTTTGGAGAGGGTACGAGTGATTATTCAGTCGAAGGAGGAGGGGAGAGGGCTTTGGGAGGGGATGGGCAATGTAGGGGAGGGGTTAGAGGGGAAGGGTAGAAGGGGGGGTGGAGGAGGGGGGAGGGGAAGGGAGATCATGTTCCGCAAGGGAGCCAAAGGGATTAGAAACCAAAAGATCCAATAACGAGGGGGGATAGAAGACGAAGGGAGGGGGGTAGAGGGAGATGTTGGCATTATGACACAGGTTTAGCGCTATGACACAGGTGTTGTCGTTGATGGCAACTCACTCAAATGACAGATCACAGTTCAGGCTCTCAGAATGAAGGAAAAAGAGATATACGCAGGTTCCTCTTAACCAAGTCGCGTATACACGTGGGATCAACGATCAAAAGACGTGTATATGTATGCACACACTTTCATGCAAGGAAAAGCGCGTAGGAAAACTTATTTTTTTGGTCCATGGTATTTAGTCCTTGGTATTTGAACCTATGGTTTTGGACCATGGTATCTCGCCCAAAGTGTTGAACCCAGGTATTGGGTCCATGGTATTGATTCTCTATGGTTTTGGACCATGGTATTGAGTAAGGCCTAAGACTATAAAAGGGGGAAGAGATCATTAGGCAAAGGCATTCACTCAAGCATTGAATATCTTATGAAGAGAAATATCTAGAATACTGGTCATTGGGTTATGGTGCATAGTTGGATCGGAACCAAGGAGGAACCTGAGCGTTAGAAGAAGGATAAGTTCTATTGATGGGTCAAGATTTTGAGGCTTGAATAGTAGTATCTTTGTGTGAATTTGATCTATTATATTTGGCGCATGACTTGATATATAAACTGATAATCTAGGTACAACTGATGTCTGAATAAGTGAAAAGGGTAAATTATCTTTTATATATCTGTACGCAGGTTCGACACAGTAGAGGTGCGCATACATGTTGGTTATGTAAGTCAGAACAGCATATATGCTGGTTGGCCTTAATACAGAAGCGTATGCACGCAGGTTCTACATATTGAAGTAGCGTATGTCTCATGAAATATGTTTTAGCTACTTCTGTTTATTGCTGTAGTGTTCTGGGTTCAGGATTGGTTTCTGGTTACTGTTAATGTATTCTGGTCACAGCATTCAAAGAAGTAATTGTTTGATTCAGTTTTGATTGAAGCAAAGGAGATTGGTTGATGCAGATGTATTTGATGGTTGATTATTGTTATTGATGGATCCAATTTAAAAATTTATGAAACGTGGTCACTGGAAGAAAAGAGAAGGTTTTAGCTTTCTGTAGGTCAGCACCTACGTACTAGTACATCAGCTAGTACAAAAGCTAAGGGGTTTGTAGCACCCTTCCAGGAGAAGCTGGAAAACGAGAGAAGGTTGTAGCCTTCTGCAGGTAGAAGCCTGCATACTGGTATAATACTGCACCAGTACAAAAATATTATAAAAAGAAGTTTCTTATTAAAAGAAGATAGAGGCGAATTGCAACAGGTGGTTTTCACCCACATTGGGTTTCCACCTTATATCTTGTGTCCATGTGTGTGATGATCTGTTATGTTTTACTACACCTGTTTACTGTTCTTATGGTTAATGAGATTTTGATGCACTGATTAAAGATCATCATTTAATGAATCATAAGTTTACTGATATACGTTGGTTGCTTTAGACACAGTAGCATATATACACAGTTTCCCATAACTGAAGTAGCGTATACAAATCTGATTGTGAAATGAAAAATAATTGATTTGATAATACTGATTCACCCCCTCTCTCAGTATTATTTCCAACAATTGGTATCAGAGAAGGTTCTTCAGAAGAAGCTTGATCGCTTGAAGGAAGATCTATCATCATGAGCAACTACGAAAAAGAGGCATCGATCAGGCCACCACTCTTTGATGGGAGAAAATTCCTCTATTGGAAGGTAAGAATCGCAACCTATATTCAATCTCTTGGTACAGAAGTTTGGGATATCGTGGAAGCAGGATACACATTTCCATCAGCAACTCCTACAGATACGGCTGGTAAGAAGCAGTATGAAACAAATGCAAAGGCTGTCAATACTCTATTAGGGAGTTTATCTCAATTAGAATTTGTCAAGGTTATGCAGCTCAAAACTGCAAAAGAAATATGGGACAAGATCGTTCTGAGCTATGAAGGAGATGATCAGGTAAAACGTGCAAAACTACAAACTCTCAGAATTCAATATGAAAATCTCAGAATGCACAATGATGAAAGTGTGGCTAATTATTTCTTACGTATAGATGAGATTGTTAATCGTATGAAAAACTTGGGTGAAGAAATAAAAGAAGTTACTTTGGTTGAAAAGGTGCTAAGATCTTTGTCTTCTAAGTTTGAATCAAAAGTTTCTACCATAGAAGAAAAGCAGGATCTACAGAGCATTACCATGTCACAGCTGCATGGAATCCTAATTGCTTTCGAAATGAGAAAATGGGGACCATCAGACAGGAGAGAAGCCACATTCAAAGCTTCAGGAAAAGGAGATTACAATGAGTCAGGACATATGTCAGAAGGAGAGGAAGAATCAAACTTTATCAAGAACCTTCAATGGGGTACTAGAAGATTCAGAAGTAAGCTACCTTTCAAATGCTTTGCTTGTGGAAGAGGTGGTCACTATGCAGCCAAGTGTCCTCATAAAGATAAGCTTGACAAGGAACTAGTTAGATGGAACATAAAACATAATGTAAGTAAGAAGAGCTATTATACGCATGAAGATAGTGATGGATTTTCAATTAGTGATGAAGATGAACAATGTAATGATTATAGACTTTTGATGGCTTTTGAAGATGATGATTTCTTGGATGCTATAGATGAAGATGACCTCTATGAAGAAATTTCTAAACTTAAAATCTATTTAGAAGAAAAGAGTACGATCATAGATACTCTGACATTCCAACTTTTTGAAAGGGAAAAACACAATGAAAAGCTAGAATGTGAAATTGTGGGACTTAGAAAAGATATTGAGAAAACAAAAGCTCTTAATCTTAGATTTGCTAAAGGATCTGAAACTTTAGATGAGATCATCAAAGTGCAACGTTCCCCTCTAATCAAGACAGGTCTTGGATATTCTGAAGAAGCATCTAAAGCATAGAAGCCATCCACCTCCAAAAGTTATCTTGATGTAGCAAGGAGAAGTGAACAAGTTGACAATCGATAGCAAAGGCATAAAGCAGATCACCAGGTAAATCGGGGGCAATCTACTTCAAGGATGAACAGAAGCTACAACCAACCGCAGGTAAGTCATTCTCAATTTGCCTCAAGAATGAATGTTTATGGAAACTACAATCACCTAGACGATAGGTTTGATAATTGCAGGAATTTCTTCAATGGCCAATGTTTCTCTTGTCATAACTTTGGACACAAAGTAGCTCAATGTGTTGCCTACAAGACCATCATGACTAGAGAAGCACGAAATCAAAGGAGTGTGACTGGGATAATGAAAAGGACCTACAATAACTTTTCTGCTCTTGAAAATGAAATAGAATGTTCTATTTGTAACAACTTCAGTCATGAAGATTCTGAATGCAAGAGTAGGTTTCGGCAAACAACTCAGAAGGAGCTAGCTTCATTGAGTCCCAAAACACGGAGAAAGAAAGAACCGCAACCAGAAAGATGTGGTATAGCCTTATATGCGGAAGGACAGGAAAATCAGTGGTACATTGACAGTGGATGCTCGAAACATATGATAGGTGATAAAGAAAAACTTCAGTCATATAGTGCCTTAAAAAAGGAAAGGAAGGTCTCATTTGGAAATGACATCCCTGCACTCATAAAAGGTAAAGGTTATGTTCTTTTGAAAGAAAAGGTCAAAGCTGGAAATGTTATGTATGTTGATGGCTTAAAGCATAATCTATTGAGTGTCAGTCAAATGTGTGATCAAGGAAATGAGGTAATATTTCGATCAAATGGATGCATTGTTCGTGAGCTTGATATAGGAGAAATAGTGATCAAAGGCATAAGAACTCCAAATAATTTATACATACTCAAGGGAGGACAACAACAATGCTATCTAAGAAAGAATGATGAACACTGGCTATGGCACAGAAGATTGGGGCATCTAAGCTTCCCTCAGATAAGGAAAGCATGCAAATATCAGGCGGTTCGTGATCTCCCTGACATCAGAATTCCAGACAATACAATATGCAACTCATGTCAGTTTGGTAAGCAAACTGGAACTAATTTCCCTAAGAAGGAAGGATCAACTAGTAAGCCACTTGAACTTGTCCATACTGATGTGTGTGGTCCATCCAGGAAAAAGTCACCTCGAGGAGAAGAATACTTCATATTGTTCATTGATGACTTTTCTAGGATGTGTTGGATAGGACTTCTGAAGCATAAAGACGAAGCTTTCAAAAAGTTCAAAGCATTCAAAGCCTTGGTTGAAAATGAATCAGATCGTAGAATCAAATGCCTCAGGTCTAATCGAGGAGGGGAATTTACCTCGGATGAACTTTTCGATTTTTGTGAAGAACATGGAATAAGAAGGGAATTCTCTACTGCAAGGACTCCTTAGCAAAATGGAGTAGTGAAAAGGATGAATAGAATGGTTCAAAAAATGGCTCGTGTTATGCTTGATGAATCTGGAACTCCCGCAACCTTCTGGGGTGAAGCTGCATTTGCTGCCGTTACTATTCTCAACAAAACAAACGTCTGGTTGAACAACACTCAAACTCCTCATGAAATTTGGTATGGTAAAACTCCTACGGTAAAATACTTCAAAATTTTTGGAAGCAAATGTTACATCAAAAGGACTAATGAAAACCTTGGCAAGTTTGAACCTAGAGCAGATGAAGGCATTCTCCTTGGTTACTCTTCCCAAAGTAAAGGATATAAGTGTTACAATAAAAGACTTGGAAAAATTGTTGAAAGTATTGATGTAGTGGTTGATGAAGCAGGAAACAATCCAAGGCAGGTAAAATCCGAAGATTTCGAAGATGATGAGGACTATCCTTCAACATCAAATCAGACTAATGATGAAGAAGAAACCTATGAGGCACCGGAAGAACAAATAAGGGTAGAAAAAAGACTCCATCCAGGTATGTCTAGAAGAATCATCTAGAGACTCAAATTTTGGGGAAAAAAGAGGCAGGTGTACAAACAAGAAGAACTATTTCAGAAGCTTCAAGCTATCTAGCATTGCTCTCCTCCACTGAACCATGAAATGTAAGTGAATCATGCAAAGATGAATGATGGGTCAAGGCCATGAATGAAGAACTTGAGCAGATTGAAAAGAATAACACTTGGGAGTTGGTTCCTAGACCAAATGATAAGAATGTCATAGGGACAAAATGGATATTCAAAAACAAGCTGAATGAGAATGGAGATGTTATTAGAAACAAGGCCAGACTTGTTTGTAAAGGGTATGCTCAATAAGAAGGTATAGACTTTGAAGAAACTTTTGCACCAGTTGCTAGACTTGATGCCATAAGAATGTTCCTTGCTCTTTCTAACTTTCAGGAGTTAAAAGTATATCAAATGGATGTGAAATCTTCTTTTCTAAATGGAGACTTAGAAGAAGAAGTGTACATTGAGCAACCAGATGGATTCATCCTTGGGAATGATCCAAAACTTGTATGCAGACTCAAAAAGGCTCTCTACGACCTTAAACAAGCTCCAAGGGCTTGGTATTTTCAGTTGGACAAATATCTCCATCAACAAGGTTTTTCAAAGGGATCAACATATAGAAATCTATATATAAAAATTGACAATGATAAATTGCTAATACTTGTTGTGTATGTTGATGATGTCATCTTTGGTAGCAACGAAGAAACCATGAGTCAAAACTTTGCTTTGGTGATGCATAAAGAATTTGAAATGTCCTTACTGGGTGAGCTCACATATTTTCTTGGTTTACAAGTCCAACAAAAAAATACGATATTTTTCTATCACAAACCAAATACCTCAAGAAGATCTTGAAGAAATATGGGATGGAGGATTCGAAACCTGTATGTACCCCTATGGTAACAGGATGCAACCTCAGCGGAAATGATGAATCAACAACAGTGCATCAACCAACCTATAGATCCATGATTGGTAGTCTGCTCTATCTGACAGGTACCCGACCAGACATCATGCATGCAGTGGGAATAGTTGGAATATTCCAGGCAAATCCAAAGGAAGCACACCTTCAGGCGGTTAAGAGGATTTTCAAATATCTTCAAGGAACGCAAAATTATGGCTTATGGTATCCTAGAGATACAGATCTCACACTTCATGCATATACAGATGCAGATTGGGCAAGAAGCATGGATGACAGAAAAAGCACTAGTGGTGGTGCATTCTTTATGGGTTCTAGATTAGTATCTTGGTTCAACAAGAAACAAAGCTCAATTGCATTATCTACAGCTGAAGCAGAATATGTGGCTGCTGCATCTTGCTGCACACAACTCCTTTGGATGATGCAAACATTGCAAGATATTCAAATCACTTGCACTCCACCTATCTCCATTTTTTGTGATAATACAAGTGCAATCAATATTTCAAAGAATCCAGTCATGCATTCGAATACCAAGCACATACCTATCAAATATCATTTTCTCTGGGAACAAGTGCTTGAACAAAAGGTCAAATTGGAGTATGTTCCCTCCAAGGAACAAGTTTTTGATATATTCACCAAACCACTGCCCAAGGAGACATTTGAATACCTCAGACAGAAGCTGGGAGTAGTTGATGCATCATCTTGCTGTTAAAATTATCTGTTTCAGAGAAAAATGGTTGTATGGGAGTTTGATGAAGTGTATTCGCGTACATATGCCTATTTCTGTGGATACAGTCGTGTATATGTTGGTTTGAAGACAAACAGTGGGGCCAGACTCAGGATGAAAAGAGTCTGATATGGGTCTGACAGAGACCATCTGGCACAGGTTCAGGGGGAGCATATACTTCTAATAATACATTGTTGGCATTATCTTAGAAGATCTTGGTTCATTTTCTTTCAGGTGGAACAGGTGTAGAGGGAGATCATGGTTGCTGGTCTTGATGATGATTGACAGATGCTGCTGATGTTAGTTGCTGATGACTATCATAGTCTTGTCTCATATATTTAGTCTTTATGTCATGTATTTCCTTTATTATCAAAGTCATGTAATGGCCTATATTGGTTTCCCCACTATGCCTAGGATGGATGATGTAATGTTCTTGTTTTATCATGTGTAAACTTTTGTTGTATCCCCACTTGGTTGGGTGGATGAATCAATATTGATATATCCCCACTTGGTTGGGAGATGGTTGTATGTATGAGTCTTTGGTGATAGGAAGGTCATTTATGATGTATAAAGTCATGTTTCTTCTTGTAGAAACATCTTCTTGCAGACCTTGCCTACAGTCAGGGGGAGCATGGATAGCACAACAGAGCAGAGATTTCAGCATGTACTCAGGGGGAGCATAACCCTTTTCCCTTGATGACAAAGGGGGAGGATGACTTTGAGTGACTTGGGGTTGCCATCAAGTCCAAAGGGGGAGATTGTTGGCATTATGACACAGGTTTAGTGCTATGACACAGGTGTTGTCCTTGATGGCAACTCACTCAGATGACAGATCACAGTTCAGGCTCTCAGAATGAAGGAAAAATATATATATGTAGGTTCCTCTTAACCAAGTTGCGTATACATGTGGGATCAACGATCAAAAGGCGCGTATACATATGCATGCACTTTCATGCAAGGAAAAGCGCGTACATGTGGGAAAAATTATTTTTTTGGTCCATGGTATTTAGTCCTTGGTATTTGAACCTATGGTTTTGGACCATGGTATCTCGTCCGAAGTGTTGAACCCAGGTATTGGGTCCATGGTATTGATTCTCTATGGTTTTGGACCATGGTATTGAGTAAGGCCTAAGACTATAAAAGGGGGAAGAGATCATTAGGCAAAGGCATTCACTCAAGCATTGAATATCTTATGAAGAGCAAGATCTAGAATACTGGTCATTGGGTTATGGTGCATAGCTGGATCTGAACCAAGGAGGAACCTGAGCGTTAGAAGAAGGATAAGTTCTATTGATGGGTCAAGATTTTAAGGCTTGAATAGTAGTATCTTTGTGTGATTTTGATTTGTTATATTTGGCACATAACTTGATCTATAAACTGATAATCTGGGTATAACTGATGTCTGAATAAGTGAAAGGGTAAATTATCTTTTATAGATCTGTACGCAGGTTCGACATAGCAGAGGCACGTATACACGCTGGTTCCATAAGTCAGAACAACGTATACGCTGGTTGGCCTTAATACAGAAGCGTATGCACGCAGTTTCTACATATTGAAGTAGCGTACGCCTCATGAAATATGTTTTAGCTACTTCTGTTTATTATTGTAGTGTTCTGGGTTCAGGATTGGTTTCTGGTTACTATTAATGTATTCTGGTCACAACATTCAAAGAAGTAATTGTTTGATTCAGTTTTGATTGAAGCAAAGGAGATTGGTTGATGCAGATGTATTTGATGGTTGATTATTGTTATTGATGGATCCAGTCTGAAAATTTATGAAACGTGGTCCCTGGAAGAAAAGAGAAGGTTGTAGCCTTCTGTAGGTTAGCATCTATGTACTAGTACATCAGCGAGTACAAGAGCTAAGGGGGTTGTAGCTCCCTTCCAGGAGAAGTTGGAGAACGAGAGAAGGTTGTAGCCTTCTGCAGGTAGAAGCCTGCGTACTGGTATAAGACTGCACCAATACAAAAATATTGTAAAAAGAATCTTTTTATTAAAAGAAGATAGAGATGAATTGCAGCAGGTGGTTTTCACCCACATTGGGTTTCCACCTTAGATCTTGTGTACATGTGTGTGATGATCTGTTTTGTTTTACTACACATGTTTACTGTTCTTATGGTTAATGAAGTTTTGATGCATTGATTAAATATCAACATTTCATGAATCATAAGTTTACTGATATACGCTGGTTGCTTTAGACACAGTAGCGTATATATGCAGTTTCCCATAACTGAAGTAGTGTATACAAATCTGATTGTGAAATGAAAAGTAATTGATTTGATAATACTGATTCACCCCCCCTCTTAATGTTATTTCCAACAGGAGAGGGGGGGTCATTAGATGAAATAGGCCTGGAAGGAGAGGATGAGGGGGAGAGGGGGGGGCGAGGGACGAGGGAGGGAGAAAAGAAACTGAAGAGGGTTTGGGTTTGGGTTTGGTTGCTGTCTTTTTCTTCTTGACCTACTCCCATTTTGGTTCCTGGTTTTCTACTTCTTCTGTTTCCTGATTTTTAGTACATCTATTTGCAAAATGACCATATTCATGACATACCTTGCATTTGAATGAAATTTGTTCATAGTCTAGCTGCTAAAAGTGAACCCAACTATCCACTTTGATCTTAAATGCTTCCGAAAGACCTTTCCCAGATCTACTTCTACACATATTCTCATGCAGACATGCATGCTTTCCTTTGGTTCACTTTTGTCAATATATTTCCCCACAACATTTCCTATTTCTTTCACAGATTCATCTCCCCAAAAATGTAGAGGGAGATGGGGAAGCCTCACCCATACTGGCACTGCATTTGGCATGTCAAACTCTGGATCAAAGTCCGGAGTCTATCTATTGAGATTAAGCCCTCTTGAATCCATGAAATATGGCCCGTTTTTGAAGATTAAATATCTATCCTCTTTCATTTCAAAGTGGAAGGTAAAATATCCTCTTCCACAAAATTTGATGGAGATTTCCCCATGATAGATGAGGCCGAGTTTCTTTCTACCCATTTGAGGACCGAATGGGGCGAGGGCTAGAGACTAGTAAACTGACCCACCAAACATCGTTTAGAGAGGGACAAAGTTGTGCGCCGAGGAAGGGAGGGAGGAAGGATTATTTCATGAATTTCATCGATCTTCTTAATAAACTTTGATATGGATGGTCTGGGACGAGACGGTCCCAAGGAGGAGAGCAGAGAGGCAAAGGCTTCCGCAATTTTTCCCAGCTGAGCTGAAGCTTTGATAGATGAGACAGATATCGATGCACCCTCAAGGGGAGGCTCTGCATGATCCATCGCGAACCAGTCAAGGGAAGAGCCCTAGGAGCAGGAGGCCCCAGACGCCGAAGGAATAGGTCGCACTCAGGGATTGAAGACGTCGAGGGGGGAGTAGAACACATGCCGCAATACTTGTCCAAACCCTTCATGTACTTAGTGTTGGTTATTGGTGTTAGGAAATATTATCTAATGTTTTTCTAAAGAAATAAATGACTACAATCTTCTTATTTACCAATCTTCTCATTTACCAAAAGGGATTTTGATGGGATAGATTTATTAAAGAAGTATGGAGTAGAGGATGGAGAGATCTGCATTTGGTGTTTGGATGCTATAAAACAAACTGTGGATGATTATAGGAAAGTGAATTGCTAACATCATTTTTTTGTAAGCTTGGTAGGACTACATCTTCATCATGCCCAACTTCTCACCCCAATAGGGGAGATAGCACAAGATTTGAACCCAAAACTTCGGGTTCAGTGAGACTTCATTTCCATGGCCATTGCAAATTGAGCTATCCCAAGCAAACAATAATTTTTTATTTTTAAATAACTTATCTTTTTATATTTATTACTTAAATTATTAAATTCTATTATTTAGATTAAATTGATTAATGAAATAATTTTAATAAAAAAAATAAATATGTTTGTAAATGTTAATTGATATTTATTATTAATTTTGATTATAAAATGTTTTATTTATTTATTTATTTATTTTAAATTGATATTATATTATTAAATATTAAAGAAATTTAAAAAGAAAAAATAATATTACATTTTAGATATATTCTAAAATCATGAATTTTTAATAAAAAGTGAAAGTGAATAAACTTAACTAAAAAATTAATTAAAAAAAAAAGAGTTTATAAAGGTCAGTAGTTTTCGTGAAATTTATTTGCAGAGCCTATCTCCTTTTCTAAAAGTATAATAAACTCGGAAAATTAAAGAACCAAAATAATAAATAAATAAGTCAAAACAAAAATAAATAAAATAAAATAAAATAAATTTAAAAAAATAAATAAATTAAAGAAATTAAAAATAATAATAAAAAATAAAGAATAAAAAAGAATAGGAAAGAAAAAATATATATATTAAAGAACATATATATGGTAAAAGTAAATATCATGTTTGTACTGAGGAGGCACCGGAAATTTAGGGAAGCCTTTGAGATTGAAAAAAGGCCAAGCAATCTTAATAGAGAGTGGCTGGAACCCAGCACTCTCTTCCTAGTAGTTTTCTTCCCTTCCTCCCCTCCCTCGTTTATAGCTTGTTCTTGTATCCTTTGGCCTTTATTCTTTGAATGAGATATTTTAATAGCATTTAATTTAGGCTATTAATTTTATAATAATAATTTTAATTTAATTAATAAAAGAAAAATAATTACTTTAATATTGAAATCGATCTACGATTTAACAATTAAATAAACAATTAATTAAATCTAAATATTTAAATTATTATAGTTTTATTATTTCTAACACTTAAATTATTCTGAAATTTATATTTTTATATATTTTCATTAAATAGTTAATACATTTTATAACTAACTATTAATTTAATTATCATTTAAATATATATATAAAATAAAATTTTATAAAATAGTTAAAACCTCTGTGTTAATTCATATATTCCTTTGACTTCCGTTTCTCAGTCAAATTTAGTCGTTAGTCATTATAACCGTTACCTGGTCAAGAATTATAGCCGTTGGAGGTTCTGCTCTAACTATTTAATATGCAAAGCTGGATCTGATTCTTCAACTTGTCCTGACGATGAACCACACTGGTTGGTTTGATTCTTCAACTTGTCCTGATGATGAACCACACTGGTTTGTTCGAAACGCGTTGACAAGTGAAGTTGGTTCGAAAGGCGTTGACAAGTGAAATATCATGTGATTTACGCCAAAAAATATCTCGTAAAAATATAAAAATACATATAATTATTAGACCATAATGAGACTAAAAAAACCAAAGAAATAATAAAGGAATATTATTAAAAGGTATAGTGTAACTTATAGATGAAATGACATTTTTTACGATTATTTTTCTAGTTAATTTTAATCAAAATCCTACCGAGATTTTTAAAAACTTGAGTTTAAATTGTTTAATTTGCATAATTTGAGTGCCCTCAAAGTTTTCCAAGCGTGTTGAATCCATTTATGCATTCAAAACTGTATTTTAAACAACAAAAAAATCTTGAAAGTGCATTGCCATATTTTAGTGAATTCCGGTGAAAAAGGGTATTTCGTCTATAAATTAGACTAACCCTTATTAAAATATAAATATAATATTATTTTAAAAAATTGGTTATCAAATTTTTAATATTAATTAATACTTTTTTAAATAAGTTTACATGTTTTATATTAAAAAGAAATTTAAATGTTTTGGAATGTGAATTTTTGGACAATTTTATTAAAAATTTATTAAAAATTACTTATTAAAATTGTAAATTGTAAATTCTTAATGTTATATTCACACTTTTAATTATAAAATATATTTACATTTCCAATAATCCTTATTATATTTGGATTATATAATTTTAATAATTAGAATTATTATTATCTCCAGACGACAAGTGGCAAAAGGAAGGGGGTGGTATGCCATCGTCCCACTTAACTAATAGGTCGCAGAATGTGGTAACACACCCACGAAAAATGTAATAACCTACAATGTCATCAAATGTTGAGAGTTAGGACATGATGGTACATCGAGTTATGGGAGGTGGAAGAGCATATGTGAAAGGAAGGAATTCGATCTTGAGCCAATGGAGATTGTTTCATATACGAGATTTCGAAAATGGGAGAACGATGGAGAAACTATGCCTAGGAGGCCAAACTTATTATGGAAAGGAGTCAAATTGGAGGGGGAGGAGAAAAATCTTGAAGAATTGCAGAGGGAAGAGAAAATTTGGTAATGAGGCTATTTTGCTATGAAAAAGGGGCATCTAAAACTGGCAAAGGGGATTAATGAAGGAAAATTCCATGCCTAGAGAGGAAGTTGTGTTAATTTGGTAGCTAAGGGACAAATTCCCTCCTTTGAACAACCTTCCTCATCTAGAGAAGACCCTGTTTTCCCTTTGAAGAATTTAATTTGGTAAAGTAAAAATATTGTTTTTAATGGAAAACCCACAAGACTTACACAAAAGTACATGTCAACCTAAAGTCATAATTGGGTCTCCAAAGAAGCATATAAATACAAATAAAGACAACCTCTTATAGAAATCACACCAACACATCTTCTCTTCTCTCTGCTCTTATGATTGGTTCATATAGGTTTGAAGTAAAGAAGTTGAGCTCACACGCATGAAGGAAAGAAGGGCAATCTAAAATTTTTACGTTGAATTTTATTTCGGCATGTGGTTGACTAAGTTCAACTTGCCATTTTGAAACCCTTTGACTTGAAAAATTTTGATCTTAGGAGGCCGAGTTTTTCTGTGGAGGAACCAAAAAATTCTAGGCACTTTGACCCACATTGACTATCGTTATGCACCTAGGGTTTCAACAGACTTTCACTTTGCCTTTGACCAAGTTTGGAGGGTTGTTTTGGGACTATTTTGATTGCACTTTGATTAGCATTCAAGGCCACATTTTTTTTATTGTTAATTGGGCTCTTTTGGAGGCTTGTTGACCATTGACCGTTGACCATTTGGGACTACTACAGTTTCTATTGACTTTGACCAAAATTTTGGATTTGACTTGTTGACCAAATTTGACTTTTGTGCTCATCACTTGGATATTGGTTGGTTGGTTAGTCAAAGGTTTGAATTTGACACTTGGTTATTGAATTGGAACATTGTATCTCTCTGTTGAACATTTGATGACAATCTAATAGAAGAAGAATTTGAAAGGGTTTTCCCCCTTGTGGGGTTTTTCCCTGGTCTTTGACCAAATCTTGTGTCTCTTATTATTGCTCTTAACTATATTTTATTGTACATTGCATTTGTTGTTCTATCTACAATTGTTATTTATCATTAGAAGACTAAAATTGATTGTTGATTAAAGAAAAATTTGGGCTAAGTGATTGTAATAAGAATACATTGGAAAATTAACATGGTGCCAGAGCTGAGGTGGAGATAAGCCAAGGAATCAAGAGACAAGAGAAATCATCTTTGGAAGAAGCTAAAGGAGGTTATTTGACTTGGTCAAGATGTCTAGCTCTTACTTCAAGGTCACAGAGAAGTTGAGTGACTCATCAAACGTTGTTGCATGGAAGATTAGGTTTAAATTCATATTGGATGGCAATGATGTTTTGGAATATGTGGAAGGAAAGGTATCTGAGCCACTGGAAAATGCTCATGTCGCTACCAAGTCCAAATATAAGAAAGGTAAGCTCAAAGCCAAGAATATTCTTATTGGTTCTTTGAAATTTCATTTCTTACTTATGTTGGAAAACTAAAGAAGTCTAAGTACATATTTGATAAGTTGTTTGGGATGTATGAGGTCAACAATTTGAATCACATCATTTCCTTAAAGAATCAACTCAAGGACATAAAAATGAATACGGGCGAATCTGGGTAATCTTATGTCATGACAATATCCCAATTAAGAGATCAATTTTAGACTGTTGGTGAGCCTATATCTAATAGAGAGTTGGTGTTGGTCACTCTTCAAGGTCTTCCTCCTATTTGGGAAACCTTCATTACTACTATAAGAAACAATTACAAGTTCCCGAAATTTGATGAGCTCGTTTGTAAGTGTACTCAAGAAGAAACCAAGATGATATCAAGAGGAATAATTCAAAAGCATGAAGAAGGAGAGGCCTCTACATTTGTTGCACAAGACAAGAAGAGAAAAGGAAGAGGAAGACAATCTAGTTCAAGGAAGTCTTCCCCTGAATCAACGGACTTCGATAGAAGAGGAAGGAGAATTGAATGCTTTAATTTCCATAGACATGGCCACTATGCCCGAGACTGTCCAGAAAATAGAGATGCTCCAAGATACAACTATAACAAAAATTTTGGCTACAACAAAAACATGTTCAATGATAGAATAAGAGGAGATGATAGAAGAAGAGGAGATGTTCCTCATGATCGTGAAGAATTCCATCGTCCCAAAAGAGATCAAGGAACTCCATGTATGGAAATAATGTAGTTTCCACTCAATCTAAATATATTCTTATTTTTGTTCTTTCTAGTTCCTCTCCTCGAAATTCTTTGATAGTTGGTTGGTAGATAGTGGGGCTTCTAGACATTTATTTTAGTATTGGGAAGTACTCTCAAATATGGTTGAGAGGAAGTATAATCTAAAGATCATCCTTGGGGACAACTCTACATATCCTATGAAGGGATTTGGTTCTGTTAAATTTCATGTGGACTCTGGGGAATCTGTTCTTCTTCATGATGTTATGTACATTCAGGATTAAATAAGAACTTGGTATCTATACCTGCCTTGGAAGATAAAGGGATGAGAGTTGCCTTCATAAGAGGAAAGGTCCTCAGCTAGCCTATGGTGTCTTTCATGAGGGATGATTTCACCTTAGGATCTAGAATTGAAGGACTCTATAGAGTCAATGGAAGACCACTGCGAGAATTGGTTCATGTTAGAAATCATTGAAGTGATCAACTATGGCACTGAAGGTTGGCACATCTACAGTATGAATCCCTACCTAAACTTAGAATATTTGTTTTTGGGATGCCTAATGTTCAATCTAGTCATGATAGTGTATGTATGGGGTGTGCTAGTGGAAAGAAGTCAAGGCGACCATTCCCCTCCAGTAAAAGCAGGACCAATGATATTCTACAACTCATTCATTTTGAATTATGTGACCCATGTTAGTGCACTCCCTTGGTGGTTATATCTAGTAAAAAATGTAGCAACAAAGTCTCAATTTGATTTTGCCTTTGGTCAAATTGAAAAAAATTGAATTTCCACATCAACATACAACATGGAGGTAGTTAACTTGTGTGACATGGCTCTTGTCACTCAGTTAGCTAAGAAAAATTCAAGTTAAAGGGCTTGGAGTTCAGTTAAGCATGTGTGATTGCTAATTTGTAGAAATCAAGGTTAGTTATTTCAAGTTGTTTTCAGTTAAACTAGTTTTGACTGTTGAAGGAACCAGTGGAAGGTCAATTGTGGTGAAACTATTTTCAATCAACCCAAAATAGCTGGTGCATGCAGAGAATTCAAGTTCCCTAGATGTGGTGGAGATTCCAAGGCAGTGTAACATCAACTGTAAACTTGTCTTGAGTGTATAGGTGTTGCATGCAACCAGATGATCAACCTTTGGAATTACGCAATCAATCGGAGGAAAATTCCTAAATAATAGGGGCCTAATTCATCATAAATTGCACAAGGAAATATGGGCTAAAGAAGAAGAATAAATTTACCAAGTTGGGTCAGAGCCTCTCATTAAGCAGAGAGATAGGTTATTCACTTGCAGGTTGAGCTCAAAGCGAGATAACAATTGTAATACATTCTTTATTCATCTGAATAATGCAAGCAAGATTAAGGGATTTTTAGCAGTTACTTCCCCCTAGAAAAATATTGTGCATGTGTGTGATTTCTTATTGCATGTCTAAGATTGTTGCTATAAATTGTGAATTGAATTCCACAAAGTAGTAGAGTAGAATTGTGTCTCTTGATTTTAGATCAAAATTTCTTGATCAGTTGCAATTATACACCATATTTCTACATGGTATTAGAGCAGGATTCACATTAGAATGGAAATTTCAAAGTTGTTCCTCAAGAGGTTCGAATTTGCAACTTCAGTGTAATAGGATCTCTTCTGAGTTAAGAAGATGACCTTCAACGGGCTGAGATTAGAGTATTCCTTGGAAGACATCTCAAATTTCATTTCCTGGAAGGATCACATGGAGGCGTTGCTTGATGGCAACTGATTGTTAGAATATATCAAGATCATCATTGCAAAATAAATATGAGTTGATGCCCAAAACCTAGCTCAATGGAAGAAAGATATATCCAAGGTGAGGAGAATATTCTTGGAGGGAATGCGAGACCATATTGTATCAAATATCCATGGGAAATAAGCTCCTTTCCCAATTTGGTAGGCACTGACAAACCTATTCTTGAATAATAATGACCATAAAAAACTAGCACTCAAAGACAAACTTCAAAATATTAAAATGCAGAAGAATGACATCATTTTGCGGTATCTTAGTAGATGTACACAAGTTCATGCTGAGATTGGAGGGGTTGGTGTGACTGTTGTAGAAGATGCCCTAGTGAGCCTAACTCTTCTAGGCCTTCCCAAAAGTTGGCATAGCTACCAGGACTCAGTGAATGGAAGGGAAAAGTTTCCGAAGTGGGAAAGTTTATGGTCCAATTTGGTCCAAGAAGATTTCTGGAGAAATAACCGGGATGGAACTTCATCCAAAGTGGAGGATGAAGAAAAATTTTCATTGGTTGGAAATGGAAAGAATGGAAAAGGGAAGAAATATCAAACCAAACTAGAATCCAGCCAAGGGGCAAGAAGAAAGACTTGTCCAAAGTCAAATGCTTCAAATTTCATGAATTCAGGCACTATGTTATGAAGTTTCCACAGAAAAATTCTAGCAAGAATAACTTAGGAGGAGAAGGAGATGAATCCTTGGCTTCATAGTTCAAGCTTTAATTCACCCTTATCGTATGCATTGCCAACACAGTGATGGGGAGTGTGTGGTACTTGGACTCAGGTGCATTGTGCCACATGACAGGGTGTAGAGAGTTTTTTAGTTACCTGGAGGAGAAATATCTCCAGATGCATATTGATCTTGGGGACGGTGGAAGGTACAGTGCTACCAAGATTGGTATAGTAACATTTCAAATGGAGTCAGGATCTCGTCTCTATCTTAAAGATGTCATGTTTGTGTCAGGCCTAAAGAATAATCTCATCTCTATTGCAGTTTTGGAATACCATGGTTATGATGTGATATTCAACAAAGGGAAAGAATTCTTGAGACACATTGCCATTGGATAGGTGAAGTAAATCAGGGTTCATGTGAAGAAACTATATAAACTGGATGTGGAAGATTGTGCTGCATTAAGAAGTAAGATAGAGAAAGTGCAGAGCCGTGATGTCGATGAATTTTGGCACATGAGATTGGACCATTTTCATCATGGTGCCTTAAATATTATGCATCAAATAACCACTGGACTCCCCAAAGGATCACTTGAGCAACAAGATTTCTGCAAATGTTATACCTTAGGGAAGTATGTAAAATCCACGTTCTATGATCAAGAAATCAAAGCACATGCAGTCTTAGAAAGAGTCCACTCTAATGTTTTTGGACCTTTCTCGACAGCCTCCATTGCGAAACACAAATATTTTTTTATTTTTAATGATGATTTCTCAAGGAAGTGTTAGATTTTCTTCAAGTGGAATAAGGATGAGACATTCTCCAAGTTTGTAGAATTAAAGGCATTAGTTGATAAAGAGATGTTGACTTGTGGGGGTCTGACCCAGGTTCAGTGTTAGTTAGCCAAACAAATCCCTACACTACTGGCCCCTTCGACATTAGCCCGTGGAGCGCAGACTGAAGTCTCACTCGAAGCAGTATGGGGGGATGTTGGAACCAAGTTTCCGCACCCATGAGATGGATGTGATGTCATTGTATTCCGGCTATACCTACCTTCGCGTAGGTTGCTTGTCCCTCTATTTTACCCTTCAGTACCTTCACGAAATGTTACAATCGGTTTCTGTGCAACCTTAACTAGGGGCTAATATGCTTTTGCGCTGCTAGGGAAGCGAACGACGATATCTCCCAAAATAATCTAAGTATCTTACCTATCTTATTAACAGATCTTAGTTAGATTTGTGTAAACAAATTTTCTTACTTGTGTTCACTTAACCAATACAATTATACCCATTTGCGCATCATATAAGCATTAGCAGTGAAATTCATACCCAATCTAACAGATGCATAAATAAGAAATAATGACGCAAAAATTATAGAATACTTCTATTTATTGATAATTCTAGATGATTACATACTCGACTCGCCCTGCGCAGTCAACTGCAGGGGTTTGTGCACTCAGCTGCGAACTTCTAGGCCTCTGTGCACTCAGCTGCAGAGCCTTTACCTACGCTATGACCCAAAACTTAGACTTCTACTTCAGATCTATCTCTCATACATCTTCAATCATTGATTTCTTCTTCCCTTTTAACTACTTAGAGCTTTACTCTATTTATACAATCCCATGGTCTGCGGACCATGGGTAGATCTTTTACAACCGACATTACATTATCAAAATAAGGGTGGACAACCCTATGACTCTTTAACATCTACATGCTCCACGACCACAAAATGTGGAGTCTTTACATTTGGATTACAAAAACTGGACCAAAATATGGGCTTTAAGCCCCAAAATTTCCCTTTGGGGATCCTGCGCTCAACAGGCCCCCAACACAAACATTATGACTCGCCATCGAGTCACTTTGTAGGTGCAGAGATCTTAGCATGAAGACCTCCCAGCTCTATCTGGATCACTGCAACTTCGGCAGCGCACTGAGCGGTCGCCTGCTGGACTTCTTCCACTCACTGTTTGGTGATTATTGTGGAACTAATGCTCTGAATTTTCTGCTGAGCTGCCTGTAGTCTCACGAGATTCCCTTCAATGGACGCTGTGATCGCATAAGCCTCATCAATCCATGGTTGTAGGCGTGCTTTTATGATTGCTTCCTTATGCCGAGTGGCATCCACCTGTTCCTTGAGCGCCTTTGCCTCTTGCATTCGTGCTAGCCTTTGGGTAAGGGAAACTATCTGCGCAGTCCCTTTTACCTCGTCATACCTCTGCTGTAGCTCGCGCGTCTCTGTCTTTAGGTGCTCTACATGCGGGTCCTCTTGTAGGGTGGTTAGGACCTCGAATGACTATTCAAAAAGCTGCATGCAGTCTACCACTACACTGTCAACCACTGCTGTTGTTGTCGTAACAGTGGTGGTTCGATGTTGCCTGACTTCTGGCTAAGTTGAAGGTTGGGCCTTCAATTGTAGTTCTGTGATCTGGAGGTTCAGCTCCAGTTTAACCCTAGCCATCTCTGCTCGAGCGTCACATACCCCTGTGGCCAACATGCAGACGTGCACCTCCACCAATTATTCTGCTTGGATGTCTAACTCCGGTACCATCTGGTAGGCTTCTCCTACTACCTGCATAATATGCTTGTTCTGCTCCACTGCCTCATTGCACTGCAGGCCCAGCTGTTCAATGTTGATGCACTACTCACTCATCACCTATAGAGCGTGACTCTCCCGGGCCCTAAGTTCCGTGATGACTCCATCCTGTAAGAGGTAGAGCGTCTCCTGAGGGAGCGCAACCATGTTCAATCCTACCCCTTTCAAACTGCTAACTGTGGGCCTGTCAGCCTCCTTCTCTATAGTAAGTTCCCCATCTGGTAGCACTATCATGTTGGTCACCCTTGTGTGCAACATCTCCTCAGCAGCTGAAGTGCTGATAGTGAGGGTGGTGGATGTAGAAATTTTGAATAATTTAACACATATTCAATGGAGATTATCCTGATCATGTACTAATGCGGAAAACATACACAATACATAAGCTCCTCTACGTTGATCAAGAATATAGCAGCATCAATAACAATAAAACATCAAGAGCATTCACACATTAACACAGTATGTATCACGGGGAAAGCATCTCGCTAAAAACCCCACACTATCTGTATATTAATGATTGAGTCATGTAACATTACACAGCATAATACTTCTCACAAGTATCTCCACCTCTGTTACACACAATACAGCTCAGATCTGATCTCCAAATCTCTTCCACTGCTTGCCTGCCTCCACTGCTCAATACCTGCTCAAGAACTGATGAGAATTGCTTCCCAAACTCGATTTTCACCTGCAAAATAGTCACTCACTCTTTGTGGACGTGAGAAAAGGCTAAAATGAGGGCCAAATACGTGAGCAAACTCATTGGCATACTCAATCCTTTGATTGTGCAAGATCTGGTGCACAACTATAGTCACAACTGATAGCAATCTGATTCTCTACCACCTGTCCCTGTTGAACTGAACATGCAACTGAGTTAACTGATGTATTCTTTAGTTGTATTATGAGTTAATAATTAGTTTAACAACTCATCATTAGTCTATCTGCAGTTAGACTAACTACAACCAGTTTAACTAAGTTAAACTGAACACAACTCCATCAACTGTACCTCCAGTCCACTAAACTCAACTCACTTGAGTTCTAACTGAAGTAATGCATGCAACAACTCAACTGACTCATAAGAAAAACGAATTTCCTTCTGACAGCTGCATGTGCCACTTCCGTAGCTCAAACTGAAGTGCTCCAAGAGAATAAGATTAAGTTTATAGTCCAAATATTATTGTGAGATAATAATATTTGACTTTTCTATTTTTGACAGCCAGTCTAAAAATAGACTTGATCACTCACACTGTGATCACTCACACTTTCATCAAAAATAGAAGTCCATCTATTTTTCCCAACTTGATCAATCATCCATAAACATAGACATGATCCATATGTCTAAAAATAGACTTGCGCCAAAAATAGCCTGCGGGCCCACTTAGTGAAGGCGACTCTTTTCACTAAGCTCCATCATCTTGTTGCAATCTCAACACTCCCTCTTGACAAGATATGGATTATCAGCAACCCCTATCCTGCCTCGGTGGTACTCGAATTTGCTCCTGGTGAGAGCCTTCGTCAGAATATCAGCATCCTGATCCTCCGTTGGAATGTACGAAAGTAACATGATCCTCCGCTGCACACAATCTCTGATATGATGGTACCTGATGTCAATATGTTTAGATCTATCATGAAATACAGGATTAGCCGAGAGTTTAATGCAACTCTGGTTATCATAGTAAATCACAGTAGGATCCAAATGAGAACCGAACAAACCAACCAGGATCTTCCTCATCCATATAGCCTCGCATGCAGCCAAACTTGCTGCCATATACTCGGCCTCCACTGAACTGAGTGCCACAGATCTCTGCTTCCTGCTGTACCAAGAAACTGCTGTCGATCCGATACTGAAGACCCCTCCTGATGTGCTCTTTCTGTCTGTTGGGCTCCCTGCCCAATCTGCATCCGTGAAGCCACATAGCTTCACCTCATCCTCCTGTCTGTACCACAAACCATATCCCGATGTGCCTCTCAAGTAGCGCAATACATGCTTGCCCGCCTTCCAGAAGAGCTTGGTAGGCTTAACCATAGCTTGTGAAAGCTGGTTAACTGCATAGCATATATCAGGTCGTGTATTGACCAAATACATCAGCGACCCCACCAACTGTCGATAAACAGTGGCATCCACTTCTTCTCCCGAAGTGGCATCCTCCTTCCTCCAACCTCCAGGAAGAGGAGTATCAACAGGCTTGCAGCCATGCATGTTGAACTTCTCCAGTATCTCCCGAGCATACTTGCCCTGAGAAACAAACAGTCCACCACTGCGCTGCCATATTTCCAATCCTAGGAAATAGTGAAGGAGGCCCAAATCCTTCATCTCAAACTCTGTAGCAAGATCCTTCTTGCATGACAGTATCAACAGCTCATCACCCGTTAGAATCAAATCATCAACATACAGTACAATGATAAGCAACTTACCCTCCACCACAATCTGGTATAGGTTCGGATCCGCCTCGCTCTTGGAGAATCCAAGTCCTGTGAAATAGCTGTCTATCCGTGTGTACCAAGCACGTGGTGCTTGCTTCAACCCATACAGCGCTCTCTTGAGCCTGCACACATGTGACTCGCTGCTGAAGACTTCAAAGCCTTCGGGTTTCTCAATGTACACCTCCTCCTCAATGACTCCGTTGAGGAACGCAGTCTTCACATCCATCTGATGAATGTGCCATCCCATTTGCGCTGAGAGAGCAAGAATCGTCCGTATGGAAGAATACCTTGCGACAGGTGCAAAGGTCTCCTCATAATCGATCCCCTCAATCTGTGAAAAGCCTCGGGCAACAAATCTTGCCTTGTACTTCTCCACACTCCCGTCAGCTGCCTGCTTAACTTTGTAGATCCATCTCGAACCTACCACTGATTTCCCTTCCGGTCTAGGAACAATCTCCCATGCACTGTTTCTGACAATAGAATCATACTCTTCCACCATGGCGTCTACCCATGCGGGATCCTCCACAGCTTCCTCGAAAGAGGATGGCTCAGTCACAACACACTTGCTCATAAGAGCCATGTATCCAGTGTACCGATCAGGTGACTGTCTCTGCCTGCGTTGAGCTGTAGGTGGTCCTACAACTTTCTCTGCATCTTGAGCCAGTCGCTCAGCTTTTGTCAAGCGCTTTCGCCCTCTGATGGTTGGCGCTGCATGAGTGGTCTCTTCCACTCCATGAACCTCGTCCTGTGGCTGATCCACATCCTGAAGCTCATCCTTAGGAACTAATAGCTCCTCATCTGCATGCAAGTGTAGCTCCCTCTCAAGCGAACACTTCATGGCTTTCTCCTCCTGAAATTTTATATCCCGTCGCACAACAGTTTTACCACTGTCTGGCAAATACACACGATAGTTGTGGGGCGTATCAGTGTACCCCACAAATATCCCAACCTCTGCAGTCGGCTCCAACTTCTTTCTGGCATCCTTCATCACATGCATGTAAACGTTAGCACCAAAAATCCTCAAATGAGAAAGATCAGGCTTCTTACCAGAATAAGCCTCCTCGGGTGTACTCATGCCAAGTATCCTATGAGGACAACGGTTCTGCACATAAACTGTTGTATTGCATGCTTCCGCCCACAAGTGAAGGGGTAGGCCCTGATCATGCAACATTGCCCGTGCAGCACCCACAATCGTTCTGTTCTTCCGCTCAGCTACCCCGTTCTACTGTGGGTTATGGGGAGCTATGAGCTCTCTACGAATCCCTTCTGCCTTGCAGAAATCCTTGAACTCGTCCGAGATGTATTCACCACCATTATCGCTCCTAAGAGCCTTCACCTTCTTCCCCGACTCCTTCTCGACCAGTGCTTTGAATTCACAGAACTTTGAATATGTCTCGCTCTTCTTCTGCATGAAGAAGATCCAGCACTTACGAGAGAAATCATCAACAAAAATCACATAATACCTGTGTTTTGCTGTCGAAGCAACTGAGAAAGGTCCACACACGTCTGTGTGAATTCTCTCAAGGATCGTCGTGGCGCGACTATCCTTCTCGTGAAAGGTGGATTTCACAAACTTCCCCAAAGTACACCCCTTGCATTGATCTGACTGCGCAAGTGTGCCTTTAGGAAGCCCTGTAGTGATCTGCTGCAGTATCTTCAAGGCTCCATGGTGAAGGTGACCCAATCTCCTGTGCCACAACTCGCCATCATCCCGGCTCACCAATCCTTCTGCCTTGCCTGCCATTGCTGCGCATCCATCTACATGCAACTGATAAAGGTTCCTCACTCGAACCCCTATCTTCCGGGTCTCACCAGTTGTCTTGCTGCGCAGGAAGGCCTTTCCCTCGCTGAAAACAACATCATACCCCTTGTCTTCTAACATCGCCACTGAGATGAGATTCTTCTTCAATCCTGGAACATGCATGACTTCCTTCAATACAAAGGGTTTACCAGACTCCCTCTCAAAGGAAATGGTACCGATACCGGTCGCACTGTATCTACCATCATCGCCCATCTCGATGTGCACTCCAAGATCTTTGTCCTCCAGATCAGAGAACAAATCTCTATCTCCCGTCATGTGAAAAGACGCACCACTGTCCAGAAACCACACTGATCCCATCACACTTGAAACCAAGCATGCGATCAATGAAAAATCAAGCTCAAACTGAGAAGCTAAAGCCTCTCCCCCTGCAGATCCAGCAGCTTGCTTGTTCTTCTTCTTCTGCGGACAATTTGTGGCATAGTGTCCATGCTGGTGACAGTGAAAACACTTCACCTTGGACATATCCTGCTTCTTGCCTTTCGCACCAGACTGAGAAGCTTTCTTGCTCTTCCCTTTCTTTGCTTTGGCAGCCAAAGCACAATTCTCTTCATCAGCTCCCTTTGACGAAGATCCGTCCCTGGTACTCCGCCTGATCTCCTCCTGCACAAGATCTGACCATAGTCTTTCCCATCCTGGCAACTTCTCCCGACCATTGACAGAGTCCTGATAGGAATGCCAACTCTTCGGAAGACCAAGGAGAGCCAAGCTCACCAAGTCCTCATCATCGACAGTAACCCCCACACTTCCCAGCTCATCTCGACACTGAGTGAACTTCGTGAGATACTTGGGAATACTGTCTCCCTTCTCGCATTTGATGTTTCTGAGTTTATCTTTGAGCGCCAGCTTCCTCTGATCGCTCTTGCTTTGGAATAATTCTGTTAATGATTTCCACATCAAATATGGAGTAGCCTTTCCATGGAGGCTGGACACAATGTGATCCTTCACGCCCTCCAACAGAATTCTTCGACATTTTGCGATCTTCTTTTGCCAAGCATCAGCTTGAGTAGCATCAGTAGGCTTTGGGATATCTGTATCTATGAATTCCTTCAGCCCGTTATCATCCAATACTGCCTCCATCCTGTCCTTCCATGCAATATAGTTTGAGCTGCCCTCAAGAGCATACTCCAATCGCAATTCGTTGAAAGACATTGCTGCGTTGTCACCAAGAAAACACTGCTGCAAATTCGAATTCCACCAGCAACCAACTCAACTGCTTCCGATCAACCCTCGCTTGATATCCTGTAAAAATCTCTTCTACAAATCAAGCTGCTCTGATACCATGTAGAAACTTTTTCTACAAATCATCTAGCTCTGATACCATGTAGAAATTTTGAATAATTTAACACATATTCAATGGAGATTATCTTGATCATGTACTAATGCGGAAAACATACACAATACATAAGCTCCTCTACGTTGATCAAGAATATAGCAGCATCAATAACAATAAAACATCAAGAGCATTCACACATTAACACAGTATGTATCACGGGGAAAGCATCTCGCTAAAAACCCCACACTATCTGTATATTAATGATTGAGTCATGTAACATTACACAGCATAATACTTCTCACAAGTATCTCCACCTCTGTTACACACAATACAGCTCAGATCTGATCTCCAAATCTCTTCCACTGCTTGCCTGCCTCCACTGCTCAATACTTGCTCAAGAACTGATGAGAATTGCTTCCCAAACTCGATTTTCACCTGCAAAATAGTCACTCACTCTTTGTGGACGTGAGAAAAGGCTAAAATGAGGGCCAAATACGTGAGCAAACTCATTGGCATACTCAATCCTTTGATTGTGCAAGATCTGGTGCACAACTATAGTCACAACTGATAGCAATCTGATTCTCTACCACCTGTCCCTGTTGAACTGAACATGCACTGACATGCAACTGAGTTAACTGATGTATTCTTTAGTTGTATTATGAGTTAATAATTAGTTTAACAACTCATCATTAGTCTATCTGCAGTTAGACTAACTACAACCAGTTTAACTAAGTTAAACTGAACACAACTCCATCAACTGTACCTCCAGTCCACTAAACTCAACTCACTTGAGTTCTAACTGAAGTCATGCATGCAACAACTCAACTGACTCATAAGAAAAACGAATTTCCTTCTGACAGATGCATGTGCCACTTCCGTAGCTCAAACTGAAGTGCTCCAAGAGAATAAGATTAAGTTTATAGTCCAAATATTATTGTGAGATAATAATATTTGACTTTTCTATTTTTGACAGCCAGTCTAAAAATAGACTTGATCACTCACACTGTGATCACTCACACTTTCATCAAAAATAGAAGTCCATCTATTTTTCCCAACTTGATCAATCATCCATAAACATAGACATGATCCATATGTCTAAAAATAGACATAGTCTAAAAATAGACTTGCGCCAAAAATAGCCTGCGGGCCCACTTAGTGAAGGCGACTCTTTTCACTAAGCTCCATCATCTTGTTGCAATCTCAACAGTGGACGTTGTGCCAGCCTGTGGAGTGTGTACCTACAACTCCTACAACTCTGTCCTGATATCCTGCAATACCAACTGCTGCTGCTCTTAGAACTGTTGGAGGGCCTCCGTGGTGACATCCCTCACCATTTCTCCGATATCATGCAAATCCCCATCAATGAGGGTGATTGGGTTGAAGGATGTCTTTGATGCCTTTGTTTCTTTCGTGGCACTGCCTGCAGTCGTGGTCGTGGATGCTTGAGTTTGGTGGATGTCGTCTGCGGGTCCGCGCCACCTTATTTTGTCTCTGTTTCTGTCTCATTGCCGAGCGAAGGTGACTTCTGTCTTTCACGCTCTTATCCTCCTGTTTTATATTGCTCCTCCAATTTCATGGTGTCGCACGCTTTCTGGGCCTTAGCCATTGGTTCCTCCTTTCTGTGCTTCTCTACCAGTTGCGCCATTCAGAGCTTTGTCTCTTCCTTCTTACATTGCATGGCAGACTTATCCATTTCCAACGCGGAGCCCACTGGAGCGCGCCACTCTAACGACCAAGAGTCAAGAACTGCAAAGATCACATCATCTGTCGCCAGATATGGGAGATTATGTCATGTCTTTGTAGGGTCCTTCTGTGCCCTCATAAAAACATGGTGGAAATCCACTTTGAACTCTGCAAAGCTCTTCAGAGTGGCATATACTATGGGCGAAAACTGTGGCTTGCGATTGATCTCCATCCTAATATTCATGTCCATTAATACCCAAAATATCTTTCTTTCTCTTATCTGATGCGCGTCCTTAGTCGCCCATAGCGAAGCATACTTCGCTACCTTTGGAAGGTTGGACGCGATCAAAGGGAATTGGCTGTCTTCGGGTAGCTCCCATGGCACCAGAACGATCGACAACAGGAGCCACGCGTAGTGAAATGTTTTTCCCTGCTCTTGTGCCTCACGACAGTTCGCAAGGAACTCTCCACATAAATAGTTCACCCAATTGAACTGGACTCCTTCCGTACATTGGGCCGCTAGTGAAATCATAGGCACGGGCACCTCATTCGCGCAACACTTCCACATCACTTTCCCTGCTAGTATTTACTTTGTGACCTTGACTGCGGGGTTGTTAATGCTAGAGATGGCATATCCTCGCTTCTTTTTCTCTAACTTTTACTTCTTCTTCATTGCTTCCGCAAGGGTCAACTCACCACCTTTTCCTTCTGAAATATTGGCTAGATCCTCCCCTGAGTAAGGCAGCCATGTGATTCGATGAATCAAGTGGTCTGTGATGGGAATGGGCTCCTCTAGCCACAAAAACCCATCATGCACTAAGCAGAGTAGTTTTCTGATGATGAAGACGGTCACTGGGGCACAATGGTAATGCGACACCCAGAGTAGGTTTAGCTACCCGGCTTTCTCTACACCTCTGAGCCATGTCCGTGGCTCTAATTGAATTGTTCCAGCAGTCGCATCATTCCTCTAGCGCATTAACTTCTTAGTCGCTAAATGTGGGAACTTCTCATGGTTTGCGAGGTCCCAATCTTCAAACTTCAACACAGGAACCTGCCCCAAGTGCGGTCCCTCAAAAAAAATATCGTCTGGGAGCAGCAGAGTTTGCAGAGCTCTTGCTCTCATCTATGTCCTTCAGCACCTTGGCTTTACCCTTGTGCAGAGGAACATATTCAGGTAACCGGGTAATAGGGTTCGCACCCTGGGTTTCAACTTCCATCTCTACATCCTCCTCATCCACCAAGATTTCTTCAGACTCCTCATCGGCCTCTAGATTAATGGCCTTCCCCTTTTCCTGCAAGATGAGCTTGGTCCTCTGTGGGTTTCGTGGTGAGACGCACACTGGGATCATAGCCTGCTTATCCTTCTTAGGTCTCGGTGTTTTGGGTGATTTAGGGACCTAAACTATTATTTCAGTGCTCTGTGAGGCTTCCATTGTCTCAATTTCCTGTGCGGCTTCTTCGGCTGTCATTACTCTTGTGTCCATGGCTTCTGCGGGTGCTAACATAGCGTTATTCCACAATTATTGCAACAACTCAGTTCTCAAAATGCCAAGTGTTTTTCATTGGACAGCCACTTGTAATTTATAGGGCCTTTTGAATTCAAATTCGACCGTTCCCCCCACATTTGGTCCATTAATGCTAGATTGGCGGCAGATTTTCAAGAATCTAACCCATAAATATCGCCTTAAATGTCTGCCGCCCACTCCATTTGGCCTCAAACCAACCATCAAATTGTGAATAGTGACTTTAACGGTCACTTTCCGGCGGACCTGCGCGCGAGCGCAACTGTCTTCGCGTTGTCGTGGACCTTGTGACACTTCGCTGCATCGCGCAGTCTTGAAATCGTGCAGCTCTCCAAATTGGGCAGTGTAGTTTATAGTCTCGCGCCTCCTTTCAGCTGCCTGGAGCGCTAAGACTGTGCTTCTGTCGGCTAGTCAGATGGTCGGGCCACCTGTGTATGGCTTCAAATGACTGCCATTCACTTTTCCTGGGAAGGGATCTCCATTCAACTTAACCAATTGGATCACACCACTGTCGGTAATATCCTTAATAACATATGGCCCCAGCCAATGCATTTTGAGTTTCCCTGGAAATTTATCAAACTTACTATCATATAATAACACCAAGTCATTCACCTTAAAGGTGCGCAACTTAATATGTCGATCGTGCCATGCCTTTTCACGCTGCTTTTGGACCTACTGGTGAAATCCAACCAAAAATCTCTCTTCTTCGAGCTCATCCAACTGCGCGAGCCTCTCTTCCAGGGCTTCACGATCTATCATACCTATGAGCACTGCTATGCGCAAACTAGGCATGATGTATTCCATAGGCATCACTGCTTCAACCCCGTATACCAACCTAAAGGGTGTCTGTCCTATTAGCTTTTTGCAAGTCATCTAATAAGCCCATAATACTGCAGGTATGCGTAGGTCCCAATCACTTCACTGAGTATTACATACCTTGGTCAACACGTTTTCAAGCACTTTGTTGAATGCATCCACTGTCCTATTAGCCTGCGGGTGATAAGGTGTGCTCTTTTGACGATACACCTGAAGTTCCTCCGTTACTGCATTGATCATATCATTCAGGAAGTGCGTACCATGATCACTCATCAAGATCTTTAGATGACCAAATCACGTCATTACATGCTCAAATAAGAACTTCGCAGCAGTCACGCCCGTGCAATCCTTCACCAGTTGCGCTTCTGCCCAACGAGTCAAGTACTCTGTCGCAGTGATAATGTACCTCGCGCCTGTCTTTCCTTGCGGCTGAATAGGTCCTACAAAATAAATTTCCCACTTTTTGAAAGTTTTCAACGTCATTTGTGGATTCAAAGGCATTTCATCCCTCCGCGATGGCCTACTTTTTCCTTGACATACGTCGCACGCCTTGCAATATGCTTTTGAAACCTGATGAAGGGTTGGCCACCATAACCCTGCACGTAGAATATTTTGCGCAGTTTCTCTCCTTGCATAATGTCCTCCCGTGATGCCCCCATGAGCATCCGTGAGGATGCTACTTCGTTCAAACTTAGGTACATACCTTTGCAATATTTCGTCATTCCCCATCTTGTATAGATGCTCAATAATGACAAATAAATTTGCCGCGCGCACCACTAATTCCTTCTTTTGCTAGATAGAGTATCCTTCTAGCGTAGTTCCAATTGCTAGGAAGTGTATTATATCCTCGAAATGTCCACCCGTGGTACGCATAGCAAAGAGCTGCGTGTTAGGTAATCCTTCTTCCAGATTAGTGGGTTCCTCACCAGTCTTAATGCATGATAGGTGGTCAGGTCCCGTGTTCAATCATCCAAGCTTTACAACAACTTCAAAATCATATTCTTGGAAAAATAAGAGCCATCTGCAAATGTACCCCCCTAACACAGGCTTATTGACCAGGTACTTCAGCGCGGAGTACAGGTGCACCTGCTCCGAATGGGGCTTTTCTCCATAAGCCTGCATCCATTTGGCCAGATGCGCGCACAGATCATTCTGCCCATCGTACTTGTTTGTCAGTCGCATATTAGACTTCCCAAATCATGTTCACATGATTTTCCTACAATCGCACCAATCATCAAAACTCTCCTTGTGTGTACCCCACCATCTTGCGGGCGTAGCGCGCAGTGTCCAGTCCAAGGCCTGGAAGCGTACCTTTTCTGGCACCTCCCTTTCAAATGCATCCAAAAAGATATCTACCTCATTTAGACCATCATAAATAGGCAGATTTCTTACCTCTGACGATACGCAACGCAGTGACCTAGTCATCATATTGCAATTCAGTGTAGTTACTTCATGTAACCAATTCTTCCAACGTTCTATTTCTTTGTTGGAGTCCGACGTGAAGGAACTCTCGCGCTCCCATGTAATTCACCCATCCGCGGTGGGATTTACCTAGTCTTGGTCTCGCGCTGTTATCTTATAGATGCAGTCCAAGTCATCATCACTCTCATAATCGCGGACCGGCTCCTATAGTGCGATCCTTTAGCAGGATCCAGGGGTATTATTACGTGCAGTGATTTATTCTCAAAGATCATTTTTGCTTCTTTAGATTGATTACCCCATTCATATTAGTAGCCCAATCAATTCCCAAGAGTGCAAGGTATGGATTGTTGTCATCAATAATCTCTATTACTTCAAAATCTGCCAGCGTGCTTGCTCCCTCAATATCCATAGTCACTCCCTGCAGCCACCCCATGGGTATGATTTTCTGCTGGTTCACCATCCTTAGTTGAATCGGGGACCATTGCAGCATAGGTCTCCCCATTCGCTCCCATGTTTATTTCGGTAGAACATTTGCATCTGATCCCAAATCAAAAATGAGTTGATCCATTTTGTATTCTCCGATATGCGCGACGAGTCTCATTTCACACTCCTTCCTTGTTTTATGCTTTCCGATCTTGCAGACTATGCGTGGTTTACCTGGCATGGTCCCAACACATCTATTAATAAGTACCTGTAACCCTTTCACAACCTTACTATTGCGTATTAACTTCATACATGTTTCAAGGAAAGTTGTTAGCATAGAGGGGTCCATCTCCGGCTCCGGTTTATCTTTGCTTCCTGATGTGGAGGCCTTAGCGAAGCTCTTTTTAGCTTCCATGAAGGTTTCCTGAGTGCGCTCCAAATCGAACTCAGGCTCTTTCGTCGGGGCTTTGCAAACCCATGTATTGTCTTCCGGTTGTTTCCCCTTGTCATCTCCCATCACGATTCCTCTTCGGAGCACTATATTTACGTTCAGATCTTCCTTGCACGGATCAGACCTCACCATCTGCAAGTTCTGAGTTGGAGGAGGCAGTAGCGCTCCTTTTTCACGTATCTTGGCTATCAACATAGGAAAATCTTTTGTTTCATGATAAAAAAACATGCAATACTTGCACGACGGGCGCGTTGGATTAGTACAATCGCGGGCATAGTGTCCTAGTCCTCCGCAATTATAGCAAATCAACTGTCCGCGACCTCCACCAGGTCCTCCTTCGCCTCCACCTCATCCGCACCCCTAAAATCTTGTCCACTCCATCCCTGCATTTTGGTCAAGGGGCCGCGTTTCAGCCTGAACCTTGTAGTCGGGAGTTCTATCCATCATTAATTCATAGCTCCTACAAGTATGCTCATCATGTGACTGATCTGCAAAAGTTGCAGAACAGCTGTTGCGGATTTTGCATATACTTCTGTAACAGGTGGCAGTGATCTGTGGCATGTTTTCCAGCTATTTGATAGATAGCGCACCACAAAGCAAACACCGCGCTAGGTCCTTCTTGAGCTTCCAGCCTTAAAGGCATTGGTCCTCCTCCTGCAAGGTAATTTGTAAAGTCTGGGAAGTGGTCTTTGTCATGACCCTGACTCTTGCCTTTGAAACACCATACCTCCTCGCGCACCTCTGGTCGAACCGTCCTGTCCTACTTCAAACTTTGCATCTCAAGGCACAGATTCTGCAGCTGCGTGTGGATCTGCTGAAATCCTAGATTAGGATCTTGCATTGGAGTCTCATGTAGACTCATGGAAATCTCTAAGGCCTCTACCTAAGTTGTTAGCTTCTGCTGCGACAGAGCGCTCCTTAAGTGGGGTAGTAGCGAAGCCACAAACCCCTCACGATGTTGTCCATCTGCCAAATTCATATTAGCTTCGCAGATTTGAAACTTAAATATTTGGTCCAATTCCCACGGTGTCTCACTTGGTCGCATTGTGATTTCTTTGAATCCCACAATCAATTGGGATTCAGACTTAGGCTTGCTAAATTCCCTATTTAGTGTTTCTTGGATGTCCACTACTCTCGCATTTGGGTTATCGTTAGAGTACTTAATATACCAGGTCAGCGCATAATCCTGCAGAGCTATGACCAGTGTCGCTTTCTTTATATGGTCATCTGTAACACCTTGAGCTTCCAATACAACCCTTACAACGAAGCAGAATTGGTCCAGATCCTCATTTCCCAAACCTTTGAACAAAGGAAACTTCACTGTGTTTACCACACTGAATCACGGTGGTGGTGGAGGTGGTGCAGGTGAAGTTGGAGGTGATGGTGGTGAAGATTGATCCGGATTTAAATAGGAACGCAAAAAATTACAGAGATAACCATATACACAAAGATGTAGCGGAAATAATACTTCATTTAATTAATGGAAAATACTGAAATATGCTTACAACCAGAAATGGAAATAAACCAGCTAGGGCGATGGTAGCTTATCCCTGAGAAGAGATGTGATGACTACATGCCTCTCACTGTGTTACAATGAGGCTCGAAGGCCTATTTATTGTTGAGAAACAATGGAAAACCCTTAACATTCCCAAAACCTAACCCTAGGAGATGAAACGCCAAACTGTGGGCCCCGTTTGGGGTAAATTGGTACATCAACTTCCCGGTGTCGTAACTTTGGCATATGATCTCCGTTTGACGCATACAATAGCTCGTTAGAAAGATCTATCCGAGCACTACCATTGTTGGAATGGGAAACATCCAAAAAACGTTGTTTAGGGCCTCAAAACGGCTCCGGAAGTTCAGGACCCGAAAAACTACTAAAAATAGTAAGTTGTGCTACAATTAAGGAAACTGAAAATGCTGAGAAGGACAATGGTGGGGGTCCAGGTGGACTTGGCAAGTGGCCACCAATATCCACCTAGATCATTCCTCCCCCCTTAGGAAGCAATGGTCCCCATTGCGTTGAGCTCCTCCATGAGATGAGGAAACTTTTGCTGAACTTGCTCCCTGGTGAGCCACTTGCCCTGCTGAAGGAGTTGGCCTGCTTTGACAACTCGATACAGTTGGATATTCTGTTGGCGAGTATGTTGGATGCGCTCAATGAAGCTGGTGGCCTTATCTGTTTCGGATTGGACATGAGCTGAATTCATGTGAGTAGCTGCAAGTGGCATGGCCACATCAATGGGGCATAGTGGCTGGAATCCCAAACCCACCTGAAAAGGGCTATGGCCAGTGGAGCTGTGAAGAGCTTGGTTGTAGCTGTGCTGAACATAGGGGAGGCTCTCGTCCCATGTGTGTGGATGCTTTGAGTTATACATGCGCAGAATGTACACGATCATCCTATTGACAACCTCTGTCTGGCCATCAATTTGAGGATGGAAGGCTGTGGACTTCGTGAGTTTGGTGTCCAGCATTGACCAGAGACTGGACCAAAATGTGTTGAGAAACCGACTGTCCCGATCTGAGATGATAGACTGTGGGATCCCAAAGTGCACCCACACTCGTTCAAAGAAGAGTTTAGCAGTGGCTTCTGCTGTGATATTCTTCTTGCAGGCCACCATAATGGCCATCTTCGAGAACCTGTCGACGACCACAAAAACACAGTCATTTCCATGCTTGGTGGAAGGAAGGCTTGACATGTAATCCATGGAGATGGATTCCCAAGGTCGACTAGGAGTAGGCAACGGGGTATAGAGGCCGTGCTTCTTAATGGTTGGTTTGGCAATGGCACAGGCAGTACATGATCTGATGTACTTCCCAACATCCTGTCGAAGATTCGGCCAATAGAAATAATTTTGCAGTACTGCCACTGATTTCTCGACCCCGAAATGCCCAGCAGCCCGACTGTAGTGTCCTTCCCAAATCATCTTGGCACGCTCGCTTGAAGGAACACAAAGGTGACCGAGGTGGCATAATAGGGCATCCTGGAGGTGAAAATCGGCAACACGCCGACCCTCCAAGAGTGTCTGGTATGTGTGGCCGAATTCTGGGTCGCTCTTGTAGAGAAGTGGCCAATCAGAAGTCTCGTGCCCACAAGAGTTGAGTACGGTGGTTAACGCCATGATCGGTGGTCGACTGAGGCAATCTGCAACATTATTGGTGCTGCCCTTCTTATACTTGATATTCAAGTGGAATTGTTGCAGGTATGTAGACCACTTCTGATGGCGATCATTCTGCAATTTCCCTTGGGTCTGTATGAACTGCAGGGGTCGGTGGTCTGTGTGGATGACCGTTTCCTTCCCCAAAATGTAATGCTTCCATTGTCGGCAGGCCTGTACAATGGAATACATCTCTTTATCATAAGTGGGGTACTTCCGGACTATGTCTGAAAGTGTTTCACTGTGATATGCCACTGGATGTCCATGTTGAGTAAGTACTGCCCCAATAGCATAGTCAGAGGCATCTGTCTCGACCTCAAATGGTTGTTGTAAATATGGTAACGCGAGCACTAGTGCCGTGCAGAGGCGATCCTTCAACTCCATGAATGCCTTCTGTTGAGATTCAGACCAAAAAAATCTTGCTTTCGCCCCTCCCTTGGTGACCTGACTCAAGGGCCAAGAAATATGAGAAACCCCCAACACAAACCTGTGGTAGAAGTTGGCAAGACCTAGAAAGCTGCGGAGCTCTGTTAGAGTGGTTGGAGACGGCCAATCCCGAATGACTTGGACCTTAGCTGGATCGACATGCACCCCCTGCTCATCAATGATGTATCCCAGATACTGAACCTGGGTCATTCCAAAAGTGCATTTCTCCAAATTGGCACATAGCTTGTGTTGCCGCAGTGTTTGGAGAACCTGTCGGATGTGGTGGAGGTGCTCTTCCCAACTCTGGCTGAAGATCAGAATGTCATCCAAGTATACTACTACAAAGGAGTTGGTGAATGGTCGCAAGATGTCATCCATTAGCCTCATAAAGGTTGCAGGAGCATTCGTCAATCCGAAAGGCATGACCAACCATTCGAAGAGGCCCTCCTTGGATTTGAAGGCAGTCTTCCACACATCAGAGGGTTCGATTGGTACCTGGTGATATCCTGACTTCAGATCGATCTTACTGAAATATTTCGCCCCCTTTAGTTGGTCTAGGAGGTCATCAATCCACGGGATCGGGTACCTATTACGGACAGTGATCTTGTTCAGCGCCCGATAGTCAATACAGAGTCTCCACATCCCATCCTTCTTCTGTACCAACACGATCGGGCTCCCACAGGGCGATGAACTCAGACGGATGTGACCTTTCTGCAGGAGCTCCTGAATCTGCCTCTTGATTTCATTGTTCTCCAGAACAGAGCGCCTATAAATTGGTCCATTGGGTAGCGGCGCACCTGGGGTCAGATCAATGGAGTGCTTGACTTGACAGTGCAGAGGAACTCCTGCCGGAGAGGTGAATATGTCCTTGTACTCCTCCACAATCTTGTCCATCTGTAGTTGTCGTGCAGAGGGACCCCGTCTGGAGGCTGCGGCCACTGTCTTTTTCTTTCCTTGAGGGCGTATCATCAGGAAAACAAATTTCCTGGTTTTGGAAATGATCTTACTGCATTGTTTTGCAGTAATCAAAGAGATGGTGGCAGGTGGTGCTACCTCTGGTATCCTGAACAACTTATTTCCCAATGTAATAATAACAGCACGGGGTCTTGATTCATACACAGCATGTCGCTTCCACAAGTATGGTTGTCCTAGTAATACATCACAAACTTCAAGGGGAGCAATGTCACACAATACCTCATCCGTGAAGGGCTTGATGTTGTATGGAAGGCGACACTGCTGGTTCACGCGAAGATCTCGTCCTTGGTGCAACCACCCAATGGTGTATGGTTGTGGATGTGCTGTGGTCAGTAATCCCAATCGCTTCACGACCTCTGCCGAAATGAGGTTCTTTTGACTCCCGCTATCAACAATGAACTGTATCGGGGAGCCCTTTACCCACATCTGAGAGTGGAAGAGACGCTCCTCCTCCTTTGGCTCTTCGGGTTCATTTTTCTGGATCTTTGCGGTAGCAACAGTGGTGTTGGGATCCGCATCAATGATCTGCTTCCCTTTTTCATACCCCTTATCGGGTTCTGACTCAGAGTCGGAACATGCATCTGATTCTGAAATCTTTAGCTCAGCCACCAGAGACGGCTTGGCCCAACACTCACTTGTGTTGTGAGTGGAGCTGTTATGGAACTCGCACCATTTTCCAGTGTCCTTTCTCGGCTTCGCGACGCTGTTCTTTGCTTGCAGCTTCGGCTGGTTGTCTTGGGCTGTCCCGCCTTGGCTTTGTCCTTTGTTCTGTGGTTTCGGGGCACCTTTCCCCTGCTTTGGATTCGCAGATCCAAAATCTCGCTTCTTTTGTTTCAACTTCTGCTCGACCTTGACGGCATATCGGTATGCTGCGCCGAGCGAGGGGATGTTTAGGAATTGTATTTCTTCCTGGATGTACTTGTGCAGGCAGCCACGGTATTTGAGTATCAAATGTTGCTCTGAATCCTTGATACCCAACTTTGTGCGAAGGGTATGGAAAAGATTGGTGAACTCCAGCACGTCTTGGTCCCTTCCCTGCCGCAGCGTGGTCCACTTTATGTATTCATCCTCATAGCTTCCAACAGGGTAGTACTGCTCCTTGACGGCATCCCGGAAAGAATCCCAGGTGGGTGCGGCTGAAAATAGTCAGCCAGTACTTTCATCCTTCTGCTCGCAGTAGGTTTCCCACCAGTCCTTGACGTGGGGGGCTGCTTTGAGAAGAGCAAAAACAATCTTTTCCCGACTCGAAAAATCATGAACAGAAAAATAACCCTCTAGCAGATTTAACCATTTATCTACAGCATCTGCGTCTATCTGACCCTCGAATATGGGGATTTCAAAATTAACTTGTACCTTAAAGGGTGTGGCGTTTCCAGAGTAGCTGCTGGAAGCCGATGCGTCGCTTCTGGGTAGCCGCTGAAGGATTTGGGCAAAGTTGTCCATCATCGCGTTCCGTTGTCGCTCGAGGGCTTCTTCGAGCAAGATTTTGATGGGATCTCCTGCCCCCTCGTCTTTCTTCTCGTCTGCCATGGGAGGCCGTCGGGATTTGCGAGGCTGGTCTTGCAAAGGTTCAACCAGTTCAAGCCCTAACTCCTTATATCCCGACCTTGTTGGGGACATGCAAAGAAAAACAGAGAAAAAGCAGACCGCTCTGATACCACTGATCTGGATTTAAACAGGAACGCAACAAATTACAGAGATAACCATATACACAAAGATGCAGCTGAAATAATACTTCATTTCATTAATGGAAAATACTGAAATATGCTTACAACCAGAAATGGAAATAAACCAGCTAGGGGATGGTAGCTTATCCCTGAGAAGAGATGTGATGGCTACATGCCTCTCACTGTGTTACAATGAGGCTTGAAGGCCTATTTATTGTTGAGAAATAGTGGAAAACCCTTAACATTCCCAAAACCTAACCCTAGGAGATGAAACGCCAAACTGTGGGCCCCGTTTGGGGTAAATTGGTACATCAACTTCCCGGGGTCGTAACTTTGGCATATGATCTCCGTTTGACGCATACAATAGCTTGTTAGAAATATCTATCTGAGCACTACCATTGTTGGAACGGGAAACATCTGTCCATTCCATGGACCCATGTTGCCCCCAGATTCCCCAAAAAACGTCGTTTAGGGCCTCAAAACGGCTCCGGAAGTTCAGGACCCGAAAAACTGCTAAAAATTGTAAGTTGTGCTACAATTAAGGAAACTGAAAATGCTGAGAAGGACAATGGTGGGGGTCCAGGTGGACTTGGCAGGTGGCCACCAATATCCACCTGGATCATTCCTCCCCCTTCGGAAGCAATGGTCCCCATTGCGTTGAGCTCCTCCATGAGATGAGGAAACTTTTGCTGAACTTGTTCCCTGGTGAGCCACTTGCCCTGCTGAAGGAGTTGGCCTGCTTTGACAACTCGATATAGATGGATATTCTGTTGGCGAGTATGTTGGATGCGCTCAATGAAGATGGTGGCCTTATCTATTTCGGATTGGACATGAGCTGAATTCATGTGAGTAGCTGCAAGTGGCATGGCCACATCAATGGGGCATAGTGGCTGGGATCCCAAACCCACCTGAAAAGGGCTATGGCCAGTGGAGCTGTGAAGAGCTCGGTTGTAGCTGTGCTGAACATAGGGGAGGCTCTCGTCCCATGTGCGTGGATGCTTTGAGTTATACATGTGCAGAATGTGCACGATCATCCTATTGACAACCTCTGTTTGGCCATCAGTTTGAGGATGGAAGGCTGTGGACTTCGTGAGTTTGGTGTCCAACATTGACCAGAGACTAGACCAAAATGTGCTGAGAAACCGACTGTCCCAATCTGAGATGATAGACTGTGGGATCCCAAAGTGCACCCACACTCGTTCAAAGAAGAGTTTAGCAGTGGCTTCTGTTGTGATATTCTTCTTGCAGGCCACCATAATGGCCATCTTCGAGAACCTGTCGACGACCACAAAAACACAGTCATTTCCATGCTTGGTGGAAGGAAGGCCTGACATGTAATCCATGGAGATGGATTCCCAAGGTCAACTAGGAGTAGGCAACGGGGTATAGAGGCCGTGCTTCTTAATGGTTGGTTTGGCAATGGCACAGGCAGTACATGATCTGATGTACTTCCCAACATCCTGTCGAAGATTCGGCCAATAGAAATAATTTTGCAGTACTGCCACTGTTTTCTCGACCCCGAAATGCCCAGCAGCCCGACTGTAGTGTGCTTCCCAAATCATCTTGGCACGCTCGCTTGAAGGAACACAAAGGTGACCGAGGTGGCATAATAGGGCATCCTGGAGGTGAAAATCGGCAACACACAAACCCTCCAAGAGTGTCTGGTATGTGTGGCCGAATTCTGGGTCGCTCTTGTAGAGAAGTGACCAATCAGAAGTCTCGTGCCCACAAGAGTTGAGTACGGTGGTTAACGCCATGATCGGTGGTCGACTGAGGCAATCTGCAACATTATTGGTGCTGCCCTTCTTATACTTGATATTCAAGTGGAACTGTTGCAGGTATGTAGACCACTTCTGATGGCGATCATTCTGCAATTTCCCTTGGGTCTGTATGAACTGCAGGGGTCGGTGGTCTATGTGGATGACCGTTTCCTTCCCCAAAATGTAATGCTTCCATTGTCGGCAGGCCTGTACAATGGAATACATCTCTTTATCATAAGTGGGGTACTTCCAGACTGTGTCTGAAAGTGTTTCACTGTGATATGCCACTGGATGTCCATGTTGAGTAAGGACTGCCCCAATAGCATAGTCAGAGGCATCTGTCTCGACCTCAAATGGTTGTTGTAAATCTGGTAACGTGAGCACTGGTGCCGTGCAGAGGCGATCCTTCAACTCCATGAATTCCTTCTGTTGAGATTCAGACCAAAAAAATCTTGATTTCGCCCCTCCCTTGGTGACCTGACTCAAGGGCCAAGAAATATGAGAAAACCCAACACAAACTTGCGGTAGAAGTTGGCAAGACCTAGAAAGTTGCGGAGCTCTGTTAGAGTGGTTGGAGAGGGCCAATCCCGAATGACTTGGACCTTGGCTGGATCGACATGCACCCCCTGCTCATCAATGATGTATCCCAGATACTGAACCTGGGTCATGCCAAAAGTGCATTTCTCCAAATTGGCACATAGCTTGTGTTGCCGCAGTGTTTGGAGAACCTGTCGGATGTGGTGGAGGTGCTCTTCCCAACTCTGGCTGAAGATCAGAATGTCATCCAAGTATACTACTACAAAGGAGTTGGTGAATGGCCGCAAGATGTCATCCATTAGCCTCATAAAGGTTGCAGGAGCATTCGTCAATCCGAAAGGCATGACCAACCATTCGAAGAGGCCCTCCTTGGATTTGAAGGCAGTCTTCCACACATCAGAGGGTTCGATTGGTACCTGGTGATATCCTGACTTCAGATTGATCTTGCGGAAATATTTCGCCCCCTTTAGTTGGTCTAGGAGGTCATCAATCCGCGGGATCGGGTACCTATTACGGACAGTGATCTTGTTCAGCGCCCGATATTCAATACAGAGTCTCCACGTCCCATCCTTCTTCTATACCAACATGATCGGGCTCCCACAGGGCGATGAACTCGGACGGATGTGACCTTTCTGCAGGAGCTCCTGAATCTGCCTCTTGATTTCATTGTTCTCCAGAACAGAGCGCCGATAAATTGGTCCATTGGGTAGCGGCGCACCTGGGGTCAGATCGATGGAGTGCTTGACTTGACAGTGCAGAGGAACTCCTGCCGGAGAGGTGAAGATGTCCTCGTACTCCTCCACAATCTTGTCCATCTGTAGTTGTCGTGCAGAGGGACCCCGTCTGGAGGCCGCGGCCACTGTCTTCTTCTTTCCTTGAGGGCGTATCATCAGGAAAACAAATTTCCTGGTTTTGGAAATGATCTTACTGCATTGTTTTGCAGTAATCAAAGAGATGGTGGCAGGTGGTGCTACCTCTGGTATCTTGAACAACTTATTTCCCAATGTAATAATAACAGCACGGGGTCTTGATTCATACATAGCATGTCGCTTCCACAAGTATGGTTGTCCTAGTAATACATCACAAACTTCAAGGGGAGCAATGTCACACAATACCTCATCCGTGAAGGGCTTGATGTTGTATGGAAGGTGACACTGCTGGTTCACGCGAAGATCTTGTCCTTGGTGCAACCACCCAATGGTGTATGGTTGTGGATGTGCTGTGGTCAGTAAGCCCAACCGCTTCACGACGTCTGCCGAAATGAGGTTCTTTTGACTCCCGCTATCAACAATGAACTGTATCGGGGAGCCCTTTACCCACATCTGAGAGTGGAAGAGACGCTCCTCCTCCTCTGTGTCTTTGGGTTCATTTTTCTGGATCTTTGCGGTAGCAACAGTGGCGCTGGGATCCGCATCAATGATCTGCTTCCCTTTTTCATACCCCTTATCGGGTTCTGACTCAGAGTCGGAACATGCATCTGATTCTGAAACCTTTAGCTCAACCACCAGAGACTGCTTGGCCCGACACTCACTTGTGTTGTGAGTGGCGCTCTTATGGAACTCACACCATTTTCCAGTATCCTTTCTCGGATTCGCGGCGCTGTTCTTTGCTTGCAGCTTCGGCTGGTTGTCTTGGGCTGTCCCGCCTTGGCTTTGTCCTTTGTTCTGTGGTTTCGGGGTACCTTTCCCCTGCTTTAGATTCGCAGATCCAAAATCTCGCTTCTTTTGTTTCAACTTCTGCTCGACCTTGACGGCATATCGGTATGCTGCGCCGAGCGAGGGGATGTTTAGGAATTGTATTTCTTCCTGGATGTACTTGTGCAGGCAGCCACGGTATTTGAGTATCAAATTTTGCTCTGAATCCTTGATACCCAACTTTGTGCGAAGGGTATGGAAAAGATTGGTGAACTCCGGCACGTCTTGGTCCCTTCCCTGCCGCAGCGTGGTCCACTTTATGTATTCATCCTCATAGCTTCCAACAGGGTAGTACTGCTCCTTGACAGCATCCCGGAACGAATCCCAGGTGGGTGCGGCTGAAAATAGTGAGCCAGTACTTTCATCCTTCTGCTTGCAGTAGGTTTCCCACCAGTCCTTGACGTGGGGGGCTGCTTTGAGAAGAGCAAAAACAATCTTTTCTCGACTCGAAAAATCATGAACAGAAAAATAACCCTCTAGCAGATTTAACCATTTATCTACGACATCTGCGTCTATCTGATCCTCGAATATCGGGATTTCAAAATTAACTTGTACCTTAAATGGTGTGGCGTTTCCAGAGTAGCTGTTGGAAGCCGATGCATCGCTTCTGGGTAGCCGCTGAAGGATCTGGGCAAAGCTGTCCATCATTGCGTTCCGTTGTCGCTCGAGGGCTTCTTCGAGCAAGATTTTGATGGGATCTCCTGCCCCCTCGTCTTTCTTCTCGTTTGCCATGGGAGGCCGTCGGGATTTGCGAGGCTGGTCTTGCTAAGGTTCAACCAGTTCAAGCCCTAACTCCTTATATCCCGACTTTGTTGGGGACATGCAAAGAAAAACAGAGAAAAAGCAGACCGCTCTGATACCACTGATCCGGATTTAAATAGGAACGCAACAAATTACAGAGATAACCATATACACAAAGATGCAGTGGAAATAATACTTCATTTCATTAATGGAAAACACTGAAATATGCTTACAGCCAGAAATGGAAATAAACCAGCTAGGGCGATGGTAGCTTATCCCTGAGAAGAGATGTGATGGCTACATGCCTCTCACTGTGTTACAATGAGGCTCGAAGGCCTATTTATTGTTGAGAAACAATGGAAAACCCTTAACATTCCCAAAACCTAACCCTAGGAGATGAAACCCCAAATTGTGGGCCCCGTTTGGGGTAAATTGGTACATCAACTTCCCGGGGTCGTAACTTTGGCATATGATTTCTGTTTGACGCATACAATAGCTCGTTAGAAAGATCTATCCGAGCACTACCATTGTTGGAACAGGCAACATTAGTCCATTCCATGGACCCATGTTGCCCCTGGATTCCCCAAAAAACGTCGTTTAGGGCCTCAAAACGGCTCCGGAAGTTCAGGACCCGAAAAACTTCTAAAAATAGTAAGTTGTGCTACAATTAAGGAAACTGAAAATGTTGAGAAGGACAATGGTGGGGGTCCAGGTGGACTTGGCAGGTGGCCACCAATATCCACCTGGATCAAATATGGAGGTGGTGTGGGCAGAGGTGGTATTCGCGGAAACCCTTGTCTTATCAACTGAATAGCACTTCGCGGAGAGACCTTCACTATCCCTTCTTCAACCCCTCATGGATGTGAAATGAAGGGGCTATACTCCGGACCCTTATTTCCTTCATTTCTGTAACTTTTTCTACTTTGCGTAGTCCCAAACATCAAGGTAACTGCATAACCCGTTTTTCAGACAACAACAGTTTAATCCAAGTATTCAAATATTTTATGTACTTACCTCGCGGTCCTTCGAAAAATCGTCGCTCTGCCTTGCTATAGCTGACTAAGGTATCGACCGAAAATTAAGTAACAAATCCTCCTATTGTGCAATCGAGCCAATGATCGACAACACGTGTGATCTTATCCCTTGATGCTTCCAACCTTCGCACTAGCTCTGGGGTCCACAGAATAGGACCGTCATGTTTCCACCTTCCTTGGCTATCCTCTAGCTTCACGATCCACTCGTATAGCTCAGTAGGGAAAGAGGCGAGAAAGGTTTCGTGGATCTCCGTGTACAGGTATTGGTCCAACCACTGTTCTTTTGACAGTCGTGGGTTTCTATTCTCCTATGTCGTGAACTCGTGAATCCTTCTATCCAACCAACCTTCAATTTCTTTCTTAGTTGGATTCCAGTGATATGACATCACACATCTCTATGCAGATTCCTGTCCCGGAAATGGAACGATTTGTTGGATTGTGGGGGCCTGACCCACAGTCAGTGTTAGTTAGCCAAACAAATCCCTACACTAGTGGCCCTTTCGGCATCAGCCCGCAAAGCGCAGACTGAAGTCTCACCTTAAGCAGTATAGGGGGATGCCGGAACCAAGTTTCCACACCCTTGAGATGGATGTGATGTTGTTTTATTCTGGATATACCTGCCTTCGTGCAGGTTGCTTATCCCTCTACTCTACCCTTCAATACCTTCGCGAAATGTTACAATCGGCTTCTACGCAACCCTAACCAGGGGTTGATATGCTTTCGCACTGCTAGGGCACCCAACTGCAATATCTCCCAAACTAAGCTAAGTATCTTACTTATCTTATTAATAGATCTTAGTTAGCTTCACATAAACAGATGTTATTACTTACGTTCACTTAACCAATACATTTATACACATTTACACATCATATAAGAATTAGAAGTGAAATTCATACCCAATCTAACAAATGCATAAACAGGAAATAAAGATGCAAAAATTATAGAATACTTCTCTCTATTGATAATTCCAAATGATTACAGACTCGACTCGCCCTGCGCACTCAGCTGTAGGGGTCCGCGCACTCAGCTGCAGACTTCTAGACCTCTATGCACTCAGCTGTAGAGCCTTTACCTACGCTATGACCCAAAACTTATACTTCTACTTCAAAGCTATCTCTCATACACCTTCAATCATTGATTTCTTCATCCCTTTTAACTACTTAGAGCTTCACTCTATTTATACAATCCCATGGTCCATAAACCATGTGTAGATATTTTACAACCAACATTACATTATCAAAATAAGGGCGGACAACCCTATGACTCTTTAACATCTACGCACTCCGCGACCACAAAATGCAAAGTCTTTACATTTCGATTACAAAAATTGGACCAAAATATGGGCTTTAAGCCCAAAAACTGCCCTTGGGGGATCCTGCGCCCAACAAGAGACCAGACAGATGATGAAGGCTCTCAAGAGCGACAATAGAGGTGAGTATGTTTCTAATGAATTCAATAATTTCTGTGCGAAAAAAGGCATTCAAAGAGAGTTGAAAAAACCCTGCAGCCTACAGTAGAATGGGGTAGCTGAAAGAAAGAACCAGAGCATTGTTGGAGCTGTGAGAGCTATGCTACATGACCAAGGTTTGCCACTGTATTTGTGGAAATATGCATGTAACATAACAGTCTACTTGCAGAACAAGAGCCATCATTGGATTCTTGGTATGATTACACTGGAGGAGGATTTTTCGGGGAGAAAGTCAGATGTGTCTCACTTCAGGATTTTTGGAGCCTCTGTGTACTACCATGTCTCCAAAGATTCTAGGAATAATCTTGAGTCGACAAGAGAGTTGGGAGTATTTGTGGGTTACACAAAAACTCCACACAACTACCATGTGTACTTACCATCCTTCAGAATGACAATTGTGTTTATGAGGAGAAAGTGATGTGGTGCTCTCTTGAGAGGGAGCATCGGATCCCACTAGAAGAGGATATTTTAGCTCCAAAGGAGGAGCCTCAAGAAGTTGTGGAGTAGCCAAAAATTTAGGAGTAGAGAGTGGAGACATCCTGTCAAGAAGAACCATCCACAGAAGGCAGAAAGAGAACCAGGGGAGTTGATAGACTTGTGCAGGATGTGAGGGAGAATGTGGGAGCTCCTTCAAAATTACGCAGGTGAAGTAGGTCACCTGAGAGGTACACTGGCTACATGATTCTAATGACTGAGCTTGTAGAGACTAAGCCATCCTCTTTCGAGGAATTAGTAGAAAAACCTTTTTGGGTTGATGCAGTGGAGGAGGAATATGAATCCATTATAAAGAACAATGTTTTGGAATTGGTCCCAAGACCAAAAAATAAATCAGTTGTGGGTTCGAGATGGATCTTCAATGTTAAAAATGCAGCAGATGGAAGCATAGAGAAGTATAAGGCCAAATTTTTGGCCAAAGGATTCTCTCAAGTTGAGGGAATTGACTATGAGGAAGCTTGTTCTCCTGTAGCAAGTTATTCTTCCATTAGATGATTTTTGCATTGGTTATGAAGATGGGGTTGAATATCCACCAGATGGATATAAAAACAACATTTCTCGATGGCGTTATTGAGGAGGAGGTGTACATCAAGAAACCAGAATATTTTGAGGCATTTGATCAAGATTTTCATGTGTGCAGACTCAAGCAAGTGTTGTATGGTCTCAAACAAGAATCCCGTGCTTGATACACCAAGATCAACAACTATCTCACTGGTTTGGGCTTCACCAAAAGTGAATCGGATGAAAACATCTATCATATCTTGGTAGAAGGTAAATTTCTTATTATAGTCTTATATGTTGATGATTTAATTTTGATTGATGATGAGCAGTTGATCAGATCTTGCAAGGAGGACCTTGCAAGGTAATTTAAAATGAAGGTCATGGGTCTCATGCACTACTTCCTTGGGAAGTATGGCAAGGTGATGGGGAATTCTTTGTATCTAGAGGAAAGTATGCCACGAGATACTACATAGATTTCACATGGAGAGTTGTAAACCCATGGAGACACTATCAACCAACTGGAGGAAGGAGGATGCCCCTTCAGGTGAAGAGGTGGATACTACCATTTATCGACATCTAGTGGGTTCACTAATATATCTTGTGAACACACAGCCAAATATGAATTATGCAGTCAACCAGATGAGAAAAGTTATGGTTAGGCCAACCAAATTGTATTGGAAGGAAGTGAAGCATGTTTTATGGTACCTCAGAGGCACTACCCAGTATGGATTATGGTATAGACGGATAGAGTGAGTGAAGTTGTGTGGCTTCACAAATGTAGATTGGGTAGGGAGTCCATCCGATCGAAAGAGTACATCAGGTGGAATTTTTAGTGTTGGGTCCGCAATATTCGTGGCACTCATCTCGATAGAAGCAGAATACATGCTACAAGTTAAGAAACATGTGAGGCAATCTAGATGAGAAAGATCTTGTGGGACTATTTGGTTAGATGATTTATCCAACTGTGATCTATTTTGATAATCATAGTTACATTAAGCTCGTTGAGAATATAATATTTCATGATTGATACAAGCATATATATATATCCAATAAAATCATTTATGGGATTGTGTGTAGAGGTGGATAATGTTGCTACAATAGGTTATGATAGAGGAACAAGATGTTGAGATCAGGACAAAGGATTTTTCAAGAGGAAAGTTTGAATTCCACAAGTGGAGGATAGGGGTGGTTGATAATCCCTTTCTTGTTAAGAGGGAGTGTTGAAAAATGCAACAAGAAAGTCTTAATTTGATTTTGCCTTGTCAAATTAAAAAAATTCAAATTTCCACATCAACAAACAACATGGAGGGAGTTAAATTGTGTGACATGGCTCTTGTCATTCAGTTAGCTCATTAAATTAGAGTTAGAGGTCTTGGAGTTCATTTAAGGATGTGTGATTTCTAATTTGTAGCAATCAAGGTCAGATATTTCAAATTGTTTTCAGTTAAAATAGTTATAACTATTGAAGGAACTAGTGGAAGGTCAATTGTGCAATGAGACAACAGTCTAACTCAATGACCATCCAAATAACTAATCAATCAACCCAAAATAACTAGTGCATGAAGATAATTCAAGTTCCCTATATGTGGTGGAGATTCCAATGAAGTGTAACTTTAGTTGTAGACTAGTCTTGAGTGTACATGTGTTGCATGCAACCAGATGATCAATCTTGGGAATTGTGCAATCAGTTGGAAGAAAATTTCTAAATAATAGGGGCCTAATTCATCAAGAATTGTGTAAGGAAATAGGGGCTAAAGAGGAGGTAAAAATTGACTAAGTCTAGGTCAGAGCTTCTCATTGAGTGGAGAGATAGGTTATTCACTTGCAGGTTGAGCTTAGAGAAAGCTATTGTAATGCATTATCTATTCATCTGATTAATGCAGGCAAATTTAAGGGGTTTTTAGAAATTGATTTCCTCTAGATAAATATTGTGCATAATATAAGTGATTTCTTATTTCATGTTTGATATTTTTGTTATAAATTTGAATTGAATTCCGTAGATAAGTAGAGTAGAATTATGTCTTGATTTTAGATTAAAATTTATTGAGCAATTCCAATTCTACACCATATTTCTACAACCTTTATTATATAATATTTATTGATGACTTCTCCAGGAAAACATGGATATTCTATTTGAAGCATAAGGACGAAGTATTTAACATGTTCAAGGACTTCAAGGCATTGATAGAGAAATAAACAAGGAAGAGAATCAAAGTTTTCAGGTCTGACAATGGTGAAAAATATACCTCCAATGAGTTCATTGATTTTTGCAAGGAGGTCGGAATCAAGAAAGAGACTATTGTACCATATAATCTCGAGAAGAATGGTGTAGTTGAAAGAAAGAACATGTCTATCATGTAAATTTCTCGAGCCATGTTCCATGATCAAAATCTATTGAAGTTCCTTTAGGGAGAAGCCACGAATACAATGATCTATGTTCAAAATAGGGTTCATCATCAAGCCTTGGGTGAAAAAAATCCCGAAGAAGTGTTTACATGTGTGAAGCCTGATGTTATTCATCTAAGGATATTTGGATGTCCCATGTACTTTCATGTGTCGAAGGACAAGAGAAACAAGTTTTAATCCATTGGAAAGAAAGGTATGTTTGTTGGATATTGTGAAAATTCTAAGGCCTTTAGAATATAAGTGTTTGGTTAAAGGAAAAATGAGTTTAGAAGGGATGTAACCTTTGATGAAGATGTTTCACTAGGAAATGCAAGGGACCTTTCTCTCGTTGTTTATCCACAATATTGGCATCTACGATAGAATCTTAAATCATTAATTCTACCAAACAAAGTATCACAACAAGTCTACTTTGTAACAACATAATAAAATATGACAATAAATCAACACATACACAATATAGACAACTTTTTACAAAATTTGTACAATAACCCAACTTCATTATACTAATCCAACTAAATAATACAACATTCTAGGACTCCTGTACCAAGGATAATGGACCTCAAATATCCACTAGTACAAGAATACAACAACAACTAGGCTCTGTGTTTGTCTTGCTGACCACCAACCTACCTTGAACAAGATACTGTGACCATCTGGCTATAGAATGCTCTCTTAGCTCCTCTCATTTGTACCCTGAACACAGTTTCTCGGTTATTCGGATGTCAACCTGCAACACCTGCCTCTATCAATGCACAAAGTCCATCTATCCACTAAATCTTACCTCCACCTGCTCTCTCGTTGATTGTTAATCCTTCAATGCATCAACACATCAAGAATTTTGTCAAGTTGTTCATAACTCCATTTGAGAACAACTCTCAACTACCCACTATTACTCCTCATCTACTCAGGGACTTCTGCCCACTATAGTCTTCCTACACTACTCCAATAAAGACCAACATAGGGAATGAATGGCTACCACCTATCAATGCAAGATATCCTTCTCCACAATGAACACGGGCTAGGAGGACTACCCTTATTTTGCTTTAGATGTCCTTCTTGTAACAACCCCAGGCTAAACTTTCATGCCATAAAATTTAATAAAGGAAAAATAAGACCAAGGTCAAGAGACACTTATTCCAAGATGAAGGTTGGGAAAAATATCCTAGTGGGCATCACTTTATGTGTTTATGGCTCAAGGGAAATTGGAAAAGGCAATGTAAAAGGCTTTGAAAAGGAAAAGACACATTATTGGCATTTCATTTATAAAAATAAAGGAAATTAGGAGAAAGGGGAGGTGAAAGGTCACAGGTTGCATGTGAGGAGGGAAATGAAGAAAAATTATGGGAAAATGAAGAAATTTGTGGCATGAATAATAAAAAGACATCAGAGCACCAGTTGTTATCCTTTTGTCAGTTTAGTTTTGGAATTAGTCTCAGAGAGGAGAAGAGCACCAAAAGAGAAGGACAAGGAAAGCAAAGGAAGGACAAGGAAAACAAAGGAAAGTAAAGATCAAGCAAGGACACGTTGGATCAAGTAGATTTAGCAAGAATACTTGTAAGTAACATGTTGCATGTATGATTTCCTAGCTGGTTTTGACGTGCATGGTATGTGCATGTTGGTATTTGGTTCTTTTGCTGTCATTCGCATGGATTTTGCCAATTTTCGACAATGGATTTTAGCCTAGCCTTGCCATTTCCGGATAGCCATGGTGTGATGGGAATTTTATTAGTTTGAGCTTTGGATTGTCGGAAAATTTTGGATCTAGGTGAGGTGGTCTCATGAAAATTCCAAAAGGCCTAGTGTTGGTCAATTTAGTGTTTCCTAAATTGCTACATTAATTATCAAACTGGGAGTCGTAAACTGATGAAGTGTGGTGCACTATATGTGCAAGACAGCCTCTTTCTTACCTTTTTGTCGTTTTCAATTTTTATTTTGTTTTGGGGGTTTTTATCTTTTTTTATCTCCAATATGAATGGAAATCCTATTCCTGAGTTTTAAGTATACTCTAGAAGGCAATTATTGATATAGATTTTAAGGCAATTATGTCCTCTATAATGATTTCCAGAACTTAACACTTCAGAGGGTCTTAGAACATACTAATGATGAAATTAATACTTGAACAAAAATGTATTGCTATTCAAATCAAGCCAATAATGAACTACTGATCATGAAACCATTATCTCTGTTGTTGTCTAAATACAGAAAAATGAATTAAGCTACTGCACTCAAATAAATCAAAATTTGCAATCTAGTAAAAGTAAAATCAATTCACATCATTCATAGTCCGATTCCTTGCCAGGTAGTCTAAGCTATGGCTTTCAGAGATAATCGTCAATGATATGAGCAAGTTGATGTCTAATTGCAAAAAAGTAAAACTAAAATCAAATTACATCATTCATAATCTGATTCCTCGCTATTTAGTCTAAACTATGGCTTTCGGAGATAATCGTCAATGATATGAGCAAGTTGATGTCTAATTGCAGAAAAGTAAAACTAAAATCAAATCACAACATTCATAATCTGATTCCTTGCCAGTTAGTCTAAGCTATGGCTTTCAGAGATAATCGTCAATGATAAGAGCAAGTTTATATCTAACTGTAGAAAAGTAAAACTAAAATCAAATCACAACATTCATAATCTGATTCCTCACTAGTTAGTCTAAGCTATGGATTTCGGAGATAATCGTCAATGACATGAGCAATCTGATATCTAAACTAACTACTAAAGCAAGTGAACAAGACTAGAATCAAAGCATAACTGGAATTAAAAAAAAATAAGAAAAGCAAAGTCAGTAGAGAGTTTAATTCCATGTCACTAATTATTACAAAAATTGCCTGAAAAATGCCCGAGCCTACTCTGTCCTGAAACATACACACACTGATCAGCGTTAACAGCAATATATAAAGCTTGTAAAATCATAAATAGGAAGGAAATGTTAGAAATATATACACAGGTGAATAACTATGAAACATGTGCAGTGAAAATAAGGAAACGATACATAAAAACTGTACAACAACAACGAAAACGAAACATCAGCGTACAGGGTCTCTATGCACAGCCTTGGTCAACAGGCTATCAATCCAAAATTACGTTCACGCAATCATGTAGAAAAAGAGTCTTCTTGTATATTTCAAAACACAGTTACAATAATAAGACTAGTGTCACAACACAGTGAACTTTGAACAGCAAAATTACATTAAAAAAGACTAACTCTATGCATATAGAAACACGTTATTTATAACAAAGGTTACATAACTGTTTTCTCGTAAAACTACGTGAACAGAGGACACGTAAAAGACATCGTCCATGGATTTAGCCTAATGGTTGCCGAGATTATTAAATCTATCAATTGTGGCTGTTGGATTCACATTCTGGGGCAGTCTACAGCTGTCGACATGACCCCAAGGATCTAGGGACGACCACGAATCCTTCACATGCTTGAAGATGGAGTCCTGTTGTTGTAGGATTCCTCTGTTTGACCACTGCTTGACCACCGTTGACCACAGCTTTCCTTGATGAATCCGGTTGAACCAATAGGACTTGATCCATGTCCAGGTCATTCCTGATCTACCCATGTGTCCCGTTTTGCCTGATGACACCTGCAACCTGGAGTTTAACAAAAAAAGCTGCGGAAAGTTGAAACAGTTGCGGAAAGTGGCTGTTCCACAGCTAATGAGCAAAATCTAAGTCAAACGGCAAACACAAAAACATAGTTAGAAAACCACTTAAATGCTCTTTTAGAATCAATATGAAATGATTTATGATAGCTTATGGAGTACTGGTGCGGGGGAAAAAGTCTGGGAAAATGTGTAGGAGAGGTGTAATTTCAAAGCTCAACACTTAGGAATCCCGTGACTGGTAATGGCGGGATACACGGTAAATCCTAAGGGTAGAGATGGGAAAATTCATCAAGGTATTGGAGAAGAAATTCAGAGGCATCCGAGCTCGGTTTGGTTTTGTGATCTTGGCACCGGTTTAAGTGAGGTCACGGTATGGTAAGGGTGGAGGTGGTTTAACATCTAGATTCCTTTGTGTTGATGGTGTTATACCTTCCAACTTTCAGGGATCACCCTGGTATGAAGTCCCAACTAGACCTCACACCGTTTTGCGTGGGAGTCCCACCCGTATGATGGCCCAGTTGCCATTGTTTTAAGGATTTGCCTCAACTCTTTCTTGTCAGCATAGGAGAGTGGTTTGCTTTGTCTTCGAGAAGTGAGGTTCGTGTGCTTGGTGAGTGTAAGTGTACTTGTGTCAATGCTTCTTTCATTGTGAGGGGAGAAGGTGAAGGTGAGTTCCGGGTTGAAAGGGATGAGTCCCAACTCGGCTAGGAACACACAACACAAAGGACATACACAACTTCCGGCAGAGCAGTCCACTCGGATGCCGCAATCACAACATACAAGGTAAGATAACACATACAACACTCATGGATCAGTTCGAGACGACTGCAACGATTGTTACAACAAGGTTCATTTGAGAGGTATGTCTAATGTCTAACAGAGCAGTCGACACGGACGAGACAACATTAATAGCATATACAACACATTTCCATTAATAGATTATGCATTACAACAAATGAATCAGTTCAGATGAAAAACACATAGTTAAAAAGCGACATGCATTACAAGAGTTAGATTAGTCCTACAACAAATAGAGTACATGTGTGAAAACATGTTGGCCTGTTCATAGGCTTCTGAATTAAGTGAAAGTTCCAAGACACATCGTTACACCATACATCACTAACCCTGTCAGTGGGGCATTGGAGCCACTACTTACTCCTCAAAGAAAATATTACAGAATCTCTTGGCTATGTAGGAGGAGTTGAGGCGAAAATGTCCTCTCGTGTACAAATGAGGGGGGTATTTATAGCCAAGGGTGAAACTGACCATTGTGGCTATTCGACTACCTTCATGACCATTCGACTTCCATGACTTTGCAACTTACATGACTCTATGTTCAACAAGTGGGTCTCTTGGACTTCCACGTTACATCACATTGATTGACAACACACCCATAGTAGAGATGTGGGCAACATGACTCATGACTTGACTCTACATGACTTGACATGATATTGCTAGTACATTCATGCTGCTACTGGAGTGCATGTCGAGCTAGAGTGCTGCTGAGTGATGGTTGTCTTCATGGTGTACCATAGCTTCACCTCCGCATGGTGAAGTGCACAGAGTCTTCGGTGGTTCTTGGTTCACTTGATGAAGATTTAGCATGTTGTTCCTTGCTTTCATGCTGGAAGGCTTGACAGGCTCACTTGTTCGCGAAAGTGCATGTTTGTTGCATTTGTCCTCTTCGCATGCTTCGCTCGTTCATCCATCGGTGAACCTGTCCATCTACATGTGCTCCCTTTGTTCATCCCATTTGTCGCCTTGACATGTTTGTTGGTGTACCTGTACCTGCAGTCATTCATGACAAGACGAAATCAAATCCAAAACCTCTTAGTCTACCATGACACATGATCATTCAAATGCACGTGACTAGGAGAGGCAGCAGGGCTATGATGCAGGATGATAGCTTCAGGCAACTATTGATGAAAATGCACAAGAGTCACTGAGAGATGGAGATAGGTGACCTGAGTCCATAATGACTACTGCAAGGTCTAGCTTGACTGGGAGGAAAAAATGTGTACATTTTGGGGGGAATAATCCAGGCTGCTGGAAGGCAAGGCAGGCATGCTCTGCACATTTTCTGGAACGAATATTTAGTAGGGGCTAGATAGCCAAATTTTTCTAGAGGGACAGCCAGGCTACATGAGGGCTCATCATGCAAGGATTGCGTAATTTTCCTGGGGAACTGTCCGGGAGACTGGCAGCCAGATCTGTGCAATTCCTAGAGGGAACTTCCAGTTGGCTACTGGGGTCACTGGCAGCCAGATTTGCGATATTCCCAGAGGAAACTTCCAATTGGCTGCTCAATCACTGGCAGTAGAAAATGCGCAATTCCTAGAGGGCATAGACAGTATGCTGATGGGAGCTGCCGGTTGGGAAAACTACATTAAGGCTAGGAGGCTGGCCTATTGATCATCTCTGAAAAGTTTCTGAGTTGAGCTGACTGATGGGCAGCGAAAGGCCTGCTCATGAGCACTGCAAAATTTCTGAGATGAACAGTCAGTCGAATTTCCGGGTGGCTAGCATGAGTGCTGATTAAAATGCTTGCGGGCATCACAACTTGAAAGAACTAGCTTGGTGCTTTTGCGCTGTTCTAGTTGAAAGTTGATCGATTCGAAATCAGGGTGATGGTCTGGATGTCAGCAAAATGACTAAGTTTGCGAGTAGTCTAAAGATGCATAGGTGATCATACAAACATACACTCACATGACTTAACGACGAAACAACCAAACCATCCGGATGCATATGTTAAACATGACTGACCGACGGTGCAAGCGACAAGTGCGACACTTGTGATTGATTGTTCATGATCGAGTTGATGCTTGCGCGACAGTGAATGTGACTCTGTGTGTGAGTGTGATAGATTCTTTCATGGTGAACACATCAAACACATACAAAGCAAAGACTTTAAGCATAACCAAAAAACAGTTGCAAGCATGACTTAGACATCAACATGCAGAGACTTGAGTGCAATAAACAAGCAAGGCGAATGTAAAGACTCACACGAGCTCATAGAGTGAACCCGAGTGTGTGCAATCATCAAGTGAAACTCTCCAAGGGAGGCTCCGAAATTGGTGTAGGCCGAAATTTTGGAGGGTGGTTGTAGCCACTACAACACTTGGCGAGACATTGGTAGAAATCCAGCTTCACTATTTTGGTTCATTGCTAGCACAGGGCCTTGGTCCTTTAGGAAGTATTGAATCGCTGTGCAGGTTACTTCAGTTTCCCCACTTACCCCATGGACATACATGGTTCACCCTTTTCCAACTAAGTCAAACACAATCAAAAGTTCAGCTTATATCTCAGTGTTTCGAATCTAGGAAGGGTAGTTTAGTTCACTAGTTGAATATTTTCAGAGTATAAGTTTCATCTTTGGTGTTGCTTAGCTGGCAGCAGGCCTGGATAGTACCCCGACGGAGTCACGTAGGAACACACACATTGCTCCACTACCAATGAGCCTGGTCAGTACCCCGATAGAGTTGCATGCTTCACTTCTTTGTGCAGGAAGCCTTTCTCTTCTTTCGCCTTTGTATTTTTTAAGAGAACTGTGCATATGCACTTATTTATTTTTGGGGCAAAAGATGGATCTCACCTTATTGAGAGCAGAAGCGGTTGTTCCTTTATAGAATCATGTAATACCTTTGACATAGGTTTGCTCACTTAGATTTTCCCCTTCTCCATTTCTACTAATTGGATTAGCTTCAACACACAGAGCAGAAGGTTGAGTACAGGCATGGGGCTTCCTAGTGTGGACACAGGTTCATGGTTGGACCAAAGCTTCCCTTACAGACAGTTTGTATTTTCCATCAAGACTTCATTAGCCAAAGGTTGTAACCAAGAACAGAGAAAATGGACACAAGACTAGCCAAGTGCTGCAGTGTCACAAGTCTCTTCGAATTTTAGCCACATACTCTATTCAAAAGCTAGAATGTAGTAGTTGGCAGCACTTATTTCCGGAAAAAAAAAGTAATATATCAAACAAACAAAATGTACATGAACAAAAATAATAATCAGAATAAAACAAAGAAAAAAAAGATAATAATCAAAACAAATCAAATGAAACAACAAGCAGCAAGCAAACTATGTACATGGAATGGGCGCGGCCCAGCCTATTGGAAATAATGCTTAAGGTCTTGGTCGTTGACGGGAAGGTTTTCAATCCTCCTGTCGAGTGATCGAAAATGATACGTGTACGGGCCAAGCTTCTCGTGAACTGTGTATGGACCAATCCACGGGGACTGGAACTTTGTATGTTTGCCTTTGTCTTCATGGGGTTTATCCATTTCAAAACTAATTCACCCACATTGAAGTTAGCTTTCCATGCAGACTTCTTATCGAACCACCTCTTGATATGGCTCTGGTGGAGTATGAATTTTTCTTTTTCTTTGATCCTTTCTTCTGGGAGATTATGGAGGGCATCCATCCTACATCGAACTAGCTGGCAAGGCTTTTCTTGGGATTATTGGGAAGCTGAAGAGCATGCAAGTAGATATTTGGCGGGAGGATGGATTCTTTACCGTAGACCAGGAAGTACGGTGAGGTGTTCAAAGAGGGCTTAGGTGTTACATGGTCATCCCATAATGCATTCGTCAGGGCGATATGCCAGTTACGTTGTTCAGAGAAAACAATCTTCTTGATTATACAGATGAGGTTATTATTTGTAGACTTTGCTAGACTGTTTCCTTACGGATAGTAATTTGATGAATGCTTTAACAGAATACCATTTTGTACTGCAAAGTCATAGAGTTTTAGAGATGAAAAATAAGTTTCATTATTAAAAATAAGTGATACCGGAACGTCGAAGCGTGAGATGATATTCTGCTGGAGGACGCTGATGACCTCTTGGTTGTTCACTTATTTGAGCGGAACTGCCTCTATCCACTGCGTAAAGTAGTCAGTTGTTGTTAGGATATAACATTGTTTCTTTGGAAAATGGGGGAAAATTTCCCCAATAATGTCCAAGCCCCACTATTGGAATGGTTTTTTCAATGCGACAAGGTGTAGTGGGGCTGTTGATATTCGTGTTCTACCAGTGCACCGCTGATAGACCAGACATTTGCGGGCATAGGCATGCACATCCTTGAATAATGTGGGCCAGTAAAAACTGGCTCACATAACCTTGTGTGCCGTGGTATTCCTCGCAAAGTGACCCCCGACGGGTCCATCATGCATATCTTGAAGTACCTTCTCTTATTCATGTGCCTCCAGGCTCGTGAGAAAAACTCCATTACTATGCTTTCTGTAAAGCACTCCATGCACCGACTGGTATGCTAAGGCTTTCAAGTGTAATTCCCTCTTTTGTCTGATAGAAAAGTGAGAGGGTATGGTTCCATGCTCAAGGTACCAACATATATCTGTGTACCAAGAGGTTCTGTTTTCCATGGGGGTTGCTCGCCTTATTTCATACATTTCAATCTCCTGCTCCCAACCAGCGAGCTCTTCTTCACTCTCCTGGGCATGTACTGCTTCAGTTGCAAGTATACAGAGCCCATGTCCTTTGATCATGTGTACTGGATTGATTTCAATATCATATTATTGCAAACCTGTCATCCAGTTCGCACGTCATTCTCCTAGCTCTTTTTGTACTAGCTATGTACACACTGCTACGTGGGGAACAAAGACAATGTTGTGGTTTTTCAGCAAGTAGGGCCTGAAGTGTTTGACCACCTTGTAAATTGCATAAGCTTGTTTGTCAATGGTGGGGTAGTTAAGTTCCGGTCCTTGCATGCTTGCACTCATGATAGAGATGGGATTTTCATCATTAGCTTCATCTTTCTAAGTGAGTACTGCAACTATCGAGTTGTCTTTCTTGCTCTAGGTGTACACTACATCTTTCCTGATCATGTCCTACATGGTCTTGACTATTTGTGCATAATCCGAGATGAATTTTCGAAGGAAGTTTATCTTGCCCAAGAAGGGCTACATGGCTTTCTTGTTGACCGGGTGAGGAATGTGTGTGATAGCTTAGACCCGGTATGGATGCACCTTGATACCGATCTTGGCAACAATGTGTCCAAGGAGGTTCCCCTCTGACACGATAAATACGCTCTTTTTGGGGTTCAAGGAAATCCTGTATCTTCGGCATCACTCAAAATCTTTCTTAAGATGGCATATGTGGTCTTCTCGTCTTTAGGAGAACACAATCACATCATTGAGGTATACCACCACGCTTTGCCCAATGAGTCCGTGAAAGGCAATGTCCATAGCACACTGAAATGTTGCGCCTGCGTTTACAAGCCCAAATGGAATCCATCTATAAGGAACGTGTTATGAAACCAGCTCAAGAAAAGATAGAAAAGATAGATCAACGCCTTAGAATTCAGCCTCTTCGAGGGGGCAACCTCCTTTACATTACATAAATGAACAATTCTTGGATGCTTCAAATGAAAAAACCTCCTTTCTATATATAGGAGTCTATGGAGTCACAATATAATCCAGCCGACCTAACAATAATAATATAAAGCCACAAAAATAACAATAGAGGGATTCTATGGGCACATTAATAACAATATGGGGGTAATGGGGCACAACAATATAAATAAGGGATATAACTACAATAGTAATGGGGTAATCACTAGTATTATAGGGACCCAACATGCCCCTCTCCTTCAAAAAAGTGTTGTCCTCAACGCTTGAGTAGTTCTGGATACTTCTGCATAAAATTCTCATCCTCCCATGTGGAATCTTCAGCGGATAAGTTCTTCCACTTGATAAGGTACTCTGAAATTGATCGATTTCGTAGCTGTCGAGTTCTTGTTTCTATAACTGCTTCCGGTTCCAATATAATTTCTCCTTCCTCGTCAAGTTCTGGCAATATTGTTTGAACTGGGAGCTTGTCGCCTATAACCTTCTTTAAGCATGAAACATGGAAAACTGGGTGCAATCGAGAAGCTGTAGGAAGCTCCAATTTGTATGCCATAGTACCAATCTTTTGCAACACCTTGTACGGACCATAATACTTTGGTGATAATTTGTTATCCTTCTTAGCTTACTTGAGGGACATTTGCTTATATGGTTGTAGCCGTAGGAATACCCAATCACTTACATCAAAACTTATTTCACTGCGATGTTGATCTGCCTGTTGTTTCATTCTATTCTGTGCCAACACGAGGTTATCCTTTAAGAGTTGGAGGACTTGTTGTTGATGTTCGATGTGATGTTCCACAGCCTGAACCTTAGAATTTTCTCTTAAATATGATGTGATGGATGGTGGTTGATACCCATAAAGTGCCATAAATGGGGTCATTTTTGTTGCTGTATGAAAGGAAGTGTTATACCACCATTCAGCCAGAGGCAACCATTTGACCCATTGTGTCTGTTTATCAGATACAAAGCAACGAAGATATCCTTCCAAACATTTGTTTACTATCTCAGTTTTCCCATCAGATTGAGGATGATAAGATGAGCTATGAGCTAACTGAGTACCAAGACAAGAAAATAATTGTTCCAAAAATTTCCAGTGAAAATGGGATCTCTGTCACTTACAATAATCTTTGGGTTTCCATGTAGCTTTTGAATTGTTTCCATAAATGCAGTAGAAACTGTACTGGCTTTAAATGGATGTGATAATGCACAAAAGTGTGCATACTTGGTAAGTCTGTCAACTACCACCATGATGACACTCTTTCCCTCAGACTTGGGTAAACCTGTGATAAAATCCATTGATGCCTCCTCCCAACGTTGGCTTGGAATGGATAAAGGTTGTAATAGACCTGGTGTCTTAATTGTTTCAACTTTATTTTGTTGGCAAACCAAACATTCTGCCAAAACTTTTGAATATCTGATTTAAGGCCATCCCAAAAAAATTCCTTCTTAACCCTGTGGTAAGTTTTTAAAAATCCTGAGTGCCCTCCTAAGGGAGAAGTGTGCAATTCCATAAGAATATTTTGTTTTAGCTGGGAATTCTTACAGAGGTATAAGCGATCTTTGTACCATAACGAATCATTTTTCCAGCTAAATGTATCAGACGTACTGGAATCTTGTTGTAGCTTTCGAATAAGTGCCCACACTTCTTCGTCATTCTTCCATTCCTCCCTTGCTTCATTTATCCAATCTGGTTGGATGATAGAAATAGCGCACAATAATGCTTCCACATCCTCATCCTTTCTTGAGAGTGCATCTGCCACCACATTTTGCTTCCCTTTTTTGTAGATGATTTCAAAGTCATAACCCAACATCTTTGTGACCCACTTTTGTTGCTCTTCAGAGGATAATGTTTGTTCTAAAAAGTATTTAAGGCTATCATGATCCGTTTTTACCTTGAAGTGTCTTCCCATTAGGTAGGGTCACCATTTCTTAAGTGCATGGAGTATTGCCAACATTTCCTTCTCATAAATAGCTTTGCTTAAAAACTTTCCTTGATTGCACGACTTTCAAAAGCAATGGGTCTTTCATCACATTAGAACAGCACCAATTCCATTTCCTGAAGCATCACATTCCACAATAAAGGTTTTTGTGAAGTCCGATGTAGCTAAGACCGGTGCTTGGCACATTGCCTCCTTAAGATGTTCAAAGGCCTTTGTTGCTTCCGGAGTCCATGAAAATGCATCTTTCTTCAATAATGTCGTTAGAGGTGCTACTATTCTCCCATAATTCTTAACAAACTTGCGATAATACCCTGTCAACCCAAGAAATCCACGCAATGCTTTATGGATGTGGGGATTTTCCATTCCTTAATGGATTTAATTTTGGTAGGGTCTACCTTAACTCCTTCATGAGATACAATATGACCCAAATATTCCACCTCCTAGACTCCAAAGAAACATTTGGATCTTTTGGCATATAATTGTTTCTCTTCCAATAGTTGTAGCACCCTGTCAACATGTTCAACATGATCCTTCCAAGACTTGCTGTAGATAAGTATATCATCAAAAAATACTAACACAAATTTTCTAAGGAATGGTTTGAAAATTGAATTCATCAAACCTTGAAATGTTGAAGGTGCATTGGTAAGGCCAAAAGGCATGACCAAAAATTCATAATGACCCTCATGAGTTCTAAATGTCGTTTTCGGAATGTCTTCAATCTTCATTCTGATTTGATGATATCCTGAACGAAGATCCAACTTGGTGAAGTAAATTGATCCATGCAATTCATCCAGTAATTCATCAATGACAGGAATGGGGAACTTATCTTTAATAGTGAGCTTGTTGAGCTCCCTATAATCCGAACACATGCGCCATGATCCATCCTTCTTGTGCACCAATACTACTGGAGCAGAGAAAGAACTTTGACTCGGTTGAATTATACCAGCCTCTAGCATTTCTGCAACCATACGTTCAATTTCACTTTTTTGGACATAGGGATATCTGTACGGCCTGATGTTTGGAGGAACACTTCCTGGAATCAGATGAATAGCATGATCATGATCACACATAGGTGGGAGACCTTTGGGAGTCTCAAATACCTTGGAATGATTGTCCAGGACTTTTTGGAGATCTGGAGAAATAGATGATTCTAATGTGGAAACATCTAGCGAACATAATTGTGCAATTACACCCCTTTGCTCCTTTTTTAGAAGCTTTGTCATACCATTAGAGCTGATTATCTTTCCTGGTTTCCCTGCAATACCCCTTAATTCAACTTCCTTTCCTTCCACATAAAATTTGATGAAAAGTTCTTGAAAATTAAAAGCTATTGTACCCAAGGATTGTAGCCATTGGACTCCTAGTACAACATCAGCACCTCCCATTGGAATGGAAAGCATTGGGCTAGTCAATACATATTCTCCCATGGATAGCTTGATATTATGGCACTTTCCAGAGCAATTTATTGTTCCTCCATTTGCAATCATCACTTGACACTCTGGTGCTGGATATAGGAAGCAATTCAATTCTTTTTCTACCCTATCTTGATGGTTTGAGGAGTGGTAATTCCACCAATGCATTACAAGATATGGTCGAATTATTTGTTCTTCATCTAAGCTTTGTTCCTGGAGCATATCCTGTTCTTTTGACCTTTCTTGCTAACCCGAATGCCTTCTCTAATGAATCAGGTTCCAAAGTCGAACATCATGTTGGATATTATCCTTTAAAGACCCTATGAACACATCAATCCTATGCTGCTCTGGAATATCTTTTACCCTTATGTTCAATTTTTGGAACTCCTCATTGCTCCATTATTGAACCCCTTTGTTTGAGACTTATCAATTGGCTAAAAAAAGTGGCTTTTTGTATCCTCATAATGTGCTATCAATTCTTCCGTAAAAATTGCCCAAGTGATAAATTGTTTATGAGAGCAAAGCCATTGATACCATACAAATTGATTTGGTTCCAAATATAAAGTTTCCATACGTACCTTTTGTGTGTTTTGCACATTATTGAGATCGAAGAACTGCTCCATCTGTAATATCCATGTGGCGGGATCCTTGCCATCAAACTTCCTCATATCAATTTTTGGAATATGGTGGGTCTCGATCCAACATTAGAGTCTATGGAACCATGATTAACATTTCTTTTGTTCACATCATGAGTTTACTTTACAACCTTTTCACCATTAGTAAGTATTTCTTGTAGAAAATTTGTCAAATCTGTCTTCAAATCTGCCATGTCTGTCTTCAAATCTATCCTCAAATCTGTCTTCAGATCATCCATCTTAGCTTCCATTCCCTTTATCTTAGATTCCACTCCATTTATCTTAGCATCTGTTAGCTTTTGTGAGCGTGACATTTGTTGCACTTCTTCTTGTAATTTTGATATATCATGTAGCATTTCTTCCTCTTCTTCATGAGTCATGCTAGAGCTTTCAGGTTCCTTACTAGGTGTTTGCATTTTCTTTCCTCGGGGCATCAGTTACCGATAATAATGCTTTACTATGCCCTTTGAATTCCTTCAAATCAAGCTTATGCAAAAATAAAAAATAAAAACTACACACATTTTTTTTACTTTGTAGAAGCCTGATATTGAATCTGACGTATCTCTGTAATTTCGAATCATCAGTTCTAAAATTGTGACCTATAGTAGCCTTCTATGTCATCTTTCCAATGCCACTAGTCTGAACCAAATTGGATTCTCCAAGAAATAGTTATGCACAATCTCCCGTAGTGACCTGATTATAGACTAGTTCAGTAGAGCGAACTTGTATGAACTGCCACGTGTCACTGTTTCAACCTTTGACTCTAAAAAATATATAAAATAAAAACACAGTCCATCCTCTTTCTGTACCTTCTTATGAAATTTCAATCCGATGCTCAGAAAGAAAGTTATGACGATTTTCCCCAGGTCACCTGTTTTGAGTGTAATTCAGGAGTCTGCAAAAAGACCAACTTCCTAAGATCATATCTCTGAAAATATCATGCAAAAAGTTATGAATTTGGTCCCAAGGTTCAGCGCGATTTCTTCTCAAATGGGTTTTTTTTGCGACTTCTGAAACGTCACAGAAAAAAAGTTATAGCGAAAATCCCACGATGACCTGTTTGGAGCAGCGAAACCTAGAATCCAAAGCTCTGATACCAAATGTTATGAAACCAGCTCAAGAAAAGATAGAAAAGATAGATCAACGCCTTAGAATTCAGCCTCTTCGAGGGGGCAACCTCCTTTACATTACATAAATGAACAATTCTTGGATGCTTCAAATGACAAAACCTCCTTTCTATATATAGGAGTCTATGGAGTCACAATATAATCCAGCCGACCTAACAATAATAATATAAAGCCACAAAAATAACAATAGAGGGATTCTATGGGCACATTAATAACAATATGGGGGTAAAGGGGCACAACAATATAAATAAGGGTATAACTACAATAGTAATGGGGTAATCACTAGTATTATAGGGACCCAACAGAACGTACCCCACTTGGTATGGAAAGTAGTTTTGAGTCTGTCAGGTTCTGCTACCAGAACCTGATTGTATCCTGAAAAACCGTCAAGGAGAGAGAACATCTATGCCCCAGATACTGTTTGCAAGATATGGTCCATAGACAGCATGGGGTAGTTATCTTTGTCGAGCGTTAACGTTCCGAAATCGACGCACAAGTAGATTTCCCTGAACTTCTTTCGTACAGGCACAAGGTTGGAGACCCAAGTGGAATGAAGAACTTTGTATATGATCCGTGCATCCAACAATTTAGTAAGCTCTTTCTGTATGAGGGATTCAAGCGATGGATTTACTTTTCTCATCTTTTGTTGATATGGCTTGACCCCTTCCTTGATTGGGATGATATGTTGGATGATCCGTGTGTCATAAGTTTTCAAACATCATATGTCCATGCAAACACATATCGATACTATTTTAACAAGTGGATGAAGGCTTGTCGTTCTTGTTGTGTACAACATGTACCAAGGTTGAAAATTTTCAGATCATTTTCTGTTCCTAGGTTTATCAGTTCATTCATCATGGTGGAATTATGGTTCTTGTTGTTCCTTGGCCCTTGGAGTTGCTCTTGAAAGTCATATAGCTTTTCCAGTGATACCACACCTTTTTTGATAATGTTACCTTTCATGTCATCAACTCCTACCTGTAGAGAGCACTCGTGCTCATTGTCATCTATTGTTGCATCTTTGAAAATGTTAGCGTTGGTCATAATATGTAGTATCTGTTGATCATCATTAAACACGCGTAAGTTAGTTATGTTATCCAGGATAGATGGCTTGTACAAAATTTTCAATAGTAAATCTATCCCTAATCAGTGACATTCTTGAGGTTTGCATTTGCTAATGGATTGGTAGTTGCATT